>JBBDHG010000289.1:0-325000 GCA_037951165.1 Lophius americanus | reverse complement strand
GTATACAAAGTTCAAAACCAGAGAGAGTCTGACTGACGGACTGACTGACGGACTCTTGTTCCATAATCATTGCGCATTCTTCCATTCAAATCTGTTTGTTTTTGTTGCACCTGCTTACATCTTAAATCCTGATAATTACTTTAATTACTTTATCTTTTCCCCAGAGCATAGACTTTCCTTGATACCCTCCCATATCCGGTGTTCTATTAGTACTATTCAGATTTCATTACTGTAGCTCAACAATATGTTTATTTGCATCTTCTACTAACACCTCCAATTCCATGGTATTAAATTAAATTTTGCACTTGTGGTCACTCTGCTCTCCATCCAAGCTCTCCGAGAAGCAAACCGGTAACAAAAGGAAAACCTTCATTTAAATAGTATAAATAATACCTCCACCATGTTTGCCCCTGTTATCATTCACACAATTATTCTTAGTAGATCACCCAAAACATGAGCCAACTCCCCTTCTGAACCCTCATCTTCGTCATTTGGCTGTTCTCTTGAAGGGTCTTCACACCAGCTCATCAAATTTTGTGCATTGCTTCTACCGTTAGACTGCTGGCTAACAGAACCAGTGACAGAATTTTTTAACCCTAGCCCCAAACGATCCCGTTTGGAAATCAGTTTCATGTTCCGCACATTGATCCGGCTTATGTTTTACACCAGCTGCCCCTCCCGACACAACCCTCAATTATTCAGCGCTTGGGACTGGCAATAGAGGTACACAAATTTGTGGTCACTTTTTTTTGCTTCGTTCTGCAGAATTCTACATAAACCTTGAGAAAAGAGATGAAATAAACAGATTTCTACTAAACTCCCTTAACCAAAATGGGTGACAACAATGTAAATAAATGGTAGTTCACCCATACGCTTTATAGCAAGTTCAAGTACATACAGTAAAGTATAAGAAATATACAAAAGTAATATTGAACACTAGGATTACACATAGAACAGTGCTACTAAGCATCGAGCTAACAAACAAAATAACTAACACAAAGCTAAAACAAACACACTATAACACAGACACAAAGTTGACTTCAACATTCATACAAACTATTGCTGCCAGAGTCAATTATAGCATGAGAATGAGAAACTTCCTGCTTTGGCAGGGCTTTTATAGTCTAGCCCTTGGCCCAAACCGCTGGATTGGCCATTGGGTTGCGGTAGCATAATCATCAGTCTGCCAATCCTATTCCGAGCTGCGACCTCTCACTTATCACAGACTATTTCAGACAAACAGGATGTGTCACTCTCACATTATGTGTACATCTCAGAATATAGAGTATGCCGATTACAGATGAAATCAAAATTATTAATGAACTCAAAAAATAACCAATCATGTTTGATTTTTACATGTTTTTTATTCAGGATTTTGAAATGTGTATGATTAATTTTAAAGTGTTTATTCATACACACATATGACCAAATTAGCCAATGAAGGTGACAACCTAAAGCAGCTGACAGCGGATCTATTAGTGGTAACTAATGTTAGCAAGCATGTTCTGGTAGACAAAATATTAAATTACCTTTGTCCTCCATGTGACCTGACAGTACCTACCTAGACTTGTTTCGTCTTCTCTTGTGTTTCTCTTTGAAAAGTATCACAAAAGCAAGTTATCACATCATCTGTTATCTTTATCTGGATCCTTATTAATCATGTCGGAGAGATCACAATTACCGTAAAATCGAGATACTTTTGATTCTCCTCATCTCACAGGATAATCTGAGGTTTGTATTAATGTCCTTGATTTGACTTTTTTCCCTTTCTATTTGCTCTCTTTCTAGGGACTTTCTGGTATAAGGATATGATAACTCCCAGCTTCTGTTTAATAGGGTTGTAAGAATCAAACAGCCGTGTGAGTGTGGAGTTACAGCAAACTTAAATGTTGATTCTACCGTACACTTCAAAGTGTTCTTTTTTGCAAGAATGGTAGCTAATGCTCTTGGAGATCTTCCCTTGTGAACTAACTTACTGTCCACTGTTTTGAGTTGGATAGTAGGCTCAAAATTTAAGACAGAAATTCATTAGTCTGATAAAGATACAATAGCATTGCAGGGTTTGTGTTAGCCACATCCTCCTGTTTTGTACCCTACATCATCTTTATGTACAAAATATTTGGGGTCTTGTTTAATTTTTGATTATCTTCTTTTTCAAAATAATCTTAAGTTTACAATTTTGCAGTTATTCTTATGTTACTTATCCTAAGCCTCTCCATTCAGAGTAAAAGCCCAAATACTGGGATGAGAACAGAACACTTACAACATTATCTAGATGTACTGAACTGAAAACCTGTCCTCTCTGACATCACAGGCTCTCGTGTGAGGGGGGAAACTGGGCCATTGATTAAACACAGACTTATTGTTGCTTGGAATCAGCAGAGCGGAAATTAACTCTTTACAAACCCACCAGCCTATGGAAAAGCTCACAACAGTTCACGAGCTAGCAATTCTGTAATTTTGCTTCTGTTACATACCCGAAGCCCCAGCTGCTCATGATGAACTCTTTTATTCCCATGGAAACAATAGAGAGCTAAATATAGCCCGTGGGGTAATATAGGCATGTGGTGTCTAACAGTCTGAAGGCTGTTAATTATCTGTTCTCTACGAATCTCCCTCCCCAAGTGTTCCTTCATTTAACAGCAAAGAGAACTGTAAGTTCCGCACACATACTTATTCTGTAGCCAAATTCTTTTTAATTATGATCAAACAGATAATATATGACCTGACCCCCTCCACTCTATGGCTTCAATAAGGCGGGGCCAAATAAATCCTTCTGGTGTGTTTGCGGGGCTAGCATTTGGCTTATCAGCTAATGTCAGAGGCTCTACAACACCTATACGCTCTACCCTGCTAAGACCACATATGAAAGAAGTGGATCATGGGGGATGTGTTTGTGTCCATGTATGTAGCTGCGCTACCTAAATGGCATTTGAGTGTATGCTGTCATTTTATCCTCCGCTCGTCCCTCAGGCCCTGGCTGACCCATATCGCCTTCTAACCACCAAGCTGTTCATGACACAAGCACCAGCGATAACTAAAAACTGCTGAGAAAACATCCTGGTCTCTCCGTCACTTTTTAAATGGTCTGTCTCATGCCCAAAGTATATGCACTAGGGATGTCACGGTATTACATATATCGGCATCACGATGATTGTCGGAGAAATAATGACGATATCATGATATTTATGATTGTTGACATTGGTGCTATGTGCCACTCTACCTTCCGTTTCGTAATGTAACCTTTTACTTCCAGAGGTATGTTTAGGTAGGCAGGCCTGTGAACATTACATCCAAACCAATCTGTTATAAGATTAAGACCACCTGCCTATTTTTGTCAAGTAGGCACGTGGTTAATGCAATTAATTGTTAATTTCATTAAGTTTTTCAGAGCAATTTGTGCTCTTCTGTGGGATCAGACAACACGGGCTACCATCGCTTTCCACACATAAAAATGAGCTTTGAACGCCCATAATCTTTTCGTTGGTTCAAATTTTCCTGTTTATATTTCATCATCCTCAGGACAAAATCCTCACTTGCTGCTGAATATATCCACACACAGAGAAGGACACCCACACAAACACATTTATATATGTATATATATATATGTATATATGTAAATACTTTCAACAAGTCAATGTAAAAAACATGGTGATCCCCCACATCAACGAATTTGGCCATTTTGAATACAATATATGAATTGCAATGTGTATTAGTGTATTCGTAAAGACTCCTTCATGTATAACCGATGCAGCGCTGCTCAGGGTGGGCTAAGAATATCTCGGTTCCCAGACGCTGGGGAGCATGTAAAGCACAAATTAGGTTGCACAGTTATAGAGAAGCAGGAGTGGGAGATTCCCTGGTAATGGCAGAGGTTGTTTTCATCTTTGCCTGCCTAATTTTCCCTACAATCAACTGGCAAGAGAGACAGGTTTTTCCAGTTTATTTATTAAATGGTGAGTAATGTTATTTCCACCAATGCTCCAGCTGTGTTCAATCTGAAGAGACCAGTAGTGAAGGAATAATCAGGGAAAGTGGCGTTGGTAAATGTAGGAATAGAGGAAAATGAGGTAGGATTTAGACTACCTCCTTGCAAATGAATGAAATGTCATTCTGAAAGGTTCTTTCCATTTGGAAAGGTGGTGTTTACTTGCAGCATTTTCTTTCCGACTAGACGTCTTTTACGAATCTAGTCAGAATTAGGCCGATCCATGTAAACCCACCTATTGTATTACTCTATTCTAAATCAATGGCGTGAAAAACTTTACCAGCCCCTGTCACAGTTTAGAGCCATCATAAAACTAAGCCAGAGGCCTATCATCTTTGGTGTTATTGAATCAGGTGCTGTCTCAATTCAAAATGGAATAAACTGGGTTATACTCTCTGGGCTTTGCTCTAAATCTTCATTTATAGTCATAGCTCAATAAGGGCTTCTTTGTTCTGGCTTTTCAGTCCCTGCTGGGACTTGAACCGGCAACCTTCCGATCTTCCAATTGGGAGACAGCCGCTCTACCCAATGAGCTACAGCCACCTTATGACTGCTTCTTACATTTTGGCCTTTCTACTCTGCTCATTTAATATTCCAAGCATTCGTAGAGCAGTCATCAGAGCAGACAGATGGTGGAGAAAGTTTTAATGTTAACAACTTTACTTGTTACTTAAAGTACATTAATATCTTCACAGGTAAAAAGTAGTTACTTTTATCAATCTGAGAATTACGGTTTCCAATTAATGTGCCATACCCATACCCGACACAGTCCCGCACCAACTTACACAGCGTGCACAAATCGCGTACCTTCTCTTCGACATAAGCAATAATATTCTAAACACAAGCAGAAATATTCAGCTCTCAGGGCACAAACTGGTCAGCCATAACCACCGACAATTTATGTGACTGTCATCAATTATGTGATTATTATGGCACCTGTCAATGAGTGGTTTATGTTAGGATTTTGGGGGAAAAATAGTGAACCTGCAAAGGGTGTCCAAAGCTCATTGATGTGTGTGGTGACAGCCAATTGCACTGCCTTCAAATCCCAGTGAAAAGACACACTATCAGCAGAAACACCTGGAAAAAAAGTTAATGCGTATTACGTCAGGACAGTGTCAGAATGCGGTAACATAAGAGAACTTTTTGGAGGCAAGAGCGTCCCTCACATTATAAGGCACATGGCATTATGTCAACACATTAACTGGACCTACACTGTTCGTAAATCACCCTCATTTGCAGGTTTTGAGTTTGCTCTAGGGATGTCATGATTTTAGATTTGGTGTCACGACTATTGTCAGAGGACATAGAAGCAACCCAGCAGCAGGACCGGTTGCTGCTCCTTTGTTCGGGGAGGAACAGGAGGAGCACAGCCAGATCCTTACAAAAAGACCTTCAGCGGGCTGCTGGTGTGCATGTTTCTGACCAAACTGTGAGAAACCGACTTCATGAGGGAACAACTTCCTCTAGTGGGACTTGTGCTCACACTTCATTTCCTTTGGTGTTCAACAGAGAATACTAGAATTGGTGTTCAGAATTGGTGAACTCCATTGCTGCACTGTTCTCTTCACAGATGAGAGCAGATTCAAACTGAGCACATGTGAAATAATCTGGAAACACTATTGAGAACATTCTGCTGCCTGTGGAGGCAGCATTTGGTGAGTCTCACAGACCTCCATTGGCGAGCCAACAGTACGCTGACGGATATTATGTACCTGGAGGAAATCCTCAAGCCCACTGTGATCAGACCTTACACTTGAGGCCGTGGACCCTAGATTCCTCCTGGGGCAGGACAATTCCTGGCCTCATGTGGTCGGACTGTGAAGGCAGTTCCTAGAGGATGAAGGTATTCATGCCTTCATCTTATGCCTGACTGACCATCGTGTTCCTTAGACCAGAATCCAATTGAAAACATCGGCGACATTATATATCTGAGCATCAGACACCAGCAGGTTGCACCAAAGGTTATGCCTGTGTTGGGGATTCAGGTCGGGGGATCTCCAAGGACACCATTCAAGATTTTTCAGGAAAATGCTGAGGCCTTACAATGTGATACACTTAAGGCCCATCACATTGTAAGCAGTTGTGATGAAATTTGTGACAGTGGGATGAGCCTGCTATTTAAGTATTTCACTATGGTTTTGGGTGTGATTTAGCATCCAGCTCTAAATGGGTTCAAGATTTTTGTTTGCGTTGAATGTTCTTACATGAATTTGTTATCAACCAATTACTCACTATACTGTACACCAATAAAGATTTTCAACTTAAATATTTCCGTCATTGAGATCCGTTGTTATTTAAGTGTTCCCCAACTATTTTTTCGAAAATTGTATATTTAAGAGCATTGAAGTTTTAACGTGATTCCAGTCATATTTATTGTGAATACTATCTCACATATCTCAAACTCATAAAGCAGTAAAATCGGACTTAATGTCATGAAGAGACTGGCATGGATTAAATAACTCAATCCCTTTCCAGGCTGCCACATTTCTGTTCTCTTCTGGCTGCAGCTCTGATGTGTGCCTCTACATTCTGGTATATGTTGAGGACTGGATCCAGAAAATTATAAGCTTCCCTTTTAATATCACAAAGAAATATTGTGTTTGAACTGTGCTTGGAGACCAATGGAAAACTCCCAAACGGTTGGTAACTTTGTTCAGTCATGCTGAATGGGGCAGAGATACCTGAAAGCCTTAATGCCGTTGTTTGACTGAAATTCAAGGATTCCATGGACCGTTCCACAATAAGATTATCCTCATCACCAGTCCTCTACAAAGCGATTACCGCAATTACTTGTCTTCCACAAGGAGGTGATCCTAATGACTAGTCTTTCATGGGGAGGTGATCCTAATGACTAGTTTTTCACATGGAGTTCATCTTATGACTATTATTCCTCATGGGTTTGATCCTAATCAGAATAGGTTATTAATTGGGGAAGTATGTATACAAGGAATTTGACTCAGGTTTTCCCGTGCTCACTGTTACTTACATAAGTACGACAACATGCATTAAGCTCTAGATACACATCAAGTATTGGAAGAAAATCAGTGCAGGTGGTGCAAAATGAATGCAAATGCATTCATGTAGAGACTGAAAATGGTCCCATATTTACATGGTGCAGAATGTTATGACCATGATGATCATAAAAGTTGCTATACTTATATTACATACATAATAAGTGTGCGTCGGTTTGTGTTAAGACTACAGAAGAGGTAGTGGTGTGTGATTATGTACTATTGTGAGTTAAAGACTGCAGATAACAGTTTAAATTGATCAACAGAGTGATTGCCTTTGGGAAAAATGTCTTCTTGTGCAGAGCACGGTAGCGCCTGCCAGAGGCGATAAGTTGGAACAGTTCATGTCCAGGGTGTGGTGGGTTGGCAGCAATGCATTTCCTGGCCCTCTACATCTAAAAGTCCTGGGTGGATGGCAGTTTGGCTCTGATTATGTCTTCCATGGTCCTGACTGTGTACTGGAGTCTCTTCCTGTCTAGATTGGTGACAGATCCAAACCAGAGATGGATGAAGGTTCAGAGGACAGACTGGATTGTTGCAATATGAAGTTGTACGAGCCGTTCCTGTGGCCGGTTCATCTTCCTGAGCTGGCACAAGAAGACCATCCTCTTCTGAGCCTTCTTGATAATGATGTTGATGTTTGATGTTCATTTTAGGTTTTGGGACATAGTTGATCCCAGAAAACTGAACTTTTACACCGTCAACATAGAGTTGTTATAAATGGTGATCGAACTCAGAGTTGGGAAGGCAGTAGGTTAACTACTCAGACGGAGCGCTTGGGGGATGTGGGTTCTGGCTTTTCAAACCTGCAGTAAAACACATTTACGTCATCAGCCAATTGATTGTTCTCTACAGTGCGGGGGAAGGGATTTCTGTAGTCTTGGATCATTCAGGCCATTCCACACGGATCCAAGGTTGTTGGCTTGCAGGCCCTTTTTGCTACACTGATCCTTTTGTCAATGTGCTCCTGGCCTGATTATACAATATCCTGTCCCCACTTCTGCAGGCTTCCTCCTCCCAGTGAAGCAACCTGAGTTTGTTTTTTAACCATAGTTTACTGTTGTTGTATGTGCAGAAGGTCTTAGTTGGTACACAAGTCTTCACAAAAACTGATTTAAGATGTTACAGTGTCAGTAAGCTCGCCCAGGTCTGAAGCAGCAGAGCAAAGTGTTTGCTCCTCTTGGTTGGATCCACCTTCATATCCAGAAATTCAGCATCAATCGCTACTACGATGTCTGGAACATTTGAAAAGGTGAATCAAATATGTTTGTGTATTACTGTGTTTGAGCCTCAGTTAATCTAATTTCAGTAATTTCTAATTTTTGGATTATAAGATCTCTCTCCTCACTCACCAGTGCATCCATGGTAACGCACCCCCCTACCTAAAAGAACTACTCACCCCACTGACCTCAACACGATCCCTCTGTTCTACCCACTCATACCGTCTCCTCCTTCCCCGGACTAAGCTCAGCACCATGGGTGATCGGGCCTTCTCTTCTGCTGCCCCTCGTCTGTGGAATGCCCTCCCTGACCATCTCAGGGCTCCACAGATGACTGACACATTTAAAAAAGGACTTAAAACTTTCCTTTTTAGCAGAACCTATAACCTTAATTAACATTGCTGCTTTTTGGTCAGGCTTTTATATTGTTATTATTTTACTTTTTTATTGATGCTTTTATCTGCGTTTGCTTTGTAGCACTTTGAGATTTGATCCAAATGTAAAGTGCATTATAAATTAAATGTATTATTATTATTTATTATTAGTAATGTCAGTAATTTTTTGCTTTCTGCAATTCCATAATCATAATGAAGATATAGTTTTTAATTTTTACAATTTATTTTACTTTTATTTCCTTTGGCCCCATTACCTGGGATATAAGGAGCTTGGAATAGAAAACCAGAAGCCAGCAGTGCAAAGGCAGACTATTGAAACCAAATGGTATATACCGACATATAAGTCAAAAGGTAATCACAAACTGCTAATCAATTTCTTAATTTACACTGCTAAAAAAATAAGAAACACTTAAATCACAGTCCTGATCTCAATGAAACAAACATTCAAGTTGAAAATCTTTATTGATATAGATTGCGTAATTAGTTTAAGAACAAAATTATGCAAAAACGATCAATGGAAATCCAAATCATTAAACCATTGAGGGCTGGATTCTAAATTCCACCAAAAGTGGTGGTGGTGGATACTGATGCAGCGAAACATAACGTGTCAGAGGTTCTCAGGTGGATACAGGTTAGGGGAACATGAGGACCACTCAATGGCATCAATACATTCGTCCTCCTGGAACTGCCTACACACTCTGACCCCATGCGGCCGGCATTGTCATGGACAAGGAAGAACCCAGTGTCCATTGGACCAGTATAAGGTCTGATAGTGCATCTGAGTTTCATCCTGGTACCTTAAAGTTGTGAGGGTACTGTTGGCTAGTCTGTGAGACCACCCAAGGATCTGTCTCCCCAGATCATCATTGACCCACCACCAAACCTGTCTTGCTGGATGACGATGCAGCAGCATTGAGTTCCACACAGCGTCTCCAGACTCTGTCAGGCCTTCCACATGAGCTCAGTTTGAACTTTCTCTCATCCGTGAAGAGAACGGGGCACAACTGGAGAACCTGCCAATTGTGCTGTTCCCTGGTGAGCACAATTTAAGCGCCACAATTCTGGGCTATGAGCAGAGGTCCCAGTAGAGGACGTAGGGCCCTCATGCCACCCTCATGCAGTCTGTTGCTGACAGTTTTGTCAGAAAGATCCCACCAGTAGCTTACTGGAGGTCATTTTGTAGGGATCTGGCAATGCTCCTCCTCTTCCTCCTCACACTGAAGAATAAATACCAGTCTGGCTGCTGGGTTGTTTTCCTTTTATGGACCTGTCCAGCTCTCCTCGTGTCACGGATAATCTTGTTTGTCATGCTTTTGCTTCTGCATTGCGCCTATTGTCACTTTCATTTGCACCAAAACAGGTGAAATTGATTCAAAGTCACTTGTGATTCCTAAATGGAAAGCTCGATATCCCTGAAGCTTAACTGGCATGGTGTCATACTGCTGTGATTAAGTGTTCCCTTAATTTTTTGAGCAGCATATTTGACAATTAATACAATGTTTTTGCATTTCTTAAACAAATTACCTTTTGAAATGTATCTGAAATAAGATGTAATCTATAATCTCTTTGGGTCACATCTTCGATATACATCACAAAACATTTAATCATCTAGAAAGTAAAGTAAGTAACCCACTTCTCTACCTGAATAATATTCTATGTATCTATTTATCAAATCCACTGACAGGTGCAATGGTGATCGATAATCAATATTTGTAACCTCATATGTCAGAGGTTGTAATATTATGTCTGATGGGTTTATGTCTAAAATGTACACTAGTATGTATAAAAGTTACAAACCCACCCTTCAGGCCACATTTACTGGTGAGCCACAGATTAGATGAAACAAATGTCAGCAGGCCCATCTTCAGTAATATTAAAGTTCTTTATTTTAAAAATATCAAAACTGAAATAGTGAGAAAAAAGAAATTATAAAATATGGGGAAACAATATGACACTTTAAATATTATACTTCAATTAAAGTACAGTCATAGAGATCAAATTAGTAAAACCTATATCAAGATGTATTTAAATAAATTTAGTAAATATAAAAATGATCGCACACACAGGATAGTTGCAAAGTTTCAAAGTGCATTTGTTTTTTGTAAAATTTTAATTATTCTACATATTGTTCCCTCTTATTACCAGTTGATATTGATGAATGTATGGACCTCATCTTTGAGAAGCTGTGCCATGACCCTGGCCCAAATATGAAAGATATTGAGGATTGAACTCCAAAATATTGAGTTGAATTGTCCCACAGTCAGGCAACGCCTCATTTCCCCAAACAATGATTGTGTATATAACAATGATATTATGTAGAAGCTTAACTGTCATTATGTCACAGATGTAAGGGATGACATTTTTTTAAAGTTACCCCACATCTCACCACAGTTTATGGTTTTGATAATCCAATTAATGACGAGATGAATAGACTAGAAGCTGCTCCAGTCTCTTTGAAACCTATGTGATTTGATCAGATAATACAACACGTGTGACTGGATAATATAAAAGAAAATAAGTGACTAAAAGTAATTTAATCATTCAAGCATTTCAATTACCTCTGGTATATCCCTACAGCGGACATTCTCTGGTTGTGTTAGCATTTTTCCACAATTCCCGCATTTGCACCTTTCCCACCAAAAAAGGAAAATATAAAGATTACTTTATTAATATGGTATGCAAATTAATTATGTTTTTAATGTACAGACATAAACAAGAGAGTTTTGAACTTAAATAATATTCAAAGCAAAAATTTGTTTCATACGGCTAATTGTGTAACATGCTGTCAAAATCTAAATATTACAAGGTGATGGTACACAATCCCACAGCCTCCTAGTTTCTTCTCCAATGGTATAAGTGAAGAAACAATGCTGGGGGTTTCAAACAAAAGGTTATTGCCTGTTCGTTTGTATAAGAACTTAGTTGAATCTATGATGTAACTAAGATACAACAAAGTCAAACCACTATATACATGCAGTTCACACTGGAGTCACCATTAATTGTCATGGATATATAGTCTTATTTAAAAATGTTTATAAATATTTCTATTGCTCCGTCTTTCCAACTACCAACTGATGCAGCTAGCGCTGGTATTTTAGCATGTAGTGTACAGTCACACAGTACGATATGTAAAATGAAACAAAATTGACAACTAACCAAGTAGAAATATTATGCTGTTTTTGGAGTTGTTTATTCTCTGTTGGCGCACCATAAAGTTCTGGCTGTTACTCAGAGTGCAACAATTGATTTGGCAAATGATTTTTCAAAATGAGGAGCCGTCTTAAATAGGGAGTGGCTGCATAACTGCCACCAATCACACATTACATGTGCCGTATTAAGCACACAGGCCAATCAGCGCACACATGAAGATGGTCCTCGTGACTAATATTCTACATGGAGATGATTGTGATGATTAATATTCCTCTACAAAAGTATGAAAACACCACAAAAACAGCAAGATTTTTTATTTTATTTTCTTGAAGCTCCTGGTTTTGATGAATATTTTATTAATATTGAGTTGAGTGATTGTCCCCATTTGCAGTACTGCTGCTGTGGAGGTCTGAGATGATGATGGATGATTCCCATCAACAACATTATTGGTATTCATGCATTCGTCGTACAGCAGGATGTGGTGTGGTTGAACAAGTAAATTGTGGCACACATCCTAATTTGAAATACTTCCTAACACAGATGATGATCTGCTATCAGGGACAAGTTTCACATTTTGCTCCTTAATGCACTCACTTCTTCTATCTGTTTCATCTTAGTGAAACTAATACATGGAGTCTCATTGTCTCATTCGTGGTGTTGAAGCAGAGTCAGAGCCAACTAAATACCAAGTCTTTTGGGAATGTTACTGCAGACACATGGCCATTCTACTTAATGAAAAACAAAAGGTTTAAAAATGTAGTGAAAATGCTTTCAGCTATGGTACAAGCAGATAGTATGAAGAAGTCCAATGCTTGAGATTTTGACTTTAAGAGTCAGGCAGGCACTAGCATAAATATATAATAGATCAAATAAAATATATATCAATCTGGTCCAGGTATGACGGTATCAGTTGCACTAAATTAAAGCAGTCCAGCTGCAGATGTGCAGTTGTTCACCACACAATTGTAGTGTGCAGTGAGTGGATGACGATTGGTAGTAGAGTTTTCGGGTTTTCAGACACAACAGTCTCACATTGATTTGTTGTTGTTGATTGGAAGAATAAAATGAAGTACAAGCCTGACATTTGATTTCATCTTACAGATTCCTTTAAATACCTCAAGTTGTAGGCCTATAATTGTTTGGCCTACTGTTTCTTCCCGCACTGGACTTAAATAATCCAGTCTGAACAGGCCACACTAGGGTGTCACACCTTTCCCTTCTATTTCTGGTTCTGTGTTATGTGTGTCTAAGGGGCCTTTCATTATTGCTGCCTTGTCCTGCTGTTCCACTATGAACACATGAAACCCCTTAAACCCCGGTGGGTAGTCGCGCTCCCAAGCGGTTGGTTGTCTGGTGGGGTCCAGGCCTCCCGGGCATATGGTGGGCTTGGTGTCGGGGGCCTTGGTTGTTTTCGGGGACATGGGCCCTAATTGTGCTAGGGGGAGGTCAACCTCCGTCCGGGTCAGGGGCATGCTGTGGGTCCTGGCGGTGGGTGCTCCCTCTTTGATCTCCTGTGGTGGCCTTTGCCAACCCTCCTGAGGGTGGTTATCAGGGGTCTCTGTCACCTCTGTTGCGTGGCTGGCCTTGCGCAGGGGGTCTAGTTGGGTCTCAGGGACACAAGCATGCAAAGCAACAACATAGATTTCATCTTTGATAATGGTGTCCACCCATCCATCCCCTGTCTTCGCCCTGACATGGACCGCAGTACTGATCAGCACACGTGCAGCAGCATTCTCGATGAGTTGGAGAAACTTCAGAGACTAATTAGGACAGCTTGATATTAGGGTATTTCTGTGTCCAGTCTGGATGTAACAAATGCATGATCTAATCTGTTTTATGTGGGAGTCAAGGGACATATCCTTATAAAAGATAACTCCAAGTTTCCTCACTGATGCCAAGGAAACGCCTACCAGAGTATTTATATCATCAAATAAAGTATTTAAAAAGGTTTATCTGAATTTAAAAATAGAAAATTGCAGTTCATCCAAGTGTTGATGTCCTTGAGACATGCCTCAAGTCTGGATAAGTTATTAGATTCACCTGGTTTCATCGATAAGTATAGTTGTTTGTTGTCTGCGCAACAATAGAAGTGTTTCCTGATAATGTTAGCCAAAGGAAGCGTATATAAGGTGAATAATATTGCACCAAGCAAGATTCCTCGTAGAAATCCATGGGTTAGTTTGCTATGCATATTCCTCCAAGACCAGTACTAGTCAGTTCTGGGAAAAATCGTCTCTGTAATATCTGCCACAGTGGAATCAGGGACTGATGTATAGTTTTCAGAAGTATGTGGTTGCAGTTGTTGCTTATAAACCGGTTCATCTAGTTAATGGGTTCAGAGGGGAGAATATTTCTTCATGTTGGTGTTTTAGATATTAGGTGTAGAGAGAGTTGATCTTCTCAGTTATCCCTGCCTTTCATCTCTGCTTTTAGGCTATAGGCCTCACACAGATTTAAAATGTTTTTTCAAGAGCAGCTTGCCTCATACTTTTTTAATCACCTAGCTTCATCTGTCATCATGTCCAAAATGGTTGTGATATGAAATGACAGTATGCATAGCTTCAAGGATGGGTCAAATGCAGAAAAAATAATTTCACTATGTTGTACTGTGTATGGCTGTATGTGATCAATAAAGGATTCTCTTCTTCTTCTTCTTCTGCATGCAGGATGTTTTGGGACCAATTGACTGTATTACATTCCAATCGGTGGACTGTTTTTGTGTGCCTGCATTTTGAATCCAGTGTTTGTAATCCCTTTCTCAAGCTTCTGTCATGGTCGGAAAGCGCCTCTTTGCAAGAGGTGTGGCTGGACTTTTGTGACACTTGGATCCAAATCCAATTGATTTTATGCATCAATTCAAACCGATGATTAGTTAGAAAGAATAATCTGGTCTAAGGCTACTAATATCAGCCATAACAATATTAGTAGAGACAGCAGTAATGTTTGCTGTTGTTCTTGTGTCAGCAGCATCAGTGGTTATTACTTATATGGTTCCATCACATTCTTCTTTTTAACTTTATAAATGGTTGACGTGTGGAGAAAAGTCAGTCACATCAGCTGTGTGGTCCAGTAGAGAATGTGTGGAAGCTCCTACCTCGGAAGGAATTCTACACTGCATCATCCCGATACTGGAGGTTGTAGATGTCTTAGAAGAAAACTACAGCAAGCCAAAGCACAAAGGATGTTCCCTCACATAGCACCTCTCTTTCAAATCTTAATATCCATCGCTGGTTTGTCCGTCATTGAATCTGAAAAAATATTATAGATTTGAAATATAACAGAAATAGCAAATAATGGAATCAATCTCTATGACTGATTATGATCCTTTGACAGTTTGTCAAGTAAATAATTTCATATTTGAATAAATAAAATAAAAAAATGTCTAATTATTAGGATTATGAAACATAAGTTTTAGTCTTAGTTATAGGATATGTAATAGTAAAAACATTAAATAAAACAAATAATAATCAGCATTCCTTTTTGCTGCTTCTATTGTTCTGTGTTGTTGACAGTTATGACTATTTTAGATATTTAGATTTAATAATCCAAAGTGTCCAGAGTTGAATTTTTTTCAATTTTTTTTTTATCTTAGACAACCACTTTGAAAGCTAAGAGTGTAGCTGTCCATATTTTATCATATCCCCAAAAATACTGGGATGTTATGGAATAATAATCGTCGCCACTGCATCCCTCACAGATTCTTTGGTCTAAAGTGATGTCTCAAAAACCGTTTCATGGATCATTTTAATCATCATTTTATATTCATATAGACCTTAGCGCAAAGAAGAACTGGATGTATTTTGGGAGAGGTCAGTTGTATATTTCCGACACTATGGAGAGCTTTGTCTCCAAAGGTTTCCGGGCCATAATTTTTCAACCATTGTACCAATTTAGTCCAAATTTGGGCCATATAATTCAGCTCAAGGACATCTATGTTGTATGTATCCTATTTTTATTTATGGTTCATATTTTACTTACTATAAGGAGCATTTTTTATGAAAACACATTGTTTCGAACATAACTTTACCGTTCATCGGTTTTAGCCCAATTTACCTCCAATGAACTGCCTCAAGGAGATCAAACTTGTATTCTTTTTGAAAAAAAAAATAATTTTTTTTTGATCATTGCTTTCCATCCATAAGTCTGATTATGTCCAAGTCAGCTCATATGAATTGACTCAAGGAGACCAATCTTTTATATATATTATTTCACTGAAATAGCTTACTTTACCTATTAGGGGGAGCTTTTCTGTGAAAAACAGTTATTTGTCAGTAACCTCTCAACCATAATAAAATCAAATTTAGCTCCTATGAATTGACACAAGAAAATCCCTTTGTTTTTTTTTACTGAGCTTAGAACAGAACTAGTTAACTGTTATTTTTCTTCATTATTGAGTCCCTATGAGATCTGACCTTAGAGCGTATGCTGACCTCATAGAAATGGGTTGAGTCAATATGGACTGTTTGATATTAGTCAGGGACATTGCCCCCCCTTGCCGTCAGGGAGGACAACGTAGACCTAGTTCATAATGAAAATCACATACTGAGCACGATTAAACGTGCGGTTTCAGTGTAAAGAAAGTCCACTTTACACTGGCTGGTGTGGAAGACACTTTAAAAGAACAGTATTTCTTTGAAAATGTATTGGCCTAAAAAGGTCATTATGAAGTTAAATTCCTGCCAAAGTCTGCACATAAAACACAACATGATTCACAAGCAAACAGTGTTTAATCCGCGAAAAAGTGTGATTTTCGAGCAAAGACAAAGTGATTTGCAACGATAAATAAAGACAAGTCAATCAATGTTTTCTGTTTTGCAAACACAAAACGTGCTACAGACAACTGCAGCATGTCATAAAGTTACAAGTACAAATGTCTATTTACAAGTATAAGAAAATTTATCCTACAACTGCACATGAGAGACGTGCTTCTTGTACACGAGCATCTCCGGTTTTGTACACACAGGTCCTTCGTAGTTCACCCGTTAGAACAGGAGGTGTCACTGTGACTCAGGTCAAAGATTTACCTGACTGGACTACTGGAAGACTGGAGGCACCATGAGTTGAACCAAATATTTCTATGAGCCATCCAATAAAAACATCCAGACTTTTAACCATTTACTATGGTAAATGGATAGATGGACAAGTTTATATATGACAAAACTCAAACAATGCAATTAACTCCATATGTCATCACTTCATTTTTTTTATTTTTCTCTTCTCTCGTAAATGATTGGAAACAGGAATAAAAGTGCAGGCGCTAGTCTTTTTGTATAAATCACTGTCCAACCAACAATAAGTAAATAATAATCAAGCAAAGTCCAACAGATGCGGAAAAAATATAAAAACAAGATATATGGGGCTACTGTCAACTGAATTTTAGAACCATGTTTACCTCTTTCTGAGTGGGATTATATATATATATATATATATATATATATATATATATATATATATATATATATATATATATGTGTATGTTAAAATTAACATTGCTGCTTTTTGGTCAGGGTTTTATATAGTAATTATTTTATTTTTTATTGATGTTTTCAACTGCTTTTACTTTGTAGCACTTTGAGATTTGATCCAAATGTAAAGTGCATTATAAATGAAATGCATTATTATGTATATATATATATATATGTTTATATATATATATATATATATGTTTATATATATATATTTATATATATATATATATATATAAACATATATATATAAATATATATATATAAACATATATATATATAAACATATATTTATATATATTATTTATGCATTTATATAGAGAGAGAGAGAGAGAGAGAGAGAGAGAGAGAGAGAGAGAGAGAGAGAGAGAGAGAGAGAGAGAGAGAGAGAGAGAGAGAGAGAGAGAGAGAGAGAGAGAGAGAGAGAGAGAGAGAGAGAGAGAGAGAGAGAGAGTGAGAGTGAGTATGTACATAATTATTGCGAACTATTAGTGTGCCGAATTATTATGCATCTACATGAAAGACGAAAATTTTGCTATCTCACTTGTTTATTTTCATCTCTTATTATGTTATTGTTATTCTTACTCTGTAACATGCTCTGCTGCTGTAACATTGCAATTTCCCCATTGTGGGACTAATAAAGGCTATCTTTAAAGTGGGAGTCATAAGCAAACAACTCAAATATTACAAATAAAGATTTTTGATATGTCAACAAAAAAAAAAATCAATGACCAATATAGCCACCCTTCTTTTCAATAACAGTCACAAGACTTTCATTCATGGAGTCTGTCAGTTTCTTGGTCTGTTGACAATCAACTTTTATGCAGCAGCAACCCCAGCCTCCTAGACAATATTCAGAGAGGTGTACCAATTTCCTTCACGGTAAATCTCTCGCTTAGGAAGGGCCCACAAATCTCAATAGGGTTTAGGTCAGGAGAGGAAGATGGCCATGTCTTTATTCTTTCATCTTTAAGAGGTTTACTGAATAACCATACAGTGGTTTACTTCGATGTATTTTTATGCAGTGTTGTCCTGCATAAAAATCATGGTCTTCTTGAAAGATGCAGACTTTTTCCTGGACCACTGCTTGAAGAAAGTGTCTCTTAAAAACTACCAGTAGGTTTGGAACTTGATTTTGAGTCCATCTTCAATCCGAAAAGGGCCAACTAGCTAATCTTTAATATTACCAGCCCATACCAGTAACCCATTTCCACCCTGTAGCGTGTGAGTAGAGGTGGAGTTCTGTGCCCGTTACTAGTTCAGCCATGGGCCCGTCCGTCAAGAGTCTCAGTACACGTTGTACAAGAAACCAAACAATACCAGAAGTTCTCTTAATATTCTAATTTATATTATACTGTTACTTTTAATGAAGTGGACTAAGCAGATATACATACTTCAGTTTTATTTTTTTTCGTTTCCATCCCCACAGACCATCAGAAATTGGAGCGAGAAGCCAGAATCTGCCGCCTGCTTGAGCACCAAAATATCGGTAACTACTCTTCCCATGATGCTGTATGTCTGATGATGTCTTCTTATCATTTAAAGAAAAGGAAATGAATTCAAGGAGACTCAGTTGTCTGCCTTAGATGTATGGGTCTATAACAGACAGATCTGTTATAATAGAGAAGACCCCGGTACTTTCAGGCGCAAGTGTCATCCAACAATCTACCCACATACCCCCTGACTCTCGGAATTCTCTAGTTGCCTACTGCAATTTATCTTAGGCTAATAATGGTTGATTTTGTCTTGTCTCACAGTGCGACTCCATGACAGCATATCAGAGGAAGGATGCCACTATCTGGTCTTTGACTTGTAAGTACGGTCCTTTCTTAGGAAGGTGATCATATTTTACCTTAACAGGACTCTCTAAAATTCAGTTCAACAAGAGCTTTATAACTAGGAGCAAACAGGTGCCCCGGTTAGGAGTACCCCCAGAGATGCTAGTTAGAGGTCACATCAACAACTTCTTGTGTGGTGTTGGGATTAAAAAATATACAACAAATCAGCCATTGGTCATATTTTTTTTGACCAAATGTCTGCTTAGTTTAGACAATTTCTTTATTCGACGTAGAATGATTTAAGGAAATGGTCTCAAGGCCTGTTGTAACATATATTGGTAAGTTGGTGCCGCATAAGTGGTAGCTCGGATAACGTTTCTTTTCTTTGGTTGTTATTTTTCCATTTGTTTGTGTAGTTATTTTATTTTTCTGCACTATCCATGTGATCAATCCCGGCATTATGGATGTACACGTTGTGAGACTGGTACCTGACTTCTTTCTACCATTTTTCGTCATTTTCACCGCTCAACTGGGCGAGCCCTCCAGCCATGTCTCAGCTGTGCTGTCAATGCGCTGCACAGAGCGACCAGACAACTCTGCGGAGCTGAGGAGGAGGATGGGGGAAAAATAAATGTTTGTCATTCATATTTTTCTTTGGAAAACACACTGTCTTTTCTTGCGAATCACACTGTCTTTGCTAGCGGATCACAGTATTCTCGCGAATCGTGTTTTGTGCACGTGAATCATGTTATACATATATATACATATGGATATATATATTTATACATATATTTATATCTAAACATGACTGTGGGATGTCCTGTTAATTAGTATGTCTTAATGTTTAATTGCCTTTAGAATACCTGTTTGCTTGAGCTGCTGCAGCAACTAAATTTCCCCTTTTGGAGATTAATAAAGTTTTACTATTCTATTCAATTTATTTGTCTGAGGATGGGGATTTCACGCTTCTTGCGCGACTCGAGCTTTGTTTCTTACTTCACAAGCTGGTCATACCCATGAGGTATGATAGTTCTGTTCTGGTGATCAAATGATCCCTTTTTTAGGTTGAGACTTGAATTCCTTTGTTAAAGACAGGACATTCCTCTTCTTCAACATGAGAGGTTCGATGAACTTTCAACTCTTTAGTCTTGCAGCTTTGCTAAGTGATTTGAAGTTCATGGGAATTTTTCCACAGCCATTCCCTCTGTGTAATGTGCCCTGGTATTAATCTGCACTAGAAATATAAGAATCAACTAAGGTCAAAATTGGTGATTTGATTAATTTGCATTAAACATAAAATTATCATATTAGGGTATCCTTGATGAATTTTGCTAACTTTTTTTTCCAACATTCACTGCCTTAAGAGGACTTTATGTGGATTTGTGAAATTATTGATTTTATATCCCAATAACCAAAATCACCAAATCATATGGCCCAGTGATTACATTTAGAATTATCTCTAAGCAGCAGTTTTCTCTTCAATTAAAAAAACATTGCCTGTTGACTCTAAAGTTTTACGAATTAAATTGTCATTGTTTGAGGTCCAGAGGCTGTCTTACAGAATCATGTAAAACGCTCTATCATTACTGCCCTTCTGTCCGGCTCTAAATATTCCATTTGCCGATGCTAACTTGAAAAGAAACCCTTGATTTCAGCTCACAAAGTGACATTTAAAGCCTATTCTCTGTTGGCGGACAGGAGCCAACGCACTGGAAACATTAATTTCAAAACATTCGCATTCTGCCAATTAACAAAACATCTTTTTAATTTATCAATTTACCAACACAGGCACACTACAGAAGCCACAACAAAACATATTAAGACACACTCTTCACACACCTCCTCCCTCCTCAAAAATGGTGTTGCCAGCCACAAGACAATGGAAGTGTTTACAAAGGACACTTAAAAGTGTGCATCCCCGGACGCGCTTTTTGTTGCTTTATTTAGTGAATAAAATCGATATAATACACAAACGTGTCATGAAATTTTGTTTAGCCATGGTAGCTTTGCTCAACTTCCGGGTCATGTAGTCATGTGACTTAGAATAAAACTTTAATCAAAATTGCGAAACAATAAATAAACTTAATAATAGCCATAACATGCGCATTTCCCAAAACTGCAGTAAACAAGGTGTATTATATTTGCTGAAGAAATCTGTTAACCACCATCACGCAAACTGGCTTCAGCTGTCGCCATGACAAAAAAAACATAGAAAATTACTTAAAGTCAAGATTTTATCCAATAAATTATTTGTGGCATCTGGAACCAAAATCATACATGATCCACCAGTCAAATTTAACTTTGCACATAGCTAACAAAAAGTCTAAAGATGTTTCAATATTGTCTTCAGTGAGATTTTAAGCAATAAGCAGAAAGCCTTTCGTGGTTGTGTTTGCAAAACCCGGCAATGTAAAAGATTAACTAACTATATGTAAAGCTTAACTGGTTACTGCTACTTGAAGTAAGAAATAATTTAATTATTTTTCATACCAGGGATTTGATAATTGAAGGCTTCAACAGGTATTGATTCCACAGAAAAAGATCTTGGTTCTTGGCGTGTTATATGCTTTATTAGACTTTTCGGAAGAAGTGGTTTTCTCTTTTCTCTTTTCTATGTTGGGCACATTCCAGACACTTTTTGCAGAAGTTTTCAGCCACCGGTACGGAACCCAATGGAATCCCAGTTCAGAGCAATTAAATCAATCATGCCTCCTTTTGAAACAGGATCTAAGCTATGTGAGAGCTCAGCCATGTAAGGAAAAAGTTGTTTGGGTAGCAAATGGTTTTCGCCTGGGGTCCTCTCCAAACACCCTCTGAATAACAATAACCATTCTTTTCCATATTAGCTTTTCGTCCAGTTTTTACATTGATCAATTTATCAATTTACCAACACAGGCACACTACAGAAGCCACAACAAAACATATTAAGACACACTCTTCACACACCTCCTCCCTCCTCAAAAATGGTGTTGCCAGCCACAAGACAATGGAAGTGTTTACAAAGGACACTTAAAAGTGTGCATCCCCGGACGCGCTTTTTGTTGCTTTATTTAGTGAATAAAATCGATATAATACACAAACGTGTCATGAAATTTTGTTTAGCCATGGTAGCTTTGCTCAACTTCCGGGTCATGTAGTCATGTGACTTAGAATAAAACTTTAATCAAAATTGCGAAACAATAAATAAACTTAATAATAGCCATAACATGCGCATTTCCCAAAACTGCAGTAAACAAGGTGTATTATATTTGCTGAAGAAATCTGTTAACCACCATCACGCAAACTGGCTTCAGCTGTCGCCATGACAAAAAAAACATAGAAAATTACTTAAAGTCAAGATTTTATCCAATAAATTATTTGTGGCATCTGGAACCAAAATCATACATGATCCACCAGTCAAATTTAACTTTGCACATAGCTAACAAAAAGTCTAAAGATGTTTCAATATTGTCTTCAGTGAGATTTTAAGCAATAAGCAGAAAGCCTTTCGTGGTTGTGTTTGCAAAACCCGGCAATGTAAAAGATTAACTAACTATATGTAAAGCTTAACTGGTTACTGCTACTTGAAGTAAGAAATAATTTAATTATTTTTCATACCAGGGATTTGATAATTGAAGGCTTCAACAGGTATTGATTCCACAGAAAAAGATCTTGGTTCTTGGCGTGTTATATGCTTTATTAGACTTTTCGGAAGAAGTGGTTTTCTCTTTTCTCTTTTCTATGTTGGGCACATTCCAGACACTTTTTGCAGAAGTTTTCAGCCACCGGTACGGAACCCAATGGAATCCCAGTTCAGAGCAATTAAATCAATCATGCCTCCTTTTGAAACAGGATCTAAGCTATGTGAGAGCTCAGCCATGTAAGGAAAAAGTTGTTTGGGTAGCAAATGGTTTTCGCCTGGGGTCCTCTCCAAACACCCTCTGAATAACAATAACCATTCTTTTCCATATTAGCTTTTCGTCCAGTTTTTACATTGATTAGGTTTTTTTAAGGGTCATATGTGGATTAAAGGATGTCTGGGCCACTGAAGAGTCAATATACATCTGAAGACTCTGAGACTTCCATATAGCGAACACTGGCAGCAGATTCAGTATAAGAATTTCCTCTAGACACAGTGTCTGTAATGGCCTGTTTCCACTGTGTGGTACGGTACGGTCTGCAATTCACTGTTTCCGTCACAATTGGGGCCAAAACAACAGACCCGTACTGGACCATTTTCTGGCACCCTTCCGTAGGGGTGCCAAAGAAAATCGTACAGTCTCGCTACAGTCTGTTGATTGGACGACGGAAAAACATCAATCCTTGTGACAAAGCAGGCACTTCCTGTGGAAGTGGAGACATTTTATTTGAAATCGCAATCTACCCCGAAGAATTTAAACAAGAAGATGCCAGCAACGAACAGCCAGCTATGGTCGGCTCTGGAGGCGAACAGGGGAAGGGCGAGGGCTGGACTCGGCCACTGCACTGTTGGAGTCCATCAGTAAGTTTTCCTAGGCGTAGGCATTGGCTTTTTTGTTCATTGTAGATACTCCGGCTAACTAAAAGAGTTCTTAAGTAGTTGTGCAATAAGTATACAAAACGTACAGAATCTCTGAGATCAGTGCACAACTTGTTATATTGAAAGGTAGAAGGATATGCTAAGATAGTTAGCATACCATTGTTTACAAGAAGCCACTGTTCTGATCCTTAATTGTTATCTTGAACGGTATTCTTGTAGTTTCTGTAACAAACTCGTGATTTGTGCATCTTTTCAGTTGAAGATACAAGCTCATCCTCACGTGGCATCCTCACAAGAGCCCTTCCTTGCCGAGTAGATCCAGCTCCCGGTGATGGTATCTTCCCCGACCACTTCAGAACAGACTGCTACCCGGCGTCAACCCATAAGTAAGACATGACAACCAGAGTGGAAGTTATCACTAGATTGTGTATATATTAATATTACATTTAGTATATAGCTAGCTATGCCTATGTATTTGCTTTGTTTGGAGGTTAAAAATGTTTCACACAGTGCTGTGTGTTAATGGCTGACAACAATATTATCTTGAGAACAAGTTATGGATCTTGAGAGGACAAGTTATGGATCTTGTGTATACCAGTCATGAATCTTGGGCACACGAGATAAAAAATAATCTTTTCTCGAGACGTTTGGGCTCCGTAGAACAGTGCTACATACCTCCAAATAGAGCCTGTGCAGCAAATGAAACTTTAAACATACACTACAGTCTGTTTATTGTTGATTCCAGCTCAACACGCAAACCAATGTATATCCACTTTTTTACCATTACACCCCTACATGACACCAACTATTCTGCTCTTTTGTGCATTCTAGGTAGGAGGAAAACGCTGAAGCCGGATCGGTTCACGGTCCTTGGGGAGATGCAGGCAGACGACGAGAGGCTGTTAGAAAGGATGGACCATTAACGTGAACGGCAACTTCAGCCATTGGCTGAGGATGTCCATGAGGCAAGGCTCCAGGAGGCAGAACTCACTCGGCAGCATATGGAGCAATCAGCAGTCGGCATTCTTCAAGCAGACCTTGCTTGGCCCTTTGAGCCAACTCGTGCAAGCGTTGGGTGGTCGCCATGACCCTGTGCCAACACCCAGCCAGTAGTGGTGGGACAGGGTGAGCTGCCCACACAGGTGCCCGCACAGGACTGTGTACAGACTCTTGTTTCCACTTTATTGTATTTCTTTGCACATTCTTTTTCTGTTTAGTTTCTAAAATAAAAGTCTTTCTACTACCACATGCTCTCTGCACAATTTTTAAACCCTCACCAAAAACATTTCAAGTGAAGGTCAGCTGAGAGGTGATTTGCTTGTATGGTGCACTGTTAGGAATCATTTGCATTGAAAGTAGTTACTTTAGCATGGAAAACATGGACAGGTGAAAATGGTCTACGGTTTTCCATATTCCTTCTAGTTTCATGTAAATCGGTTAAGTGGCGAGCACATCAGGGTAACAGGACAGGTATAAGTCAAACCATTTCAAAAACCAGGTCTGCAGATATATAACAAACGAACAGAAAACCCCAGTTAACTATTATTACTCATATCAAATAGTGAATACTGATAAATAGTTGATATTCAAAGGTTGTACTTGATGCTGAATTCTGATTTTTAAAAGTGCATGGAAAACATGTACAGCCTGACGTCTTGTTGAGATGAAATGCCCCAAAAACAAGCAGAAAAAAACAGCTATTGTCTGCTGTATCACGTTCGTTGTCGTCGCACCGGTATGACGCGCTTCTTATCTCACTGACACGTCTGTCGGCATTTGGCGTACACCCCGCCCATCAGGTGAGGGTAAGGTTGGCAATCGAAACGCTCGCAAGGCCAGGCCATTCCAAACCATACCGTACCGTACCGAGCCGAATGGTCACGTACCACACAGTGGAAACATGCCATAAGCTTAAAAAGTGCTTGCCACTTACACACTGCCACCTTTGATGGGAGTAAAATGGCTTCAAGCAGGTTGTTGACAAGTTTATGGTGCTGGATAGATGTTCGTTGTGTAAGTGAGTAAACCTCTATTTCTCCATGATGCTCAAAAATCATGAACAACTCCAAAAGTGTACCTGCTGTCAGTGTAGATATTGACAGATGCGTGCAAATACCACCAAATCATTGTCAGTAATAATAGCATAGCTGATCCATCCACATGATAAATCTCATCGGGATTAAGTAGAGGTGTAGTAGAAAAATCAGTCTGAGGAATAACTTCCTGAGCAATTACTTCCAGATAATCAAGTGGATCTCCATCTTACTCAGTAGGAAGGCGGTTATCTTGAATTTAAACATGATGAACAGATGTTGTGATAATGAAGAATGGATGCATGAGTGAAGTGAGCTGTTATGCAGCTCCACCTGCAAAGTATGTCAGCCACAGCATGAGGAACCAGAACCTTCAAGGGTCTATAAGCCACTAAAGGAGACTGCTGCCACTGATCTGGACTATGGACTATTGTGACTAGTAAGCCATAGGCTTGAATTTGTCAGTATGTTCTTTGAACCAATGCATTACTCTACAAACCGTTCTTCTCCTTAACTGCTAAGCTGAAGTCTTTTGACATGTCAGAAACCAAGAGCAGGTGCAGAAGCTAATGCTTTCTTTAATTTTACAAAACATTCAGTAGCATCGGGAGTCCAAGTCCCTCGGTCATGTGCTGTCAGTCCAGTGTCATGCACTGTCAGAAAGTGGTTGAGGTAATTTAGTATAGTTACAGATCCACTGCATACAGTAGCCTGTGCATCCTAAAAGGCTCAACAGTTGTTTTTTCATTTAATTTCACTTATCAAAGTGCTTCATTGAGGAAAAAAAAGCCCTGCCAAATTTTCCTGCAACACAAATGAACAGCCGGTGGTTCAGGATATCCTTGTAGGATCTTTTCCAATTATATATTGTTAATTTAGAGGTAAAAGTAAACCAGTATCGTGATGCTGCTTCCACTGGGACACTACAGAAAACATTTACTAAATGTATACTGTGAACCACTTGGCATTGCCAGGCAGAGATGAAAAGATTGTGACTGGGTTGGATACAACCGGTGCTCTAGCAAACACAACCTAATTTACAGCACACATATCATGAATAGGTCTCCAGATTTGCCATCAGCCTTTTTTACAGGATAAAGTAGAGTATTACACGGTGATTTTGGAGCTGGAACAATAATTCCATCCTTTAAAAGTTGCTCAATAACAAGTATATAGATATATATAGATATATACAGATATAGGCATGGGCAGATAGCCCATGCCTATATCTGTTTAGGCACCCCCTCCAAAGCTGGATGGGCACTTTTGGATTCAAAAATGTCATCAAATTCCCAAACAATATTAGAAACTGATTCAACGTACGATACTTGGACTATTTTATGAGCACTCAGTGTACAGCCTCCTGCAAAAAGCTCTCAACAAAATCACACAACATCTTTATAACCGAAAAGGGATCTTTGTTCTCACAAGGACGGTAACTGAATACGGGAGCTGTTAGAGAAATGCCATAACAGGCAGAAAGTCATCCGAAGGGTCAGTTTTTTTAAATTCCAAACCATTTTCAGTACGAACAATAGTTAAGCCAGAGGCACACACTAGTTCACTTCCCGCCAATTTCACGGGACAGTCAGGAACTATAACAAAGGATATATTTCCGGGACATCAAACTATTTGCACTCAACAGGACATAATTCAGTCAAGTCACAGTTCAGGGATGTTTCTGGAACACCAATACAAATTTTAGTGTTTTGATACATTTGGAAAATAACGTTCCATGTTCATTTCCCATACCTCTGGTATTCTAGCCATGCACTGTCTAGCCCAGTGACCCACGCAATGGCATATCCAGCATACATTTGTGTCCTCTCATCCAAGGCCTCTAACTCTGACTTTGGTCCTCGCAGATGGAGCGTAATAGGCTATCTGCACCATATGAAGCCTTGCAACTCTCACCATGCAATCCTTTCTGCTTTTTAGTCACTGGATTCCATCATATGTGTTGAGGTGTATCTTGGTGCTCCTTTAATGCTTGGTCCAACAAAGCAGCATAAGGTGAAGGTGAATGGCTATCAAGCAGCATTGCTCTAGCTCCTTTGCTGCTGTCACTCGGATTCCAAATTTCCACCTGTGGGTGGTGTTTGCTTTCTGGGGCCTGTAATAACGATGGTTGGCCACCAGCGGATGACAAATGTCCTTTGGGTGGTGCTCTTTAAGGGCAATCAAGTTCATCACCTTTATGAACACTGACCAAAACTGTTTTAGGACTACTCAATAGAATCTTACATGGGTGACAAATCATCTGACCTATGGCATCCCAGTCGGGAGAACCCATGGCAGTAGGGGTATCTACAAATTCATGCAACAACGAAATACGAGAGGTTTCAAAAGAACCATCTCCTTGCCATCTGTAATCAAACCCTACTACACAATGACAGAATGGTTCCTTATAATAAGTTTAACCAGTCTCAGGGAACAAATTAAACAAGGTCTCAGGGAAAAATTTGCATTATTTTGTATATGACAAGATATCATCTTCACAGACAGACACGAATGCTTTCATACTTCTACACATTCTGTCACTTCTTTCTCTAATATCGTCTCTAAAGACGTTTTGCCCATTTAGCATTAACATTTACAAACTCTTATGTTTTGCTTTTTTAATTTTAGTTTTAAATCTTTTTTCAATTTCTTTTCTGAAAATTCTCAGAAAAGCATGTTGGAAATCCCCACATTGAGGAAACCCTAATCTGTTATGTCACTATGGCAAAAACTGAACAGCACCAGATCCATATTTATCATACATAACTTTAGCTGGGTCTTGTAGGTTTTTTTTGGCTGCGGTTTATGGTACCTGTGGCAACTCAGTTAGATTTAGCGTTTAATTATTCCCTTATTTTTATTATTACTATATATTATTCTTATTAATAATATCATTATTTTTGTTATTATTATTATTAGTATTATTATTTAGAACTCTTCAGTAACATATTCCCTTTATGTTTGTTAGTTAACATGTACACATTTCAACAGCATATTGGGCTATTTAGACATTAGTCTACTGTCAACTGTTACTTAACAGTATGGACTTACACCTACACCTACATACACCGACCACAAGTCCTAACAGACATGACAACTGCTCTCCTTACAGCATTCTCCTCTCACAACACCTCTCCTGTATCAATTACTGGCAGACAACAACAAAGAGGAGGGGATGAGGGATGACCACTCAATCCTGCCCGCAGGAACAAAACAGTGCCTAACCATCGGGTAATCGCTTACCATATTAGGGAATAGCGGAGTCCATCCCTTTGTTGAGCCTAACAAATTTTACACCTTTTAGATAAAACATCTTTTTTTTGGTACAGTTACACTGGACAAATTTCTTTTAAATGTGTGACATTATCAACACTTTCTTCTTCTCTGCAGACACAGAAAAGAACATATGTGATCTTACAGTTCAAGTCTTATCCACACATTCTTCTTTTCTAATTTTTCTTCAATCACATAATTTCTGTCCCCTGCAGGGTAACCGGTGGTGAGTTGTTTGAGGACATTGTAGCAAGGGAGTACTACAGTGAAGCCGATGCCAGGTCAGTGAAACCCAACGTTGTATTAGTATTTTTGAAGTTACTGAATATTTTTTGATGTCAAACCTGCTCACTCTGCTTTGGCATCAAAATGTATATGAAACACATGTGCTCAATGGAGCAGTTCATAAAATGGTGTCTCTGGAAGCCATGAAATCAATTGTATAGCAGTGTGCATTGGACCATTGCACACACAATAATACCTTTTTTCATCATACATTAGACAGAGCAGTGTGTTTCGATGTGCCTTTTATGCTTGAAATGCCTTTCTACATTTCTTTCTCTATGGGTTCCTTTGATTATGGATCTACTTTTTGTCAAGTACATTTCTTAATCTCTCTATTTGAAATCTACTTTGAGGTGAACCCAGTCTGATGGTTTGTACAGGCCAGGTTTTGACAGGGCGCTTTGTTCCATAGAATTTCTAAGAAGGAAAAGAGGGTTCATTCAAGACTTTTGTTTTTAATGACTGGTAATTTCCATACTGCTGGATTGACATTTGTCCTGAAGAGTTGTAACCTATTTGCTCTAAACATATATGAGGAAATCTTTAATCAAAGACAGCTTTAGATGTTTGAGGAACAGGAACAGTTCAAATAATTGTTATTTTAATAAACTCAATCGTTAATCCACAAGCCCAGCTCTGCTGTATGGTTTTAGAGACAGTGGCACTGACCAAAAGACAGGAGGTTATGCCGTCAGAGGGAAAGTCCAGTTTAGATGTCTTGGAAAAACAGTGAGAGTGGCCATATTGAGATGGTTTGGACACGTGAAAAAGAGGGGGTAGTGAATATTTTGGTAGAAGGATGCTAGAGATGGAGCTGGCAGGCAGGAGAAAATGGAGAATACCAAAGAGGGGGTTTCTGGATGTGGCCGTAGAAAACAAGTAATCTGTTGGTAACAAGGTAAGATGCAGAGGATGGAGGGAGATAGAAATAGATGATGTGGTGACCTACTAAAGGGAACAGCCCAAAGAAGAAATTATTCCACATGAACTTTCCAGACCATACAAAATACAATGGCAAACAATTGAAATGGACATAGATTTGAATCCAGAACTGATATAAAAAAGATACAGTAGATACAGATATAGCTTTCTACAGCGCATCCTAAAAGTATTTAGAGAGATTCACTTTTTCCCCATTTTGTTTCGTTACAGCCTTTTTCCAAAATGGACTAAATTTATTTTTTTCCTCAAAATTCTATACATAATTCCCCAAACAAAAAAAAATTGTTCGAAATTTTAAATTCAAATTTATAAAATTAAAGAACAAAAATATAACATGTACATAAGTTATCACAGGCTTTGCTCAATACTTTGTTGAAGCAGCTTTGGCACCAATTAGAGCCTCAAGTCTTTTTGAGTATGATCCTACAAGCTTGGCACACCTATTTTTGGGAAGTTTCTTCCATTCTTCTTTGCAGGACCTCTCAAGCTCCATCAGGTTGAATGGGGAGCGTTGATGCACAGCCATTTTCAGATCTCTCCAGAGATGTTCAATCGGGTTCAAGTTTGTGCTCTGGCTTGGCCACTCAAGGACATTCACAGAGTTGTCCCGTAGCCACTCGTTTGTTTTCTTGGCTGTGTAATTAGGGTCGTTTTCCTGTTGGAAGATGAACCCTCGCTCCAGCCTGGGCATGATGCTGCCACCACCATGCTTCAGTGATGAGCGGTGCTGGACATGACAGTTGGCATTCAGGCCAAAGAGTTCAGTCTTTGTTTCATCAAACCAGACAATTTTGTTTCTCATGGTCTGAGAGTCTTTCAGGTGTCTTTTGGCAAACTCCAGGCGAGCTGTCATGTGCCTTTTACTGAGAACTGGCTTCTATCTAGCCACTCTACCATACAGCCCTGATTGGTGGAGTGCTGCAGATCCTAATGGAAGGTTCTCCGCAGGAGCTCTATCAGAGTGACCATTGGGTTCTTGGTCACCTCCCTGACTAAGGTCCTTCTCCCCCAATCGCTCAGTTTGGCTGGACAGCCAGCTCTAGGAAGAGTCCTGGTGGTTCCAAACTTCTTTCATTTATGGATGATGGAGGCAACTGTGCTCAGTGGGACCTTCAATGCTGCAAAAAAATTTCCGTACCCTTCCCCAGATCTGTGCCTCGATACAATCCTGTCTCGGAGGTCTACAGATAATTCCTTAGACTTCATGGCTTGGTTTGTGCTGACATGTACTGTCAACTGTGGGACCTTATATAGAGAGATGTGTGCCTTTCCAAATCATGTTCAAACAACTGAATTTACTAAAGATGGACTCCAATCAAGTTGTAGAAACATCTCAAGGATGATCAGTGGAAACAGGATGCACCTGAGCTCAATTTTGAGTGTCATGGCAAAGGCTGTGAATAAGTCGATGCACAGCCATTTTCGCTTTGTCATTATGAGGTGTTTTGTGTAGAATTTTGAGGAAAAAAATTAATTGAATCCATTTTGGAATAATGCTGTAACATTAAAAAAATGTAGAAAAAGTGAAGCGCTGTGAATTCTTTCCGGATGCAATTTATGTCTGCATGGACCTGGACACCTTCCTCTTATCGCTTTCTGAAGATTTCAGCTGAAAAAATCTTTTAAATAATATCCTTTCGCATCACTTTGGGATCTCAGTTTTGAGAATGCATAGATAACACCGTTCCAGCTGTATGGACTGTGTTTATGTTATCCCCATCATCTTCATTCATCCAAGAGGAAGGTCATTACTCAATAAAATCTTGGTCAAGATTGTTTGAGGTCATTCCTCAAGAAATTTTGAGGAATTTCAGCTGACTTTTCTCCAGCTTGAAGTAAAAAAATACTGGATTTTTCTTTTGGGGGAGGTGCTCCTTTAAGGATTAGCTTCTGTTTTCTAGTGGATTTTATTGCCCTGGTCCCCAATAACTTGTGAACCAGCTTTATTAATTAAAATAATATGCTTTTGTTATTTGTATCCTTGTTAAATAATGTGAAGGAATGGGTCAACAATGATCTGTGCTATACTGACTTAGTTTGCAATGCTTAACATAATGACTGGTAGTAACAGCGGTCTGTAAGCCTGGCTCGGTCCAAAGTCCAAATAAACTGAGCCCAGTAGAAATGCAGAATCTTTGGGGTTTAGAAAGTGTTTGTTGGCAAACAGCAGTGACTTTGCCCATAATTTCATCACAGTTAGGTTGCCAGGTGTGATTATACAGAGTCCCCTGTTGTCTAATCTCCCTGCTGTTTAAATGTTAAAATAAGACTTAGATTAGTTTATTAGTCTAAAAGTAAGACAGCGCCTTTGGAGCTTCATAAGTTGTAGTCTGGACCTTAAGCAGTAGGCGCCCCTACATTTTACGTATTGCATGTTGACCCAAACATTAGCATTGCTTAAGGTATATTTTAGATAGATTAGTAGATTGTCACGTTTTCAGAGGACCCATACTGAATTCACGAATGAACCAAACTTGATTATTGGCATGAGGCAAAGCCCACAGCATTTCTGTTGGTACTAACTACTAACTAAATAGCCTCAGCTTTTACATCATAACCACTTCACGTAGGTTAAATTACTCTTATATAGGTTGAATAGACAGAGACTTTATTAATGCCCCCCCACATACACACACACAAACCCAGGCAGCAGCTTGTGGCGCTCTCAGAAGAAAGACATTTCTAGTGTTTATTGTGTAGTAGCTTGTGTTCCACATATTCCATCACAGAAAAAATTAGAGCTGTAGAAATCAATGAAACTAGTGACATCAATACAGTTTTTGTTCTTCTTCAAGTGAATGTAAAGTTTGACCATGATTGTGTGTGGATTTGAACAATTTCATTACAGCTTGTAGAGATATGTTTCGTCATGCACCATCACTCACCGACTAACTTTTTGCCATTCTGGATTTACATCTCGGAGCTGAGGTTGTTGGTGTCTTCGAGGACTTTGTGACATATTTCGGTTCCAGGTTCCATTTGTTACTGAGAACTGCAGTGATCCATTTGCATATCTTTTCTTTGGCTTTCAGCAGTGTGTTGAAAGTGACTCAGATTTCCTGTTGGATGTTTTTTTTTTGTTTGATAACATTCAATCTGAACAGCAATGTTGCTTCTTGGTAGACATAATCACAGTGACTTCGGCCCACTGTGATGTCACACCTCCAACAGAAGGGGCAAAGGTGAAAGTGGATAACAGTTTTTGCTGGATTGTTGAGTTATTTTTTCAAATTGCTTCCTTTGTTAATCAATTTTTGCTTGATCTTTTCTGTCTAGCTGTTTTAGTTCCTCATTTTCCCGATATTTACCTGTTTCTCTCTCCTTGCTTTTTTCTTTTGGCCGGGTCTCTATCTCCTACACAGTGACTCCATACAGCAGATTCTATAAAATGTAAATCATTGCCACATAATGTGGCATAGTGCATAGGGACCTAGAGGTTAGTATGTGACAACAGTAGCAATGACACGGGCGCTACCAACCTCTGTGACTTTGTCTCGCTCCTTTGTTGCCTGTTAAGTCAGCCAAATAACCTTTCACTAACTGCTGCCTCCTGCAAAATTTTACCCCCACCGCCACCAGTCATCGTCACCCAAAGCCACCTGACAATAGGCTGCTGCCGAGCATTGTGGGCAGGTTGACTAGAGAGGAGGCGGTAGGGCATGAAGCATTTGCCTATAACCAGGCTCTGATATGGCAACTGAGAGGCTGCTTGCTGATTAAGGAAGATAAGCATTACTAAAATGTTATGCAGTTTTGGATACAATCTCTAAAAAATCTGACAATTTGTATTTCAAATTCTCCCTCATTCTTCCATAGTTTTGTTTTGTCTTCGGCAAAACTAATATCTTCTGAAAAACTAATTTTTTCTTTAATTTCTTTAATATCTACTTATTCTGCCAATTCTATGAGCACCACTTTAGGGTCTACTTGATCTCAACATTTTATGCCAATCAACATAACTCATCTGAAGACATATTGTTGATATTTTCTCTAAATACAAATATGAACTAGAACCACAAATTTCATGCAAAGTCAAGTAAGAATGCCATTTATACAGTTTAAGGCATTATCTTTGGATAATATCAGTCTGCATTCAATACTAATTTAGTACTCAGTAAAATTTAATAACACGTGGAGCTGAAGGTCAAAGGTTGTTGGAGTTAGTTAGCTAAAGAAGTGGCAGGTTTTTATACTGAATTATTGACTTGAATTTGTTATATTATAAAAATATATTTTTTAACTCAACTATTATTAAATTACTACTGTCAATATATTGAAAGTGAGGTTTGTTAGAGAATATTCAGAAAACAGCAAAAACTTAACACAATTTAATGGAGAAAATCTTGGCAACTTATCCAAATCACCATTAGTAAAAGCTCATAAAGCAACACTTCATGACATGAGGAAAGTAAAATATGACAATGTGTACCATTTATGTCTATGTTAATTTTTAAGATGTGTATTTTAGTGACTAAGACTAATCATAAAGCCATTCACGGTCAGGGCACGCAGGCTCATAAATAGCACAACTGTCTTGCACAGTTTAGAAGTAGAACAGTATTTGTTTTTCACCAGTATTGTAAGATACCCATAGCACGAAGGTGACTCCATTATAATAAGCTTAATTGTAGAATATTTATGGTGCAAACCTCACGAGTAGCATACAAAACCATTTCACTTACTCAGGACCTTTGTGATTTGCAAATACAAAACATGATTTACAAACTAACGCCTTATGTTTTACAAATATAAAATGTGTTCGTCAAAAAACACGATGTGATAATCAAATAAAATAAAAAAATATAAACAAAAAAATCAAATACCATAAAAATATTGACGATATTTCTGACAAGTCATGTTTTAGAGACAATTACAGTATATCTTACTAGTACAAGGAAATGTACCTTACAACTGCAACAACGATCACGTGACTCTTGGTACAATCTTTCAGCATGAAGCGTGCATTTTATTTTTCTCATAAATCCCATATTTTCTCACAAGTGCTGTGTAGTTCACTTGTTACGGCAGCAGTCATCACTATGACCTTTACTTTCATCAACCCAGTTTATCGGTGCAACTGTAAACTAACCCCGCAATCTGTAATTTATTTTAAAAAGTGCTAGATAGTAGGTATGTTTTAAAGTGATACACTACGCTTTACGTAGCTTTACGCTTTTGTAGTTACACACTACAGCGTAGTGTGGTCTGTAAACGTCTCTTCTCCCCAAAAAGTAGGGTGTAAATGACTACGATTATACTGTATATAGAAGCTCAACTGATAAGATAATTTAAATAATATATCGTTTTGTACTTCCCCAAAAATAAAGCATAGATTACAGCTAATTTCTATTAAGTTTGCAGTAGTTTAATTTCATGGCTATTTTTTCAGCGGTAGTTATTATTTGGATTCATGCAAATTCTTTGTCTCTTAATATTACACAGACTCGGTAAGTTATAGGGAACGCATCTAGTTGTTGTAGCCTGCACGACTTTGACATGATTTATCATTTTACTGTCATCCATTATTCAAACCACATTATAACCAAAAGATTAAACACACACAAATGTCCTGATTAGATTGTTTTTTACCTTTTAATAAGTCACACAAGCAGTAATTGTGAAGTGTTTCAACTCGGCCTTTTTTCTCCTGTTCTTCATTAAGAACAGCTTCTGAGAAATTCTATATAATGCATCTAGCACTGGTAGCCCACGTGGCAATCATGATATACTGTATTACATATAGTATGTTATCAATTCTATTCATCCATTTCTCCTGATCAATATGGCCACAACCACACATCTACTTTTCAAACTGCTGAATTAACACAAGAATAAAGATTCAGATAGATGGGGTGAACTCTGTAAGCATTAGTGAAAATACATTTGTTGAGGTCAAAATAGATGAAAAGCTCAGTTGGAAATCCACTTCAAACATATCCATTCAAAAGCATCAGGAAGCAGTTTTAAACAAAACAAAATAGGTTCTAGACTGTGAATCCCTTCACATTCTCTACTGTTCACTGGTTTCACCTTTCTTCAGTTACTGTGTAGGTTTTTTGGGTTAATAATTACAAAAATACATCACATGCGCTTTTTATTGTCCTAGAAAAGTCAAAAAAGATCATTTACAATGCAGGGTATTAGGATCATTAGAACACATTATTCTTATAGTCAGAAAGATGAGCATCTGCAGAAATGGTTAAATTTTAAACAGAACAAAAAATTCTACGACGAGAAATATTCTAAAAATGTTAAGTGAATGAAAAGTACATTAGAACTTAAGGGGAGTATGTATTTTCAAATCTGTCAGTGTGTGTACAACCAGAAAAACTTTTTTGTATTTTCTCATCATGGGCTGAAACTATGGAACAGTTTGAGTGACGAGTTCAGGTAGTGTCCAAACTTGAACCAGTTCAAAAAGAGGTATAAAGGGATTATTTTCACAAGGTACAGGGATGAAGGTGTTGGGTTTTTATTGTTTATTTATTTATTGTTTGTTTATTAATTATGTTTATTGTTTATTATGCTTTGCTTACTTTCTATTGATAAGGAAGCAACATGGTTGTATATTAATATATTATTGAGGACGGTGGGATTAAATAAGTGAGTAATTCTTCCCACTCCTTTTCGGATGCGTAAGCGTCATGATCTCTATTTTGTGCAAGCTTATTATTTTTTGTATGACTTTTTTATATTATTTCATATGTAAGAAATAAACTTTAATTTCAAATAATTTTAATAATTTTAATAATTTCAAAGTAGAGGCATATCCCAAGCAGATGAATTGTGACAAATGTCATGTGATTTTACCCAGTTTTTGTACTTGTAGTATAGATTTTTTTGTACTTCTACGACTTGCAGCTGTAGTTGTCTCTGAAGGTTGATGTGTTAGAAATACACTAGGTATTTTTTATTGGCAAACATGTTCTCTGTTTGTATATCAGCCAAATTAGTTTGCTAATCATGTTTTTTATTTGCAAATGACACAGTTATTGTCAGTGAATAGAGGCTCATTCGTAAATTGTGCTATGTTTGTTTGATGAGCACGGTTTGTATTTGTAAAATACAAGGCATTCATGCGTTATTAGTGTTTTGTAATTGAAATACTCATTGGGGTTGTTCATGAATTGTGACCATTTATAAAATATGTATTGTTTTGTTAATGTATTTAAAGGTTACACTGAAATTAGATTCATCTTTAATCAGTAATGCTACAGAGACATCGTTCAATCTTAGTCTACTGCAGAATTAATGGTTATTTTATTGTTCAGTCTAGAAAGAAAACTCTCTTGAGTTGTTGTTGATACTGTCAAGAGTTTCCACTGTGTTAGTAGGATTAAACCTTTCTGAACTGCAATGTCGTTCGCCTGTTTACATGACCTGTGATATTTTCTGACCCCGTGTTACCTGCTTCCACTCATATAATCGGAAATGCTTTCTGACATGCCGAGACGAACCTTACTCCAGCTCATAAGTTGGCAATAATGCTTTGATGAACTGGGTGAGCTGGAATTGACTTTGATGCAGACCGCTACTGTTTTGGAATCGCCATATATAAAATGCGACGCAGCCCTGAAAACCTCAGCTGGAGCATAAGTTTGCAACGCTGGGCATGCGCAGATACAACTCAAACAGAAAACTTTCCGAAACAGTGTTTACATGCAGCGACTGGCTATAGGAAAAGGCTTTCCGAAAAACTGAGACTACCCCCTTGCAAAGGAATGAAATCTAATTAGGAGAGGTTCTTCCTATTTGGAAAGGGATGTTTACATTGCCTTTTCCTTCTGATCAGGCGTCTTTTCCGAGTCTAATCGAAATTAGGCTGTCCATGTAAAAGTAAAGAGGAACAAAACCTAAAATTTCCCTTCACTGCTGGCTCACTTTTGAGAGCAGATCAAATCACACCCTCTGTCAGTTACTACATCTCCTTTTTCACTCTCTCAGACTGCAGCCTCCAGTTGGCCAGGAGCTTATAACACTTCTGCTTTGAGACCTGTGAATACAGTTGCATGTGCATTTGTAGAGAAATTAGTGAAAACTCAGCCCTGTTTTTATTTTCTTTGTCTATCAAAACATACATGAGTTGGTTTGCAAGGAATGTGGTAGTTTGTCACTAACCCATGGACCTTGATGTTTGCACGCAGTCATTGCATTCAGCAGATTCTAGAGGCTGTTCTCCACTGCCACCAGATGGGGGTGGTGCATCGTGACCTCAAGGTAAGTAAATTTACGATACAGACCACAAAAATAAACATTATTCTTTCACTTTGCTCCCTATGTCTCATTCACTACTTGATAAGAAATCCAGGCAATAGAATGATACAGTATACCACTTCACTAGGACTCTACTAAGAGCTTCTCTAAGTAAGAAAACCCCTCTGTAAAGTATTTGCTCTCTTGGTTCTAAAGTATTTTAAAATGTGATACCAGATTACATACATAAATCTAATAGATACCTCTCTTCTACCTCCTCTTATTTTTAAGGGGAAAATTGCCCTTTTTTCATAAAAAAAAAACACTCAGCACTGGCCTGCAACACAAACCATTTGGACTGAGGTTTACTCCTAAACCATTACCTTAAAAATTGACAGGGATAAGCCAGTTAGAAATATTTGATATTCAGCAATGCCAAACAAGCACCCCGGGCTGATTTTGCAGCTTTTGCAGGAGTCTGGTCAATCTGTTTTCCATAAGAAGGAAAAAAGTTATGTAGTTCAGGTGGACAGTAATATTCGTGCAAAATGAGCTGAGAAAACATAGAGCAGTCGATGGCGTATATTCATCGTAGGGATATTAATCTTACCAAGACGCGATATTGGGGAAAAAGTCCAGCATGCCAGATCATCTGTAACTACATGAATTAAAGTTATTAATTTAATTTTGCAGAGGCCAGATTGGGACAATAATTGATTTTAAAGCAAAAGAACTGACCAAAGTTTTAACCTCAATAATTGTGGTGAGATTTCAGGGTTTCACAAGAAGAGCAAAACAAAAAGGCTGAGAGAGAAATTTTATGCTTTTGGGATCCCAGATCAAATCGTAGTGTAGACTGTAGAATAGATTCCTTATAGCCTCGGCCAAGGGGTCCATGGCAAGTGCAAACCGAAAATGGGCAAATGGGCACACTTGACTAGTGACACGACTATTTGAAAATGTATGCCAATTCTACCATTTTAACGACATATATACAAGGGTACTTAATGTTCATTATAATTTTCCGGGGGTCGCGAGGGCTGCAGCCTACAGGTTTTCCCACTGATTAAGAATTTACTTGGTGTTGGGTGGCCCAGCACAGTGTGTGACAGATGGGTTCACTAATAAACAATTCAAACAAAAGTGTATCACTTACTGCATTTATTGAAAATTAAAAGCCATGTTCCTTTCATGAAATTTTTTACCTAATGTATACCTGGGGGGCGGCTAGGGCTCAGATGGTCATCCACTTATCTATAATGGTGGCTGATGGTGTGGTAGGTGGCGCCCTGCATGGCAACCTCTATCATCACTGTATGAATGAAAAAATGTTATGTACATATATATTCTTTAAATATATACATATATTGAGCAGTAACCCTGCACGTACATTACACTCTGTTTTTTCCATTTGTTTTCTGACGGTATAATTCTTCAGCTTCCATGCACCATGGAACAAATTAACGACTATATAGGGTACCACACTGTATATCCAAATATATGGATATGCATATCCGTACATATATACACAAATAAAGTGATCTACAAACATGTATGTATAAATACACATATATTAATTAATTCATTATCTACCGCTTATCCTTTTCAGGGTCACGGGGGGCTTGAGCCTATCCCAGCTAACGATGGGCGAGAGGCAGGGTATGCCCTGGACAAGTCGCCAGTTTATTGCAAGGGCAGACACATAGAGACATACAACCACACACTTACAGTCACACTTTTCTCCTAGGTGCAATTTTGTATCACCAATTCACCTATATCAAATTTTTTTGGACCGTGGGAGGAAGCCGGAGTTCCCGGAGTTCCCTGAGAGAACCCACGCAGACTCCGCACAGAGGGGCCGCCAGATGTGGATTCGAACGCGGTACCATCTTGCTGTGAGGGACCAGTGCTAACCAATGCGCTACCGTGCCGTCCCTACACATATATTAATGTCATTAAATCATTGACCTTAGTGGATATTTATAGCAGCTGACAGACTGTTTATAGGGGTAATGAGATTGTCAAAGAAGAGACCATCTACATGCTGCTTACTTTCTCAGTCAATTTGTTACCTGGATTCACATCAGATTAACTTTTTTCAACAAAGTGCCCCATTTTTGAATTACCATAGCCTTTACTATTGTGAATTCTCTGTCTGAGAGTTTTGTATGGAAAGTATGTCATGATGGTCTTGTCAGTTAGACCCTTTGCATGTAGATCATCTAAACAGCATTTATTTTTTCATTCAATTATTCCTAACTGTGATGACAGAACCATAGAGATTCATTAAAGATGAAGAATACAAAACCCTCAGTGGTAGACATTTTTAGGGTTATTTTATGCTGCGATCTCAAACATAGCAGCGCAAATTTTATAATTGGTGTGTATTTCTACTAGCTTTAATTGCATGAATGCCGTCCCAGGATCCCGACAGCTCTGGTTTTCAAAATACTGCTATGATGAAATTGTCTTCCTTTTCTGATTTAATCTCCTTCTGAGGGCCGCATGTTTGACATCTGTCGTTAAACTAAAGAACGTTACCTGGTAGTCACCTGTGCTGCTGGTCTGAGGTCATCCAATACCGTGTACTACCTGCCTGGAAATGCGTGGCGGTGGGACTGTGACGATCCTTCCACCAGGAGGTTTTAATCTATTAGAGATCCAAGCTGCTCCAGTCTTATTGTGCATGTAGTGATGGGTTCACACTGATGAACATTCAAATTACAGGTCTTAACATCATTCTTCACACTGTTTACTCTGAAACCTGCGATGACCCTTCTCCCGACTGTCAAGCGTACGAGTTGCATGTATAAGACACAAAAACCTTTTTAAAGCATTACATCTGTCACCATTTTAGTGCAATGTACTGAAAGTTTTAATTTCTCTTCTCTTTAAGCCGGAGAACTTGCTCTTAGCCAGCAAGCTTAAGGGTGCAGCGGTGAAACTGGCAGATTTTGGCCTGGCCATTGAAGTGCAGGGAGATCAGCCAGCATGGTTTGGTGAGTACGGCTGGCGTCATTCATTAGAAGCGGTCATTTTTTGGATTCATTATTGCAAAGTAAACAATCCAAAGGGGTTGGAAACTGAGAGATGGTTTCTCAGGAGGGGAGCCTGATAGCTGACTGCTCTGGCTCCCATTTTAATTTTGAAAATTGTAGGTACTACAAGTAACTCTGCATCCTAATCGTGTGGTGCTTTGGTTGGATTATATGGAATTATGAGCTCTTTCAGATTTGTTGATGCCTGACCATTAAGAGCTTTGTACTTGAGCAGAAGAATTTTGTATTTGATTCTAGAATTTATCGGGAACCAATGCATGGAAGCTAATATTGGAGATATACGTTCCCTCATACTGGTTCTGGAGACAGAACGTGCCTTATATTAGAAATATTATGCAGATTAAAAAGGGCAGTTTTTTAAATCTGCCATCCAGAGTAGTTATGTTATCAGATAATATATTTCTAAGGTGCTTGGGTTCCAGCATCGTAACTTCAGTTTATCAGAGTTAAGTAATCGAAAAATTGCAGGTCATCCATGTTTTGATGTCCATAAGACCAACTCAAGTTTAGATATTGAATGCAGTGCCTTTGATGCCAAGGTCTGACCCCTAGCTTTTCTAGAATTAAAAAAAAAGACATGTGAAATGGGACAGCAGTGAAAATAAGTTATATAAGCCAATCACAGCTCGTGTAAGTCACTGTTTACTCTAGTTCTCTTTATATACAGGCTTACGGGAGCAGCAGCTCATTATCAGAGACAATGATTCAGATTGTTAGCTGTACCAACCTGAATTGAAAACAAATCTCATATGCCAAAATAGTTCAATAAAGTATTGTAAACACATTAAACTTGAGGCATGGCAATAGAATCAGCAACTCTGTTCCATTTATTTTGTCTTACATTTCATGAAATGGGTGATATTACTGCCTCCAATCTCTCATTGTGCTACATAAAATGTGTTTCCTGGACAGAATTTGTGTGAAAAGCCAAATAATAACAATATGAAGCAATAGATGTTTTCTCCTCAAGATCATACAGCTAAAATTTTACCCCTCTTAGAAAATGACAGAGAAGTATTGTTCATAAAAGATTTATATAGTGCTCTTGTGAGAAAGTATTGGACCAACTCCTGATTTCTCTATTTTCGTGTCTCAAAAGACAACCTGACCAAAAGAGACAATTTTGATTGTAGTATTTATTAAACTGCATTCACAATCGGTTGCCTCTGGACTATAAACACCCAGTCAAAACTGTAAAATAATCTACAAACACTCAGGAGCACTCTTACAAACATTTGAGTGATGACATGATGAGGAAAATAATAATAATAATAAAATAATTTTAGCTTGATTTACCACATTTTACACAGTGAATTCATACAGTGCAATGTTGTGAAATTTTGCTGTGTATTTCACCCATCTTTGATTTAGCAGTGGGCAGCTCTTGTCAAGCACCTGGAGAGCTTAGGTTTCAGTGTCTTTCTCAAAGACCCTGGTTGATGGACGACTGCGCCACCCACTGAGCTAAAACTGCCTATAAATAATTAATCACTGTTTTTTCTTCAATTCTACTGTTGGATGCCAGATTTAAATTACATTATTTTTTTCAATTTAAAATAATTTTATTTTGATTACAATGTCCATAATTAAACCAAAGATTTTGTTATTTTAAAATAAATACACTTTATACAGGCTATGAGACCGGTGCTGAAATGTCTAAGATCAGAGTTTGGTTTCATTAGTGGGAGTTCATCTGTTAATAAATGACATTGTCCATGATGCGTTGTTCCAACTTTGATAATTATGGGGAAGCATGTCCCCTGCCATTGGTCAGTATCTCTTGTCTGTGTTTAGCAGGATCTTTATCTACCTTTATTAATTATATGTTATTTTATATTCACTACTGACTGCGCTGAATTAGACAGCAATATCACCAGTTTAGAACTGCTGAAATTTGTTCACATTTAGAGACCAGTGTTCCACTGTCTTTACACTTTCTTTTTGGCATTTTCTTCACTTCTGCGCTATTTTTGTAGTTGTCAAGTGTGTGTGCACATGGTCCGATAGTCTGATGTACTTCTAAGGAGATTGTTAGGGACTTCATGAATCTGAAGTAGGTTTTTTCTTAATAGTCTTCTTTAGGGGTGGCTGTAGCTCAGTGGGTAGAGCAGCCATCTTCCAATTGGAAGATAGGAAGGTAGCTGGTTCGAGTCCCACCAGGGTCCACTTGTCATAGGGTCCTGAGCAAGACCCTGAAACTCTAGCTCCCCAGGCACCTCAAGGGGCTGCCCTCAGAGATGGATCAAAGGCAGAGAAATAATTTAACTATGTTGCACTGTATGTGATCAATAAAGGACTTCTTTTTCGCCTTCTTAAACCACCAAATTATTTGCACCTCTGTACTTAACTTGGTGATTCCCATTTTGAACGAAGGCCGGAAGCTCGTGCCTGAACTCCTAATTAGCAAAGATAAAGCCCCCACAAATACACATAAAAAGACTACAGTACTAAAGGTCTGTGAACACAAACACGATTGCCACAGAGATTGTGGTGAAGAATAATTAAAAAAATGCCAAATAGAAAGTGCAAAAGTGTAAAAATAAATGTCAGCAGTTCTGAGGTGGAGATATTGCTGCAGGAGAATGACGGTAAATGGTTTATCTTATTTATTCAGAAGTGGATATAATATAATACAAAACAAATCTATGGGATGATGTTACAAGTTCATCGAATGCTGTATCTGGAGGGGGGCGCACAAGAGAAGAAGTGGAAAAATGGTTTGATCTAAAATCTAATACCAAAAAACATCTTTCTTAACACATAAGAGTTATGCTGACCCCTGGCGGGAGACAGACTTCCCCACAGTTATCAAACTTGGACCCTCTGAGGCAATTTTGATTGATTGATTGATTATATTACGAGCAATATAATCAATCATCAGGCACCGTGGAGCCAGCCATGAAAGAAAATGTTAAACCTTTTGTTTTTGAAGCAAAAAACACTCCAAATGGGTTTTTGGTTAATTGAAGGCTGAAAAGTCTATTTGATATCCTTTAATAACAACCAACCAGTTAATTGGAAGTCTGTTGTATAGTGTTTATATTTTTAAAAACACCTTAATGCTTGGTAAAATAATGAAAATTATTATTGGAAATTATTATAAATGGAAAAATAATATCATTGTAATTTATTGACGTATTACATAACAATATAACTGAAGTAAACACAATCACTGATTATTTTTCACAAACATGGCATCACTCAAATGTCCATTGGAGTTCTTTAGAGTGCTTGAGTGTTCATAGATTATGTTAAGAACAAATCTGCAATACGAAGTAGGAGAAGAGTGCCAGAATTGTTGTTATAACTGCGAAGTGGGGTTTAAAAAGAAATTTCTTCGTAAGAACGGTTATTGAATGAGGCCCAATCATCCCTGGAAAAGGGTAAGCTAATTCTTTACCTGAAACTCATTGAGATGCTGTAGTGGAACCTCAAACTGTTTCAATTTTGACTGCGCTTAAGCAGTTCAAAATTCCACCGCAGTGAGTTCAGAGACTGACCTGTAGGTGTCAGAGGTGTTGTTTAGCTGGTTTTGCTGCTAATTGGGATACATCAAGATGTTAAGGTTCGGGCAGAGAACTCTTTTTCAGGCTAGTGACCTAAGCATTGGGTTAACCTTAACCCAAATCCTGATCCGAGCAACTTTTTTGCCTTATCGAATGATCATCATTCAATCTTATCATTCAAAATTTGGATACTGTGTTCCTAAAGTTGCCTTTGTTTAACTTTGTCATGACATATACACTGAAATAAGAGAGGGTCCAGTTTTTTTTTTGACAAAACTGTATCTACTTATTAAGAAAAATCCTCTGTACATAGACCCCTTTAAATTTTCTATTTCTATTTATGTTTCCTCCACAGGGAGGTTCTGAAGCACATCTAATGTCAGCTACTTTTCTCAGAAATGTAATTGAGGAAATCCGAACAACTTTTGTCCTGCATTAATTTTAGTTTTTTGTTTCTTTTACCATGCCATTTCAATTAAAGTTATTTTACGTATCTGAAGGGGTCTGATGTGCCGGTGCCCCTGGCTTTTAAGTTAAATTGGGATTGAACACATTTCATTCCATTTCTTCTCTCTAATCCCTGTGGAAGGGATTAATTAACAGGGAATAATTGCTCCACTCTCTCAGCTCCATGGTCTGGTTGAGGTAAATGTGCTCTACAGTCAAAGCTTCTAACAGTAGCTCTCTTTGAAATATCTGTTTTTGTTTGTCTAGGCTTTGCTGGAACACCAGGGTACCTGTCTCCTGAGGTTCTGAGGAAGGATCTCTATGGAAAACCAGTAGACATGTGGGCTTGTGGTAAGACTTTACCATTTCTCACATGTGGATTTGTTTTTTGGTATCTGTGAGGAAAATCTTAAGATTCCTATATAGGATTTATCTGGGATTTTGAAGACAGATGGTCTGTCAAGCTAAAGTATTTATTTCAGATTGATGCTCAGCAAAAGGCATTAAAAATGATTTTCTGTTCCTTTTACAAAAAAAAAAATGTTTTGTGTTTATCACATCTAAAAAGGGTGTGTATGAGGTCAAAGGGTTTGCCTGTGATTGTACACCTATCAGCCATCAGCGATAACATTAAAACCACCTACTTAATATTGTATAGAACTTCCTTTTTTCACCCAAATAGCTCTTTGATGTCATTGTGTGCTTGATACCACTAGATCAGAACCAACATTACCTTATTTAGGTTTCCAGTAATCTGTGCTGCAGTACCATGTTTGTGGAATAAGGGAAATGGTCAAGCCTTCGTCCGTACTTCTTTATTCAGCAGATCCCAATTATGTATATCAGAATAACTAAAATCCATTCATAGATATCAACACAATAAATACATGTTTTATGTTTCTTACATATATGTATGCAAACATTTTGCTTTGCTACAAGCCAAAATTTTGCTTGAACTTTAGGCAAAAAACTACATTACACAAAGTAAAAAGATAAATTGTGGTAAGGCCATTCATATTTTTTTTAAAGTTTTGTTAAAAACAGTTTTTTGCACTTTAGAGTAACTTAATATTATTGTTATTCTATTTAAGTACGCTTTCTATTTTAGAATATACTCATAAAATGGATGAAATTTTCTTACAAGCAATATAAATAACTTTCTGTTCAGAGTGAGAGCAGAAAGTTAGGTAAATGTCAGCTAGCTTGCTAGCTCAACAACAGTATTTTTCCGTTCTAACAAAACACAAGAAAATGCCACAATAGCCAGTTACAAGGTTGCTCAACTCATCGCTCGACAAAGGAAACCTTTCTCAAATGGGGACTTCACAAAAAAGGGCCTCACTAAGGTTGCAGGAATAATGTGCCTGGAGAAAATGCAGGAATTCAACAACGTTAGCATATACAGAAACACAATTTTGCGGAGAATCAAAGACTTGTCAGCTTACTTAAAACGTCAAGAGTCAGATAAAGCTTGTGCTTTTGATTTTTAGTCAATTGCATTTGATGAAGGCACAGACGCCACAGACACCGCACAGCTGGTAATTTTTTTTGCGGGAAGTTGACGATTACTATTGCATTAAGAAGAGCTGCTTGATCATAGGGGTCTAAACGGCACAACGAGGGGTAAGGACATTTTTGAAGCCGTGTCAGATACAATTGACAAGATGGGACTTAAATGGGACAAGCTTTGGGTAGTTACAACAGATGAGGCTCCAGCAATGACAAGTGAGCGCAAAGGAATGGCCACTATGGTGTGGACTAAGGTGCAAGAGTTTGGGAGGATGGCGGATGAAACCTTGACAAGTGGGTCAGAAGTGCATTCCAAGTCTTGCAGGTCAGGACAGTCGGAATAGATCCATGGGTAGGAATGGTGTTTTCAAAAATGTCTGTGTTTTTTCGTTGACTCTGTACCCAGCAGTATATTGATTGGTTTCTGATACAAGTACTCCTGCTGGTTCTGCAAACTGTCCATTTACCATCTGCTATAGGTATGACCTGACTGCAGATATTGACCTTATAAAACTATACTTATAAAAAAAAAATGGAACTATCCCCTTAACACAAAACGTAAATGTCATGACTGCATTAAACTTTTGGAAATTGTTAAGTTTGTTCTAAGTTACTTATTCAGCAGTTAAGCAAGTATTTAATTGTACTTGTTCATATAGTAAGCTCCTTCATCCCACTTTCCTACTTACCTGAGGGGTGATAGTTTATTTGTCTACATAAATGTTTTGAATTGATCACACTGAAGTGTTGAAAACATGCAAAGTAACTAATTTCTGTATTTCTAATCCTTGAAATATTCTAATTAATAGTGAATCTGTATTTAAACTTTCAATATTGAGCATGAATATGTGATCTGGGTTTATCTTTAAGTGCTGGTTCCCTAATTTGTGGTTTTTCATTTCAGTTTATACGTAAAAATAATATTCATGGTGGTCATTGATATTATGGTTCATTTTGCGACCCACCACATTCAGCCTTAAGGCTAAACTGAGACCGTTTTAGAAGGTAACGGCAAACCTGTAAACACATTTTACATATATAAAGGTTAAATTTCATATCGTTTTCATATAATATTTAGCTGTGACATTCAGCATTGACCATAATTGACAGGGATATTGTTCTGAATGTCCCTGCAGACTTTATTAGCGTTGCGATGATGTCGTTTTTGCATTATAAAGACAGAACATCTAATGGAGTATGAATTCTCAAGTAATAGACAGTACAACATTGATTAAGTATTCTCTGTGTCTCACCAACCACCGAGGAGCAGACAGTGAGCAGCCCCTATTAAGAACCCTGAAGTAGCATTGGGATCGAATCACCAATATTTCGATTGTGGGTCAAACACTTTCCCTAAAGAGCTAACGATGCCGCTAATCTGTCAGTCAATACGCAATGTCATTTATCGTCCCCGTGCGTGACAGAAAAAATACATACCATTTTGTTGATTATGCAAACTTGTTAAAACTAACCATGAATTAAGGACGGGACAAGCAAACCACGACAAGCATAAACCTCCTCACGTCAGCCCACAGAACAAAGATGACGGGACCTGGGCACTTGCCCCTCGCCCCTCCATTTCCACGATAGTGCTTGTTTAATGCAAGCAACATTGGCATCTATGATTTGCTTATATATATATATATATATATATATATATATATATATATATATAATTTAGAGTTCTTACTGTGTAATCATGGTTTTTGGTGAAGAACCAGGCGGTCTTTAATCGACTTTATTTCCTAAGCAAAGTAATGGCAGACAGCCAAACTCAACAGAGAGCGACGACAGCCCATTTGACGTCACATGATCATGTAACCGGAACAACTTGGGTTTGATGTGAAATTACTACTGGCCGTATAATTATCAATTTTACATTTGTATGATTTGCTTATAGACAAACTAAGTGAAGTCCGTTTAAACTGGAAATCTTGTTATTCAATTAGAGTAATCTAAAAATCATCTTGAATTGGCAAGATGATTGCTGATTTAATGCATCACTGTGAAAATACTCAACTAAACATTAAATACCTTTATTTGAAACGTTACCTACGTAAAATTATGAAAATTTTATCAGAACAATGTACTTAGGTAGCAAAATTGAAAAAAGTCATTATGCAGTTGAACAATCTATTTCGTTTTACTGTTATAAATATAACTGCTTTATTAATGTGTAGGACTGTGTTCCTACTGTATTTGTCAAGGATTAAGGTTAACTTTTTGTAAATACATTATCTGCTGTTGAATAGTTGAATCAGCAAGTTTATAGTTAGTTGTTTAAAGTAGGGCTGCAACTAACGACTATTTCAACAGTCTATTAATCTATCACTTATTCAATCGACTAATTGGAATTTTTTTTTTTTTCTCCTGGTTTAAATAAAGATTAAGAAAAAATAAACAAACCACACCGATAATTAACTGCTCTTATTTAGCAACCATCTTTTGAATTTAGCTTTCAGTCGTTTAAGACACATGCCAATTAACAATAAAGACAATAAAGATGAATCATTTTTTTTCAAAATACTAAACAGGTGACTATACCAACAGTATATTTACTGAAATGGAATTTAGTTCTCTCGAGTTGCATCTATTCGGCACATCGCCGCTGTTACAAATAAATACAAAATGTATGAATAAATAATATATTTTTTAAAATAAACAAGGAAAGAAAAAACATTCAGTGCTTTGTGAATTCTGTAGTCAACAACTTCATCTAAAGCTAAATCGTTTGCAATTTGCATGCAACCCACATTGGACACGCAGACATGCCGAGACTTGTGCACTTGTCTCCATAAGCAATGGAACGTGTATTATTCTAAAGTTGGAGCACATTTGTTGCTCTCATCCTCAGAGCAAATGTGCCTCCGCTTCAAATGCGCCAGGATTGCTGTCGTGCTCCACGCCAGCACAGGTCAGCTTTGCAAATCTTGCAGTTTACAACCTTTTTCGCCATGTTGAGGTTGAAATGCTCCCGCACCTTGGATGTTTGCTGCAATGGTGTTTCCATGGCGCTACTGTTTACTTCCTTATTACACGGTGTCAGAGGCGGTGTCCATTGACGTCATCAACTAAATTAAAATTAATTAAACTAATTAAATTTGTCCATTATTTGTTGCGGCCCTAGTTTAAAGCATTACTGTTATTGTTAGATCTGTCTTTTTAATGCTTTGTAACACTATCCATTTTATTTATCTTTTTGGGGATTTTTCTCAACTCGCAAAGTAACTACTGAGGGATTAAATTTAGTTACATTTTCAGTGAAGAGGAAGGGAATGAGAATTTATAATCTCATAAGTATCTACAGTTAAAACTACAGCTTTTAATGAATAATCTAGCGGAGTGGGTAAAAGGTAAAATAATTTCCTCTGCAGTGGAGTAGAAGTAGTAAATAGAATAAACTGGAAATAATCAAGTAATGTATTATTACCTCCATTTGGTACATATGTACCAAATAGAGCTAATTTTACTTAATTACTGTGCTTAGTCTTTCCTCAGACACAGTTGGTAGTGTTGCTGTTAAGAAAGATGGCTTAAAAACATTTACTGGCCACCAGCCAGCCAATCAAAGGCTCTATCTCTAGTAGCTACGACGGATAGAGGTGGGGACAGTGGGACATTGGACTGCTCTTTATTCATGTCTACATGTATGTTCAAATATTTATGTCATGTCTTACAAGTCTGAGGGAAAATAATGTTCTTACTGATTCTTAGTATCAGTAATTACAGGGGGTGTAACCTCAGGTGTGATTCTGGATGTGCAGGTGTGATTCTTTACATCCTCCTGGTGGGATACCCTCCATTCTGGGACGAAGATCAGCATCGACTCTACCAGCAGATAAAAGCTGGAGCCTATGATGTGAGTTTTATCGTGACACAGAATCCCCACATTCTTTTTTCTTCAATACTTATGTCTCAAGGCTGATCTGGTGTATTAATATATGTAGATATATATATGATGTATATATATATATATATATAAAATCTAGATGTTTGATGCATATTAATACTGCGGTAAATCTTTGAACAGTTCCCTTCTCCTGAGTGGGACACGGTGACTCCAGAGGCTAAAGACCTGATCAACAAGATGCTCACCATTAATCCAGCCAAGAGAGTTACTGCCACTGATGGACTCAAGCACCCCTGGATCTGTGTATGTCTCCCACACCCATTCAAACATTTACAACACTACACAAGAAAATATGTCAGTTCTGTGAGTGTCACATTCTGTCTCTGTGTGTTCACAGCAACGCTCCACTGTGGCTTCCATGATGCACAGACAGGAGACTGTGGAGTGCCTAAAGAAGTTCAACGCTAGAAGGAAACTCAAGGTGTATGAGCAGTATAGGATGGAGGAATGTTGTTCTCTGCACCGCCAAACAGAATTCAGACTGGAATGGAATAGAAAAATAAACAACAATAATCATCCACACATGATCGGGAAATAGAATTGAAAGTCGTTTATTCCTGTTTGAAGCAGTCTAAATCATTTATTGAACTATTTATTGTCCCCCACATTGATAAAGGGAGGATCGAATGTAGTAGTAAAGGAATGGCTTGTCTGTGTTTCAAATTTGTTTTCAAGGGCACAACTCGAAACTATACAACCTTTAATTTCACAAAAAACGTATCAGTCATAGCGTGAAAGGAGCCTTTTGGCATTTTTCATATCCATGAATACAACTTGAATTTGTACTGTATTGCCATTCTGGGAAAGGATTGTAGATCCAGAGCAGGTCTTAAGTATCAGGCAATCTTTAGTGGAACTTTACCCACAACAGAAAAACACTGAGGTGACACATACAAAGAGTTGAACTTAGCCTTATTCTGTGAGTAACATTTTACCCCGTTGAGGTTTTGTTGTTCAAATTAGAAATGCTTGTTTTTTTTACATAATTGATTGATTCTACAACAATGATTCATAGGACTTAATTTGCAACACTATGGAATTCCTCTGCCATGGGTATGAGTATTTCTTCCTTGTCTTTTATTTTTACTGACCGTGGAGGACTTAGTTTTGCAATGATGTAACTTATCTAAGGATGATGGTATTAGTACATACAAACACCTGACTTGAGTAACTTCCTGTAATACTAGTAAACACCTAAAATATCCCCCTATATACATTATAATGTTTGGCCTGGATATACATCTGAATGTAATGGGTGAGTACGTGGCCCAACCAACAAACAAACAACCACTAGCAAAGACAGAACTTCCTATCATTCATACTTCATAACTAACCTTCAGCATGTGTAAGTGTCAGTTTTTGGTGCATGAAAAGTTTATTTCTCTCTCCTTAGGGTGCCATTTTGACTACTATGCTCGTCACTCGAAACTTCTCAGGTAGGATCAAACCATTATTATTGAAGACCTACGGTAATGTTCCCATCTGCTCTGAATTTTCCTGAAATACTGGTCCTAAATAGTTAGATAGAAACACCATGACTTTTGACATTTCCTTAACTCTGCTTTCATTATTCATCTATACATTTTTTAAAGATGCTGTGCTTTTGAATGGGGTTTACCTCTAGAGCTCAATGATCAAGCACTATGCTCCCATTCAGTGATTGAAAGCCCATAACGATCAATGGATCTGGTCCTTTGAACCTTCTATTTTTATTTTATTTTTGTGAATTATTAGCTGACTGTTTTCAATCACATATAATCCGGCCTTAACTCCTCTGTGTGGTACCTCAAGTGAAAGGTAAGTTAGTACTTTGTAGACTATACCCTCAGGTTTGGTAATGAGAGATGGACTGAATCCTTTGGTGTACATATAGGAAGAAAATAAGTATATTTCCTCTGTGCAATCTGAACTGCTAATAGGACAGTTACAGTTTTAATATATATCAGAACATATCCTGCTATACCACAGTGTACTATGTGTGATCTTTGGGAATATGTTATTCTAAATTAAAAAATAATTAATACTACTCAATTAATATAAATGATGAATCAAAATATCTACATAAATTATTTGAAAGAGCAGTTTCATAATAAACTTTAATTCTGACATTATCTTTCTTAGTCCAGAAAAATAGTGTTGCACAATTCTCCTAAACAACTGAAGAAGTGACAGAGCTTTAATAAAGAAAAACCTGAAACTAAATAAAAATACACCATACGTCTGAACAGAACAACTCAAGTCTCCAGAAGCCCCAAGCCCACAAACTGATTAGAAATTATTTATACCTGTTTCGAGAGGAAAATTCCCCTGTAGCATTTAAGTTGAGGGTTTTACAGTTCATTTTGTCTGAGGATTCTTAAACTGTACTGACTGTAAATTCAATCATTTAATCATCATCTCAATATAACTCCACTACCTCAAGGGGGTGTGACAACATCGTGAACTATGTTGACACTACTAGGTTAAAGTAACTCTCCTGATTGTTAGCCTTAGAATATCAAACAGATTACATTTTTCATTTTTGATTTGAAAACATCATTTTTGATTTGAAAACATCTAATGTGATGTTTTCAAATCACATTAGAGTCACACTTATATGAGGTCCTACATTGGATGAATATTGGATAATGGCATTAGGAATGAGAATCTACTGATTTAAGTTTATGTTGCTCTGTGCATACATACATAAGTTCAGCGCCGATGTCGATCATCTAGCGCCAGGCAGAAAAAGAGTGACCGGAGAGTAGGGCTGTTGGCCATTTACTCGTGATGATCCGATTAAGTGCTATACATCTTCCAGAGCAAAAACTCAAATATATGTTCATCAGTAGAGCACTAATTCTGATTTGAATTCTATGGTTTGTCATACAAATATTACATTTTTAGTTTTTGAAAACTCAGATGACTTTAACAAAAACATCATGTACATGCCTGTTAGGTCTGAGCTCCTATGCTGGTTTACCTTTAATAAATTGCAACCCACTTAAAATGTGGCACAATGTGTTCAAACTTCTTGTAAGCTGCTCTAATAAATATAAATGCCTACTGATTGATGACGTTGGTCCTGGAAGAAAGTATGACAAAATTAGAATCTTCAAAATACGCGAAACTGAAGTTGATGTTCGAGAGGTAGAATCAAGGAGATGATGATTGGATTCTGTCATTACGAATGCATAAAAGCTCTAAGAACGGCAGGAAATTGGACTGACATGAAGTGAAACTGGTCCGGATATATTTCCCAATTTCAATTTCATGGTTCAGCTGAATTTATAAGAAATAATTCATCTGACTATTGAGAAGCAAAAGAAATCTGAATGCTCCACACAGACCAGTTATTTTCTTGATGAAACGCCAGTGATGGGAATCCCTCTTGAGGGAAATACTGGAGGAGGGATACTGATGATCAAGCAGACATCCTGGGCGTCAGTAGTGAGGAAGGAGAGAAAGAAGAGAAGTCTTTCTCTCCTCCTCATCTCTCCTTGATGATGACCTTCTTTGATCTCCAACTTCTTCATCCTGCTCGGAAAGCTAACGGATCTAGCAGTTACCTACTCACCTTTTGCCTACAGCAGCGAGTCCCTGTCAACTTCATATCCAAGAGAAAGCGTAATTTTCCCGACAAACATCAAAATTCTATGGAAAACATACTTAAAAAATTTGACATCGTGCGTTTTCCTAATCCTCAGCAATCATCACACCTGCACAACGGTGATATGGACACAGCTTTGGCTAGGCATGATGTTCCCAACAATGGCCCGCTATCTCTTCCTGCTTACTCTGTGTGTAACCCCTGTCATCACAAGCTTGTCAAAATCCCCCTGATGGGTCACCAAACTCCTGAATGTTAGCCAAACAAACAGAAGAGAGATAATGTAGGTAATTAGAATAACTTCTGGTGCATGTTTATGTGTTTGTTTTGAAGCTGTTGTAAATACTCCCTGTAAATGGTTAATGTATTACTGGCATTGCTTGTCTTGGAGTCTTTTTCAATTATTCGTCTATAAGATATGGTTAATGGCTGTATGTGCATTGTTGTTGTGCTCCAACTTTACATTTCACCTTTTCTCATTAGACAACCCACAAAGATGTCCATCTGTTATTAATTCATATATGGAACTATGTATGTTGTTAAGGACATGGTTAACTAACATACCAAATAAGGAGTGCTAAATCATGTCTGCAGTTTTACAAATTACATGTTTAGCTTGCGGGTCATCTTCTAAAGATGATTGACATCAGGGGCAAACATGGTGGAGGCGGTAATATTTAAAATGAGGTTTATGCGTTGGCTACTGGGTTTTTTCAATTAAGAGGTTGGACGGATAACAAGGTGACGGCTACTGTAAAATGAAATGTGATGCCATGGAACTGGAGTTAGAAGAGGCAAAGTTGGAAGAGGCATGTAGACATATTGATGAGCTTCATCGAATATATCTGAAAATTAATAAAAGAAATGATATATAGTAGAGTATCTTCGAGAAAGTTAAAGCTGTGGGTATAGCAAGATGATATATGAAATTAAAAGAAGATGCCAAAAAATTGCTTAGAATAAAACATTTGTTAATAAAAAAAAGAAAATGTGGCTTCAGGGACCTATATTGAACAGCATACGCAGTTCATTGTCTATGATGACCAGACGCGCACAACAGAACTCACATATGGACAGGCCTATATTTAATTTATTCACTATATATACCAATTTAAAAAATGAATATGGTTCATGTTTGAGGTTTTGATGGAATCATCCGCTGCGCAGGAGAAGAGAGCTCTTTGTGGAATGTGCGTCTGAGTGCTCATTCTACAGAGAAACAACCAAGACAAGCTGGTCTGCGCTGGATCTGGTCTGACGATCGCTATCAGTCCTCTGGCAAGAGGGAATGAAGGCAGTGGTTCTCTAAATTGAAGTGGCCCCACAACGGAGTATTCAGGGATGGGAAAGGGACGAGGGCTCAAAGGAGGAGCGTGCCCACCCACACATGTGGCAATTGGTCATTCACCTCCTCCACGTCCTGCTTTAACTTGTGATGTTTGGCAATGTTGTGACAATAAAGATCCAAGTTAAGGAACCAACTTTTTTATTACGTTAAGCTGTGTCTGTGCACAACACTTCTGATTAGCACCTTCATTTCAAACTAATTAAATACAGATGCAATCACAAGCACCACAATTTTTTTCAGGTTTACAAAACTACTTTGCGTGTGCTAAATTAACCTATTTGCAACGATTCCTTCCAGTATTTCCCGCGCTCGGGCAGAAACGCTTGCTAATGCATATAAATTGAGGCAACATCCTAAATGGACAATGCATGTCGTATTGCACGTATGACTGATGCAATCCTCAGTAGGCACTGTTAGTAGATTACCTTCCTCATTAAATTGCGGGTGCTTTCAAGTTCTTTTTCAAATATAATTATGATATCCCTATGAGATTTCTGAAAGAGTTATTCTAAATTTTTGGCCCACAAATCCAATATTTTCTATCGATGTCCACCAGCTTCGTCCAATCTAGATTTAAAAATTCAATATCTGAAGAAACCAATACTTGAACCTCTTGCATTAAACAATTTAAGGGTAATTTCAACCTTACCATTTTTCATCTAAAATTCTAGAAAATGATTTTTGCTTCTCAAATATGCTTTTACATGAGCAATAATATTTTTGAAAGATATAAATCAGGCCTCCATGCACAACACAGAAACAATTCTTATTCAGGTGCAAATTGCCTACTGATCACCACATATACTGTGGTTACTTTTGCTTGATTTGAGTTCTGCTTTTGATACAGTTGGCCATAATATCTCATAATTAATGGAAAACTGTGATGGTATTCAGGACACTGCTTCGTCCTGGTTTCACTCCTTCGTCCTCCTACCTGTCGCTATGCGAGAATTATCCTTGCCCCTCTTTAATGTGATACACCGGAAAGGTCAACGGTCCTTTAATATTTTATATTTGTATGCTTCTTCTGGGTCAGATAATCCATATGTATAATATTGATTTTCACTGTTATGCTGATGATACTCTGGTATGGACACAGACGAAATTACTTATATCATTGTTTGTTCCTATGATATCAAATGCTGGGCGTCAAAAAATGTCCTCTATTTTAACAAGTCAAAAACTGAGGTCTTTTACTCATTACACTAGAACTGACCAGTGATCTGAAAATAATCTTAGTGACCTGTTCTCCATCCATATATTATCTGTAACCACTTATCCTGTCCTGCGTCACAGTGGTGATGGAGCCTTCTCCCCGCAATCTTTGTATGATCTTTGACTCAAGATTTTTTTTTTAACATATAAATAACTAATTCTAACTCTTGCTTTTTTTAACTGAGAAATAATGCAAGAGATTTTCTTTCTCAATCAGACCTTGAAAAGCCATCCATGCTTTCATTAAATCTTGTCTGAATTACAATAACTCCCTGTATTCTGGATCAGCCACAAGTCAATTTCCCGTCTACGGCTTGTTCAGCTGACAGACTTTTAGCTGACCCTCAAAGACATGATCACATAATTCCCATCCTTGCAATGCTACATTGGCCACCAGCTATGTACATAATTGGTTTTAAACTTTTTTAAAGTACTTTTAAAGCCCTACTTGGCCATGGCCCTGACTGTATCATAAATATACTTGCGCTTTATGAGCCTTACTGGTGTCTGTGCTCCCAGGCAGGAACCCTCTAACTGTTCTCTCAGCCCGCGTCTCTGCAAAGTGGACCAAGCGTTTCCGGATTTCCCTGCCTTAATTAAGTTTGTTGTCTAACAGCATTAGTTCATACTTTTTTATCGATTTCTCAAAACTTACAGTAATTGAAATTGTAATTTAGGATTAATTGTGGACAATGGTATTCATTTCACACCATTTCTTCTTTCATCTTTTTGCTAAAGAAGCCATAGTTCTGCTTCTCCTATTTCTGTGATTATGAATGGGCCAAACTAAACAAAAAAAAGAACACAAAATTGAACATTGAGGCTCATAACATGAACTTGATCATAGAGAACTGTTGACCCTGAAGCAAGTACCTTCTAAGTTTTTGCATTCTGTGTTTTTCCATTACTCATGTCAATTATGTGCAATTTTGCACCTAAAATTGCCACGATGTATATTTGTGAGTGTTTCTTAGTGTTTATGTTTGTATGCTATTAATTTCCCTTTTTTTCTGAACAGCAGCCAAAAGTCTTCTGAACAAAAAACCAGAAGGTGTCAAAGTAAGTTCAACCTTCCACCTCACATGCTTCCCTTCCATTTGTTAAATATTATCTATCTGTTCATCACTATTGTCATCAATGGTGCTGATCCCCTTACACCTAGAGTGGGACACAGGTTTCTCCTGGGATTTAACTTGTTAACAAAGATCAGTATTGTTATCTAAAAAGACAACAGAGTCTTATTTGGTCCAACTGGATCTCAAGATGTTTGAAACAAGGTAGAGAAGCAGGTGAATAACAAATGCTGAAGACCAAATGCTCAAGAGGTTCCTTCCACTAGAGGGCATAATCACTATTGGTGTGTTTACATGAAAAACATGTTTTTTATTCCAATGTCTCAGGGACATGTGATGACCCTGAGACGATTAAAATTGATACCAGGAGACATTAATAATGCAAAGGAGTGAAATATGCATTATTTGCATCTTTAAAAAAATGTAGAATGTTCTATGCAGGCAAAAAATATATGCAATGCTGTACTGGGAAAGCCTACCATTTGAAATAATATTAATAATAGTAATAATAATACATTTAATTTATAATGCACTTTACATTTGGATCAAATCTCAAAGTGATACAAATTAAAAGCAGATAAAAGCATCAATAAAAAAATCCGTCCTTTTTTTAATGTGTCAGTCGTCTGTGGAGCCCTGAGATGGTCAGGGAGGGCATTCCACAGACGAGGGGCAGCAGAACAGAAGGCCCGATCACCCATGGTGCTGAGCTTAGTCCGGAGAAGGAGGAGGCGGTATGAGTGGGTTCAGGTCAGTGGGTTGAGTAGTTCTTTCAGGTAGGGGGGGGCGTTACCATGGATGCACTGGTGAGTGAGGAGAGAGATATTATAATCAATCCTGGTGGAGATGGGAAGCCAATGAAGGGAATGAAGAACGGGGGTGATGTGTTCGTGTTTACGAACTCTCATCAGGATCCTTGCAGCACTGTTTTGAACATACTGTAGTCTTTGAAGACTTTTATCAGGGATCCCGATGAGAAGTGCGTTAAAGTAATCCAGTCGGGAGGAGACGAACGCGTGGACCAGCTTTTCAGCATCACTCAAGGTGAGTGAAGAACGGAGTTTGGAAATATTTCTGATGGTGAAAGGAGATCTTGCACCATCTCCTTTCACCATCTCATACATGTGTGTGTGTGTTTGTGTGTGTGTGTGTGTGTATATATATATATATATATATATATATATATATATATATATATATATATATATATACACACATGTATATGTCCTCCTTCCCCGGACTAAGCTCAGCACCATGGGTGATCGGGGCTTTCTGTTCTGCTGCCCCTCGTCTGTGGAATGCCCTCCCTGACCATCTGAGGGCTCCACAGAGAACTGAGACATTTAAAAAAGGACTCCTTCCTTTTTAGCAGAACTATAACTTTGAATGAACATTTCTGCTTTTTGCTCTTATTTTTATATAATTAATATTGTATTTTTTATTGATGCTTTTATCTGCTTTTACCTTGTAGCTCTTTGAGATTTGATCCAAATGTAAAGTGCATTATAAATTAAATGTATTATTCTTATTATTACATCTAGCTGTATCCTAGTTTTCTCTGGAGGATTCCAGATAGAATCATCCCGGCCGCTTCGCACGCGGCTGCAAACCGTCCCATCATTGCTGTATGGCGAATGTGCCAATAGGACCACATCATCCGCATAAGCAGAGACGAGATCCTAAGGCCAGCGAACCCAAAAAACCGTCCGCCAATTGACTGCGCCTAGAAATTCTGTCCAAAAAAATTTATAACAGAATCGGTGACAAAGGGCAGCCCTGTTGGAGTACAACCGCAACTGGAAACTAGTCCAACTTACTGCCGGCAATGCGAACCAGACTCTGACTCCGACAGTACAGAGTTTGGACGGCCTGTAGCCTGTAGCAGTGCCAGAGCCATCCATTCCATACTCTTGGAGCACACCTCAAAGGATGCCCTGAGGGACATGGTCGTAAGCCTTCTCCAGATCCACAAAGCACATGTGGACTGGTTGGGCAAACATCCTTTGGTCCCCCTTCTTGAAAAGAGGAACCATCACCCCAGTCTGCCACTCCAGAGGTACTGCCCTCGATGTCCACACAATTTTTCAGAGGCGTGTCAGCCATGATGGCCCTACAACATCCAGAAATTTAAGATATTCAAGGCGGAATTCATCCAACCCGGTGCGCTGCCACCGGGGATTACCGCCGCAAATAGCACTGGCGGCCTTGCGACCGCAGTTCCCAGCAGCCGCTTCGGCAATGGCAGCACGGAACATGGACCAATCAGTTTCCATGTCCCCCGCCAGTGGACAGTGGAGTCCACAGTTGGGGCGCTTTCCAGCAGCCGTTCCAAGGACCGCATAAGCGCACACAACATTACGTTCCCCAATCCAAAGGCGCAGGGGAAAGCAATACATGGAAAGAGAGCTGGGCAGCTATGAGTAAGCCCACACCAGCCCTCCGCCTCTCCCCTGAAGCAACTCCAACATAGTAGAGGGTCGAACGCCCATCAAGAAGGCGGGATTCAGAACCAGTGCTGTGTGTAGAAGTGAGCCCGACTATATCTAGTCGGTAGCTCTCACCCTCTCGCACAAGCTCAGGCTCCTTCCCCATCAGTGAAGTGACATTCTATGTCCCCACCGTCAGCTTTTCATAGTCAGGACTTTTCCTAATGCCCGATCCACGATGCACCGGACACTTGCTGATTCCTCTGTGGGTGATGGGCCCACGGGAAGAGGGACCAATGTCCCCCCTTCGGGCTAAAACCGACCGGGCCCCTGGCTCCAGGATCGGGCCCCGGTAACCCTCCGAGCAGTGTACTCAAGTCCTTGTATTTTCCTCTCATCAGGGTCTTCACTGCTCTTTGTCTGACCCTTCAGCTAGGACCTCTTTGCCATGGGAGACCCTACTAGGGGAAAATTGCCCCCAACAGTACAGCGCCAAGGATCACTAGGGTATTCAAACCCCTCCACCAAGATAAGGTGGCGGTTGTCAGAGGGGTTCTTTTTAATGCAAAAGATAATTAAACTTGGTTTGTCAATAGTTCCGATGTTAATTACATAAAATTATATTCAATAAATAAATAAATGAAATGTTTGAGCTATTTATTGTTGCAGGGTCACTGTTCCAAGATTAAGATTTTACATTGTCTCAAACTAAACAAACATTGCCCTCCTTCCACCCCCAGCCCCGGAAAACCTCAGCTTCTTTATAATATTCCACATGGAGAGTGTCATCCGATAATGTGCATTTGATTACTTAATGCTTCATAAGACACACTTTATTTTTTATATGCTGCTATATACAATACATGTGGGACAATAGGTGCAATAATATTGTTGCTTCACTGCCGCTGAATCTCCTTTTTTAGACAGTTTCTATGATTTATTACAAATATGAATAAATATATTTGCTCCTGAGTGTTTGATAAGAGTCTGTGTATTGTTTTTACAAACTGCACATCAAATTTAAATGAAAGATTTGCTATGACAATAAAGCTATTTTATTATATTGTAAACCCTGAATCCATAGTCAGGAGGTGAGAGCTGCTGAGATGACGTTTAATGAGTTTGATGATTGAGTCCATGATAAGGTCTGAAATTAGGTTGTACTCATGCCCCTTTTTTCTGTGGTTTGACAGGACTCCAGTGAGAGCACCAACACCACCATCGATGACGAGGATATGAGAGGTAGGAGGTTTAGACTGACGAATGGAAACGGATTGACACCTCCTTTTCACCACCTCTTTCCTCCAGTCTTTTACAACAAATGCTGCCATTTAAATATTACATCAGTTTAAGGGAATCTGAATTTTTCCCTATTTAGACTGATGGTATTTTTCACATGAGCATTTTTGACATTACAGTGGACTAGCCACTGAAACATGTTAATCTAATTTATGATGTGTAACGGATCCTATCAGTCCGTCTTGTGAAAGTTACAAGTTCATGACCGTATTGACCATGACTTGGTCTAAGTAGGACATATTTATGTCCCTACACAACAGCTAATACAAACTACGCATGAATACATTGAAATATTAGAACAAGGTGATTCTGAAGAATGATTTGTTCCAGAAATAGATTGATAGTAAAAGAGAAGAAATTAATAAACAAGAATAATTTGGTATTATCCTGAATTAAATTATTTACATTTTATAAATTGAAAGATTTTTATCAATGCTGAGAATAATCTCAACTGTATGACATTTTAATTAATTTCATCATATTAAAACCTATAATAGATTCAAGTAAACACTTTTTTGCGAGCTGTCATTAACTAAAACTAGCAATAACTCTGTAACACATTATTATAATTATGATTTACACAGATAATAGTCCAGCTCCATGTGTCCTGACAATGGCTGACCTTCAAAAGTTGTTCAAAAACTGATGGAACTATGTTATATTTGCAGGTCAAATTAAGGCCAAAGATATAAATACTGTAATAATTTCCACCTCATCTGAGAGGTAGAAGCCACTTGGTCTTTCTTAGATCTTTCTTGGAAATGAATTAATACTGACTGGAATGCTCCCTATTATAAAACCCACCCAATTAATGTGTTGCATGTTTTATTTTCTTGAACTAAATGCTGAGGAAAACTGTCATTAGTGAAAAAGGTTTTCATGACCAAGGACTTCTATTTTGAGGTCAAAACCATCAAGGGACATCAGAAGTAGGTCGTCCGCCAAAATCACTCTCCAAAAACAGACTTTTTAATCATCTTTATCCAGTTTTTAACTGAAGTCTTTTGATGTTGGTTGCCTTATATAGTATCCTATACCCGTTAAGGGATTTAAGGAGATTCAGCGATTAGACGCCTGGTTTTTAAGTTTTTTAACATCAAGCTGGGTCAAGGCCGTGGCTCTACTTACCTCGCCTTCTGGAAGCGAAAGCTGTTTCGATCTAACAAAGAAGGTCATTGAACTGGAGGAAAGAATCCATGAACTCTATCAAATCCAGAAAGCAAAAAAACTCGCGGACAGAATTGTATTCGGTGGTCCTTCACAGGGCTTCATCTCCTGTGCTGAGGAACGGGCGGGTGGTACTGCTCCCTACCTAGCTGACGCTGCTTCTTCTTCAGACGCTGCCTCCACTCAAAACTGCTACTTCGGCTGCTGCTCCAACAGCGACCTCCACTCCTGTGGACCCATGGCTCATGCCTGTGGTTTAACCCTAACCCTTCCCCATCCCCCTTTTTTCCCAATACACATTCATAGTTAGGGATTCAATAACCTTAAGGGAAACACCTCCTTTAGTGATGACCCACGGTACTTTTTCCAAAGCTGTATATCACAGCTTTATCTGAACTTCTTTCCACTGAATGTGAATTTTTTCCACTCCACTCGAACTACCTGGGAAGGGAGGTGGTCTAGCATCTTTTTTTAAGTCTACCTTCCAACGTTGACAGGAATCCTTTGTCCCAACTACTACTCCAATTTTGAACTGCAGCTTTTTGAGATGAACCTTCCCTTTAACTGTCTCGTGTGCAGTGGTGTATCTTCCACCAAAGTACAACAAGGATTTTATTTAGGACTTTTCAGACTTTCTAGCAGAGATTAATTAAACTGTGATAATTTTTTAAATTGTTGATGATTTTAATTGTTGATGATTAAGTAAATCTTATTGACTGCTTTAATATCAGTTAGTCGATGTCTGGTCCGACTTTGTGGACCCTGCTTATCTAATGGTGTACTGATGGCCCATTATATTTCAGAAAAGAGGCGAGAATCTTGTTAGTGTGTCCTGGGTAATGTAGTTTAAGTGCCATTATCAATCACAAAGAGACAGTGGAGGAGACAGGAAAGGGTCCAAGGCGCTTGTTATAAGTCCCGGCACGCCAGAGGATAAAATCTAGAAGTGGTGGTACTGATTTAATAAATAGTTGAGGGGACCCCTTATTTGTATCATACTGTGGTTCAACATGAATTCATTTTATCAGCTATCTCGCATGAACTTCAAATTTTGCTTCGATTCGGATATTTGGCTTCCACGCTCTGAACTTTTGACCTCCTACAAGTAAAACCAAATTCAGCTCATTCTGAATTGGGACTGTTGACAACGGCTCATCCAAACCATGATAATCATGTGGATTCCGAGATCTTTGATTGCTTTTCCAAAGTTTGAGAAAGGGGTCCCCAGCTCAGTTTCGGTAAAGGTAGAATCTCAGATTATGTCTAGTTGATGGAAAGGCCAGACACCTTACTACAGATACTGATCAGATAATTGACCGTTACTTCCGTTTTTTCTAATTGTACACTGACTGATGCTTACCAGTTTCTTTAGTTTTTACCAGCTCATATTCTTCCATCATCGTTTTCTTCCCCAGCATTAATCTCTGACCATTCTCACCTGTGACCAAACTCATTCTCAGCAACTCAACTTTGAGCAGACATTTTCTACATGCTTTTGTTTATTAATTCTTTGTCTTCCTTTATCCTCATCCAACTGTCTGTCGATCCATCCATCCATTGGTCCATCCAACTACCTCTGGTTCATCCTGCTGAATGTCAGCACGCTGTCCCTTCTTTACTCTCCAAATCTACTACCTTAAGAACCTAAACCTCTCCACCTCTCCCCGTCCTTGTGCTCCTCCCCTCTTTCCTACTGGTATTGATCTTGCATTTGGTCCGGTGCTGAGTGGTGCTCCTAGCAATTCTTGTGGGCAATGATTACTGCCTACCTGCTCCTTTACTTCACATGGTCTTTGCTCATTTTTGTTCTGTAAGTGTGGTTGATTTAACCAAATGTGAGCACTTCTGCCCAAACCGTCCATTCAGTTTATGATGTTGATGTTGTTTGATGCTAAAACACCTATATGAAAGCTGAGTGAGCCAGGACTAAAACTAAAATTGCTTTAGTTCAGAGCAAGATAACCAAATTACAAATGTGATGACACCCTCAGAGGGATCTGAAGACTTCAGTAAATATTCTACAAAGATGTTGCTACACTGTACCTGGGTTAGAGGCAATGGTAGAAGACCTCTTGGGTAAGGGTCTTCTCTGCTGGGTTTTAAACCATGAGAATTGGCTGGGCAAAGCCTGAATAAGTATACAATTGGTGTCTGAGTCAGGTGTAGTTTTACAATTTTTATTAGGGGTGCAGGGGACTCCGGATTTAGCAGACTGTTGGAGTGATGGATGTGACGGTAAAAGTTTAACAAAGCAACTCAAATATTACAGTTTCCCCAAAACATTGCTCAAGGTCCATTCGTAAACTGATTGTGTCTCTGTAAACATAATAATCACTAACTATGCTATTTACAAAGTAAAGTCCACAGTTGGTACACAAGGACATCTTTTGTAATCTTATCTCAACTGTGTCAGGCGTTTGATGAGAACAGCCAATCAGAGAAGAGTATTATGTCCAGAATTTCTTCCTGCCTCTGCACTAGCCTGGTTGAGGCTGTAGCTGATGGTAACGCCAGGAAGGAGAACAGTGGAGTTAAGGAGGAAGCATGTTTTACCTTCTGACTATCAGTGTGATCGTTTTATTGTCAATGGAGGTAGTCAGTGCTCAGCAGCAGATTGTCAGGGTTCAGTATGCGGGGAACTATGGACCTGAATCTGCTGAAGGTAAAACATTGTATTTATAGAATCTTGTTTGTGTGTGTGTGTGGTGTGGGAGAAGAAGCTTCTTGACCTACTCACCTTATCTCCATACTGTACTCAGTAGTAATTTAAACTCCAACTACAGAATTTATTTTCATAATTTCATTGTTTCCTAGCTTACCTACTTAGCATGAAAGGTAATGTTGATGTCTTCATATGTCGAAAGGCAACGACTGAGATCTTGCCAGTTTTCCGTTCTTTTCTATTTAATTCTGTTTCTGTGAGCCTCAGTCCATGTACAGTACATCTTGATGTTGTGATTTTTGGTCAGTATTTGTGAGCAGATGCTCTGCTTTGGTCCTTTTTGTTGTGTTTATTTCTTTTCCTGTTGTTACATGGTGGTACTCTAATCCTCACTGTGTTTCTTTGTGTCTGTATCCCAGCTCGTAAGCAGGAGATCATTAAAGTCACTGAGCATCTGATAGAGGCCATCAACAACGGTGACTTTGAGGCCTACACGTTAGTTCATCCCTTTCAATTAATCCTGACATGTGGTTTTTATCTACTTTTAAATCCTCAAATCTGATCCATTTGTCTGCTGTTTTTCAGGAAAATATGTGATCCTGGTCTCACATCCTTCGAGCCTGAGGCCTTGGGCAACTTGGTGGAGGGAACTGACTTCCACCGCTTCTACTTTGAGAATGGTATATCTTCAGCTTCACTAAATAAGCCAACTTTTAAGAATTAGTTTCCATAGTTTTTTCAGATGTCAACAAACACAGAAGACTTAATGAGACCCTTATATCTGGAAATGTAGAAAAATCTCTGGAACAAAAGATTAAACAAACACAGACAAGCCAATTTTCTTGTATGGTGTGGACAACTGAAAAGGACGTACTGTAATTTTAGTTCAAACTGTACTTTCAATAATCCAGTCACCGCCTTTACATGTCATGCAGTCTGTTGTAAATAAAGGAAAGATTTGTGTAAATTCCAGATCTATCTCAGTGAATCTTAGGTAGTCCACTTTCTCCTCATCCACCATCTTCTCACTCTTTGCAGCCCTGTCCAAGGGGAAGCAGCCCATTCATACCATCCTGCTCAACCCCCACGTGCACCTGATTGGTGACGAAGCGGCCTGCATCGCCTACATTCGCCTTACCCAGTACATCGATAGCAGCGGTGTGCCTCGCACCATGCAATCAGAAGAGACTCGGGTCTGGCACCGTCGTGACAGCAAGTGGCAAAGCATCCATTTCCACCGCTCTGGCTCACTTACCGTGCCCACCAAGTAAGGCCACCGCCCCTTTCATGCCGTCTCCGTCACCTGATTCATATTAATGCTCTCCTAACAATTCCTCTCTGTCAGCCTTTAAAATCTATTAAAATGTCTTATATAGTTGATAAAATGTAAATTCTCAGAGTGGAGTTACCTTAAATGAATGTCTACCAATAACGTAATAGATTCAACCACATTTCAAAGCATATTAAGTAGATGTGCCCTTTCCTATATTGAATTAATATTTTTTGTTATTTGCTTGAAAAGGTGATTTTCTTACTTCCACAACTGATTAATATATATAGTTATATATAAATATAAATATCTATATCTATATCTATCCCTCTATATAATTATTAATAACTAACTATATTTATATTAACATAAGTTAAAAATCATAATAGAAATATAACAGTGTGAGACATAATCCCAAATGCGGATGACAGTGAAAAAAGAGAAAGAAATACGATGAGTTGTACACCACCATTAATTTTACTAGCTACTGTATTACTGGGTATGTGGGAGTGTAGGAGGGTGGAGCGTCCTAGGGATTAATTGGCTTTTACTGGAGTCATTTTAATTTAGGAGCTATCATTGGTCCAACTTAATGATGCTTACTGAGAAAAATACAAAGGGAATCCATATATCTTTTACACAGAGATCAAAAATCAGAGCGGCAGAATGAAATGGTCTGTTTTCCTTTTTTTCATGTCATTAATGTTAAAATATTTTGTATTTCAGTTGAGATGATAACCTTGACCACCAACCGTCTACAGCAATCAAGTGAACAAAGCACTGCCTACCAAACGTCAATCAGACTCCACTGCCAATCCAGTGCAGCCTGCGATAGCTAAAGCTCCACCCCCTCTGCGTGTTGTTTACATATTGCAGCTGCTGGAGTGAATATTATTATACAAGATAAAAAGAAACAAGGGAAAAAAAGGCATGATTATGAGATAAAGAGAGAGAAAGTGAAACTTTAAGTAATCATATAGTGTCTTTATATTAAATATTGCAGAGGTTGAGGAGCCGTTGTAATTTTGTACACCATTTGGTATATTAAGACTAATATATGACATATCTGCATTTTATCTTATCATTTTTGCCAACAGTTTAGGCTCAGGCATAAGCTTGCTGCAGTTTCGACACATGTAGGTTTGGATAATTGACGTAAATTTATCTTTATTTTGTGTTTAGCAAGATCCCTGTACAGTGAAAGTGCTAAAATCTGTATTTTCTGTTTGCTATTAGCGCAAAGCATGTTAACTAGAAAGACCTAAAAACCTTTTTAAAAGGGAAAATCAATAAGAATGTGTGACCATCTTATTGATCATCTTCATCATCTATGAAGATCTCTGATAAGAAAATGTAAACTATATAAAGAAACAGAACTATCAGACTTTTCAAGTTAAAGCATTTTTCATGTGTTAGGCATTTAATTATGTTATCTGTACCACTTCTGTTGTGTTTAATTTTTATAATTTGATATAAATGGTCATGATTGCTCTCATAAACTTTATCCCCTTATGGAGTTTCTCTTTGACTCATGTTGACATGCCAAAGTTTACTAGCATCAAGTTTCACACGAGTAAGGATGCTGATGCTAGCATGAATGACTAAACAGATGTAAATAAATTACTACAGTTACATTTTTGCCACGGGGAATCGATTTACTGTCCCCTAAATCACAATTCTTCTGTTTCTCTGTCAGCTTAATTAGGGGAAATGCTTACATCACAAATAGGTTCACATTTTCCAATGCATAAATTACAAATGGGAAGGGAACAAATAATAAACAAATAACGTTACCGGGAGTCCATTAGTAAATTGTTCATTAAATTATTTTACTCTAACACAGCACAATTTGATAAATCTTTGTATGATTTTGATTGAACTCTGGTATGTAATGATGGAACAAGTCTGATGTATGCTTAAGAAATATTAAATGAAATGTGCTTTTAATGCTTAATGACATCGTTCGTACAAAACTGATTTCCAAACGAGATCGGTCGGGCCTGACAGATCAACGAAGACCACGAAGAAAAATAATATTTGGAGGGGGAGACATGACCCAGAGACAGCGAGAGAGGAGAAAGGAAGCACTGTGGGGCTGAGAGTAGGAGCTTTAAATGTTGAAATGGACATGTAAAAGTAGATAGCTTACTGATATGGTGGAGAGAGTAAAGGAAGATACATTGTGTCCAACAGACCCGGTGGAAAGGCAGCAAAGCTAGAAGCATCGGAGGGGTGCGCAAAATTTTCTTTGTGTGGATTGGAAGAGAAATTAGATAGTGGTGATCCTTATGGGAGGAATATGTGATGAGTGTTTTGATGGTGGAGAGTGCCGGACAAGGTTTGAAGCTTTAAGATAGACAACAGGTTTGCAGATACGTTTTCAGAACTTATTCACCACAAGCTGGTAGTCGGCTGTATGAAGTGACGGAGAGTATTCCCAGGGTTGAGAGAATGGTGGTTGGAGAGAACTTCAATGGGCATTTTGGAGAAGTGAACAGAGGAGATACGGAAGTCATGGGTAGGTATGGTGTTAAGGGTATGGTGTTAAGGGTATGGTAGATCTTTGGGAAAAAGATTCATATTCCTGTAATGAACACATATTTCAAGGAGAAGGAGGAGTTAGAAGCCTTCAGTCAAAACGATGGGAAACTGTAAGGTGGTGACGGGATAACGTAGACAGCATAAAAATGGTAGTATGTTTGATGACTCTCGTGTAAATAAAGGAATAAAGCAGAACATCAAATGGTGGAAGCTGAAGAAAGAAGGCTGCTGTTTGAACTATGAAGGTATTTGGTGCGTCATCTGGAGAGACGACGGAATATGAGGTGACTTGGTGGTGGAATGAGAGGGGGGGGGGTTTTTGTCAAAAAAGAAGTGGGATAGCGAGAGAGATGAAGAAAGTAGTCAAGATTACAAAGACACGTGGCGTAAGACTAAGCGGGTGGAAGTAAAGGCTGACCACAAGGCCTATGATGAGTTATATAAGAGGGTTGTACACTAAGGGCGAAGAAAAGGACAACCAGTCGGTGAGGCATACATCTGCATCACCGAATGGTAAGGATGAGGGATGGATATGGGATGATTAAGATAGTGTGAGGGCAAAAGAAAGCGTGCAACAGAATACTAAAAGTCTCAAAGTCTTGGACCAGGGTGTCAAACTCAATCACAAAGGTGGCCAAAATTAAAAATGGAGTCCACATCGAGGGCCGAACAAAACTCAAACTGGCCCGGATCGCTCAGAAGCAGCACCCTGATCTGCGGCGGGCCTATCTGTAGCGGACCGCTCCGAGGAGCAGGAATTCCCGCAAGCAGCACGCTGCCCCGAGGAACCGGAGCGCTTGCCAAGCAGTAGCGGGTCTCTCGGCAACGAGAAATATATGAAATGATGTGTGCTATTCAGCAGCTCAGTGGCCAAGTGGTTAAGGCACTTACCTTTGGGTGAGCAATGTTGGGTTCGAGTCCCATTAAGAACAATTCAATTCAGTCAAGTATATAAGCTTATTTTATTAGATTGATCGTCTGTTTCTTAAATTATAAATATAAGAAAAGATGTGTGCTATTCAGCAGCTCAATGGCCAAGTGGTTAAGGCACTTGCCTTAGGATCGGAGTTGTTGGGTTCGAGTCCAATTCAGCACACTGAATTCACTTAAGTATTTAATAGTTTTAACTTTCAAGATTCTTACATGATGAAATAAGAAACGATGTGTGCTATTCAGCAGCTCAATGGCCAAGTGGTTAAGGCACTTGCCTTAGGATCAGCGTTGTTGGGTTCGAGTCCCATTCAGCACAATTGAATTCACTCAAGTATTTAAGAGATTTTTATTAGTTTAACCATCAAGAATCTTTTATGATAAATATAAGAAATTATGTGTGCTATTCAGCAGCTCAATGGCCAAGTGGTTATGGCATTTAACTTTCGATCAGTGATGTTGGGTTCGAGTCCCAATCATCACATTTGCATTCACTCATGTATTTGAAAGTTTTTTATTGATTAACCATCAAGAATCTTTGTCATAAATATAAGAAATGATAGGTGCAATTGAGCAGCTCAATGGCCAAGTGGATAAGGCCCTTGCCTTCGGACCAGAGTTGTTGGGTTCGACTCCCATTCAGCAGAATTGAATTCACTGAAGTATTTAGTAGTTTTTTATTAGCGTAACAGTCTTGATTCATACATGATAAATAGAAGAAACGATGTGCGCATTTCAGCAGCTCAATGGCCAAGTGGTTAAGGCAGTTGCCTTTGGATCAGAAACGTTGGGTTCGAGTCCCATTCAGCGCAATTGAAGTCAATTAAGTTTTTAAGAGTGTTTTATTAGAACAGTCATGATTCTTACATGATGAATATAACAAATGATATGCGCTATTCAGCAGCTCAGTGTCAAAGTGGTTAAGGCCATTGCCTTCGTATCAGCGTTGTTGGGTTTGAGTCCCATTCAGCACATTGAGTTCACTTAAGTATTTAACATTTTTTTATTAGCTCAATGGCCAACTGGTTAAGGCACTCGCCTTTGGATCAGCAATGTTGGGTTCGAGTCCCGTTCAGCACAATCAAATTCACTCAAGTATTTGAGAATTAGTTATTAGATTAACAGTCATGATTCTAACATGATAAATATAAGAAATGATGTGTGCAATTCAGCAAATGAATGGCTAAGTGGTTAAGGCACTTTCCTTCAGCTCAGAGATGTTGGGTTCGAGTCCCATTCAGCACTGTTGAATTCACGCAAGTATTTGAGAGTTTTTTATTAGATTCACAGTCATGATTCTTACATGATAAATATAAGAAATGATGTGTGCTATTCAGCAGCTCAATGGCCAAGTGGTTAAGGAACTTGCCTTGGGATCTGAGTTGTTGGGTTCGACTCCCATTCAGCACAATTGAATTCACTCATGTATTTAAGAGTTTTTTATTAGATCAACAGTCATGATTCTTACATGATTCATATAAGAAATGATATGTGCTATTCGGCAGCTCAATGGCCAAGTGGTTAAGGCACTTATCTCTGGATCAGAGTTGTTGGGTTCAAGTCCCATTCAGCACAATTGAATTCACTCAAGTTTTTAAGAGTTTTTTATTAGATTAACAGTCATGATTCTTAAATGATAAATATAAGAAATGATATGTGCTATTCAGCAGCTCAGTGGCCAAGTTGTTAAGGCACTTGTCTTGGGATCAGAGTTGTTGGGTTCGAGTCCAATTCAGCACACTGAATTCACTTAAGTATCTAATAGTTTTAACTTTCAAGATTCTTACATGATGAAATAAGAAACGATGTGTGCTATTCAGCAGCTCAATGGTTAAGTGGTTAAGGCACTTGCCTTTGGATCAGAGATGTTGTGTTCGAGTCCCAGTCAGCACAAGTGAATTCACTCAAGTATTTAAGAGTTTTTTATTAGATTAACAGTGATGATTCTTAAATGATAAATATAAGAAACGATGTGTGCTATTCAGCAGCTCAATGGCCAAGTGGTTAAGGCACTTGCCTTCGGGTCAGCGTTGTTGGGTTTGAGTCCCATTCATCACAATTGAATTCACTCAATTATTTAACAGGTTTATGTTAGATTAACTGTCAAGATTCTTAAATGATAATTATAAGAAACGATGTGTGTTTTTCAGCAGATCAATGGCCATGTGGTTAAGGCACTTGCCTTGGGATCAGCGTTGTTGGGTTTGAGTCCCATTCAGCACAATTTAATTCACTCAAGTATTTAACAGGTTTGTATTAGATTAACTGTCAAGATTCTTAAACTATAAATATAAGATACGATGTGTGCTGTTCAGCAAATAAAAGGCCAAGTGGTTAAAGCACTTCCCTTTGGATCAGCGGTGTTGGTGTCGAGTCCCACTCAGCACAATTTAATTCACTCAAGTATTTAACAGTTTTGTATTAGATTTTCTGTCAAGATTCTTAAATGATAAATTTAATAAACGATGTGTGCTATTCAGCAGCTCAGTGGCCAAGTGGTTAAGGCACTTACCTTGGGATCAGAGTTGTTGGGTTTGAGTCCCATTCAGCACAATTGAATTCACTCAAGTATTTAACAGTTTTCTATTAGATTAACTGTCAAGATTCTTAGATGATAAATATAAGATATGATGTGTGCTATTCAGCAGATCAATGGCCAAGTGGTTAAGGCACTTACCTTGGGATCAGAGTTGTTGGGTTCGAGTCCCATTCAGCACAATTGAATTCACTCAAGTATTTAACAGTTTTGTATTAGATTAACTGTCAAGATTCTTGAATGATAAATATAATAAAAAATGTGTGCTATTCAGTGGCCAAGTGGTTAAGGCACTAACCTTCGGGTCAGCGTTGTTGGGTTTGAGTCCCATTCAGCACAATTGAATTCACTCAAGTATTTAACAGGTTTATGTTAGATTAACTGTCAAGATTCTTAAATGATAAATATAAGAAACGATGTGTGTTTTTCAGCAGATCAATGGCCATGTGGTTAAGGCACTTGCCTTGGGATCAGAAACGTTGGGTTCGAGTCCCATTCAGCACAAGTGAATTCACTCAAGTATTTAAGAGTTTTTTATTAGATTAACAGTGATGATTCTTAAATGATAAATATAAGAAACGATGTGTGCTATTCAGCAGCTCAATGGCCAAGTGGTTAAGGCACTTGCCTTCGGGTCAGCGTTGTTGGGTTTGAGTCCCATTCATCACAATTGAATTCACTCAATTATTTAAAAGGTTTATGTTAGATTAACTGTCAAGATTCTTAAATGATAATTATAAGAAACGATGTGTGTTTTTCAGCAGATCAATGGCCATGTGGTTAAGGCACTTGCCTTGGGATCAGCGTTGTTGGGTTCGAGTCCCAGTCAGCACAATTTAATTCACTCAAGTATTTAACAGGTTTGTATTAGATTAACTGTCAAGATTCTTAAACTATAAATATAAGATACGATGTGTGCTGTTCAGCAAATAAAAGGCCAAGTGGTTAAAGCACTTCCCTTTGGATCAGCGGTGTTGGTGTCGAGTCCCACTCAGCACAATTTAATTCACTCAAGTATTTAACAGTTTTGTATTAGATTTACTGTCAAGATTCTTAAATGATAAATTTAATAAACGATGTGTGCTATTCAGCAGCTCAGTGGCCAACTGGTTAAGGCACTTGCCTTCCGGTCAGCGTTGTTGGATTTGAGTCCCATTCAGCACAATTGAATTCACTGTAGTATTTAACAGTTTTGTATTAGATTAACTGTCAAGATTCTTAAATGATAAATATTAGAAACGATGTGTGCTATTCAGCAGATCAATGGCGAAGTGTTTAAGGCACTTGCCTTGGGATCAGAGTTGTTGGGTTTGAGTCCCATTCAGCACAATTGAATTCACTCAAGTATTTAACAGTTTTGTATTAGATTAACTGTCAAGATTCTTAGATGATAAATATAAGATATGATGTGTGCTATTCAGCAGATCAATGGCCAAGTGGTTAAGGCACTTACCTTGGGATCAGAGTTGTTGGGTTCGAGTCCCATTCAGCACAATTGAATTCACTCAAGTATTTAACAGTTTTGTATTAGATTAACTGTCAAGATTCTTGAATGATAAATATAATAAAAAATGTGTGCTATTCAGTGGCCAAGTGGTTAAGGCACTAACCTTCGGGTCAGCGTTGTTGGGTTTGAGTCCCATTCAGCACAATTGAATTCACTCAAGTATTTAACAGGTTTATGTTAGATTAACTGTCAAGATTCTTAAATGATAAATATAAGAAACGATGTGTGTTTTTCAGCAGATCAATGGCCATGTGGTTAAGGCACTTGCCTTGGGATCAGAAACGTTGGGTTCGAGTCCCATTCAGCTGAATTGAATTCACTCAAGTATTTAACAGTTTTGTATTAGATTAACTGTCAAGATTCTTAAATGATAAATATAATAAACGATGTGTGCTATTCAGTGGCCAAGTGGTTAAGGCACTTGCCTTCGGGTCAGCGTTGTTGGGTTCGAGTCCCATTCAGCACAATTGAATTCACTCAAGTATTTAACAGTTTTGTATTAGATTACCTGTCAAGATTCTTAATTGATAAATATAAGATATGATGTGTGCTATTCAGCAGATCAATGGCCAAGTGGTTAAGGCACTTGCCTTGGGATCAGAGTTGTTGGGTTCGAGTCCCAATCAGCACAATTTAATTCACTCAAGTATTTAACAGGTTTGTATTAGATTAACTGTCAAGATTCTTAAATGATAAATATAAGAAACGATGTGTGCCATTTAGCAGATCAGTGGCCAAGTGGTTAAAGCACTTGCCTTTGGATCAACGGTGTTGGGTTCGAGTCCCACTCAGCACAATTGAATTCACTCAAGTATTTAACAGTTCTGTATTAGATTAACTGTCAAGATTCTCAAATGATGAATATAAGATATGATGTGTGCTATTCAGCAGATATATGGCCAGGTTGTTAAGGCACTTGCCTTTGGATCAGCGGTGTTGGGTTCGAGTCCCATTCAGCACAATTGAATTCACTCATGTATTTAACAGTTTTGTATTAGATTAACTGTCAAGATTCTTAAATGATAAATAAGGCATTTGCGATCGGGTCAGCGATATAAGATATGATGTGTGCTATCATTTAAGACACATCATATCTTATATTTATCATTTAAGAATCTTGACAGTTAATCTAATACAAAACTGTTAAATACTACAGTGCTGCTGAATAGCACACATCGTTTCTTATATTTATCATTTAAGAATCTTGACAGTTAATCTAATACAAAACTGTTAAATACATGAGTGAATTCAATTGTGCTGAATGGGACTCAAACCCAACAACTCAGATCCCAAGGCAAGTTCCTTAACCTCTTGGCCATTGAGCTACTGAATAGCACACATCGTTTCTTATATTTATCATTTACGAATCTTGACAGTTAATCTAATACAAAACTGTTAAATACTTGAATAATTCAATTGTGCTGAGTGGGACTCCAACCCAACACCGCTGATCCAAAGGCAAGTGCCTTAACCACTTGGCCATTGAGCTGCTGGTTAGAACACATCGTTTCTTATATTTATCATTTAAGAATCTTGACAGTTAATCTAATACAAAACTGTTAAATACTTGAGTGAATTCAATTGTGCTGAGTGGGACTCGAACCCAACACCGCTGATCCAAAGGCAAGTGCCTTAACCACTTGGCCATTGATCTGCTGAATAGCACACATCATATCTTATATTTATCATTTAAGAATCTTGACAGTTAATCTAATACAAAACTGCTAAATACTACAGTGAATTCAATTGTGCTGAGTGGGACTCGAACCCAACACCGCTGACCCAAAGGTAAGTGCCTTAACCACTTGGCCATTGATCTGCTGAATAACACATATAATTTCTTATATTTATCATGTAAGAATCTTGACAGTTAATCTAATACAAAACTGTTAAATACTTGAGTAATTCAATTGTGGTGAGTGGGACTCGAACCCAACACCGCTGATCCAAAGGCAAGTGCCTTAACCACTTGGCCATTGAGCCGCTGGTTAGCACACATCGTTTCTTATATTTATCATTTAAGAATCTTGACAATTGGTCTAATAAAAAACTCTTAAATACTTGAGTGAATTCAATTGTGCTGAATGGGACTCGAACCCACCAAGGCTGATCCAAAGGCAAGTGCCTTAACCAGTTGGCCACTGAGCTGCCGAATAGCACATATCATTTCTTATATGAATCATGTAAGAATCATGACTGTTGATCTAATAAAAAACTCTTAAATACATGAGTGAATTCAATTGTGCTGAATGGGACTCAAACCCAACAACTCAGATCCCAAGGCAAGTTCCTTAACCACTTGGCCATTGAGCTGCTGAATAGCACACATCGTTTCTTATATTTATCATTTAAGAATCTTGACAGTTAATCTAATACAAAACTGTTAAATACTTGAGTAATTCAATTGTGCTGAGTGGGACTCGAACCCAACACCGCTGATCCAAAGGTAAGGGCCTTAACCACTTGGCCATTGAGCTGCTGGTTAGCACACATCGTTTCTTATATTTATCATTTAAGAATCTTGACAGTTAGTCTAATAAAAAACTCTTAAACACTTGAGTGAATTCAATTGTGCTGAATGGGACTCGAACCCACCAACGCTGATCCAAAGGCAATTGCCTTAACCAGTTGGCCACTGAGCTGCCGAATAGCACATATCATTTCTTATATCAATCATGTAAGAATCATGACTGTTGATCTAATAAAAAACTCTTAAATACATGAGTGAATTCAATTGTGCTGAATGGGACTCAAACCCAACAACTCTGATCCCAAGGCAAGTGCCTTAACCACTTGGCCATTGATCTGCTGAATAGCACACATCATTTCTTATATTTCTCATGTAAGAATCATGAAAGTTAATCTAATAAAAAACTCTTAAATACTCGAGTGAATTCAATTGTGCTGAATGGGACTTGAACACAACTTTGCTGATCCAAATCCAAGTGCCTTAACCACTTGGCCATTGAGCTGCTGGTTAGCACACATCGTTTCTTATATTTATCATTTAAGAATCTTGACAGTTAATCTAATACAAAACTGTTAAATACTTGAGTGAATTCAATTGTGCTGAATGGGACTCAAACCCAACAACGCTGATCCAAAGGCAAGTGCCTTATCCAATGGCCATTGATCTGCTGAATAACACATATCATTTCTTATATTTATCATGTAAGAATCATGACAGTTAATCTAATAAAAAACTCTTAAATACTTGAGTGAATTCAATTGTGCTGAATGGGACTCGAACCCAACAACTCTGATCCCAAGGCAAGTGCCTTAAACACTTGGCCATTGATCTGCTGAAGAGCACACATTGTATCTTATATTTTACATGTAAGAATCATGACAGTTAATCTAATAAAAAACTCTTAAACACATGTGTGAATTCAATTGTGCTGAATGGGACTCAAACCCAACACCGCTGATCCAAAGGCAAGTGTCTTAACCACTTGGCCATTGATCTGCTGAATAACACACATCATATCTTATATTTATCATTTAAGAATATTGACAGTTAATCTAATACAAAACTGCTAAATACTACAGTGAATTCAATTGTGCTGAGTGGGACTCGAACCCAACACCGCTGATCCAAAGGCAAGTGCCTTAACCACTTGGCCATTGATCTGCTGAATAACACATATAATTTCTTATATTTATCATGTAAGAATCATGACTGTTAATCTAATAAAAAACTCTTAAATACATGAGTGAATTCAATTGTGCTGAATGGGACACAAACCCAAGCACTCAGATCCCAAGGCAAGTTCCTTAACCACTTGGACATTGAGCTGCTGAATAGCACACATCATTTCTTATATTTATCATGTAAGAATCATGACAGTTAATCTAATAAAAAACTCTCAAATACTTGCGTGAATTCAATTGTGCTGAATGGGACTCAAACCCAACACCGCTGATCCAAAGGCAAGTGCCTTAACCACTTGGCCATTGATCTGCTGAATAGCACACATCATATCTTATATTTATCATTCAAGAATCTTGACAGTTAATCTAATACAAAACTGTTCAATACTACAGTGAATTCAATTGTGCTGAGTGAGACTCGATCCCAACACCACTGATCCAAAGGCAAGTGCCTTAACCACTTGGCCATTGATCTGCTGAATAACACATATAATTTCTTATATTTATCATGTAAGAATCATGACTGTTAATCTAATAAAAAACTCTTAAATACATGAGTGAATTCAATTGTGCTGAATGGGACTCAAACCCAACAACTCAGATCCCAAGGCAAGTTCCTAAACCACTTGGCCATTGAGCTGCTGAATAGCACACATCATTTCTTATATTTATCATTTTAGAATCTTGACAGTTAATCTAATACAAAACTGTTAAATACTTGAGTGAATTCAATTGTGCTGAGTGGGACTCAAACCCAACACCGCTGATCCAAAGGCAAGTGCCTTAACCACTTGGCCATTGAGCTGCTGGTTAGCACACATCGTTTCTTATATTTATCATTTAAGAATCTTGACAGTTGGTCTAATAAAAAACTCTTAAATACTTCAGTGAATTCAATTGTGCTGAATGGGACTCGAACCCAACAACTCAGATCCCAAGGCAAGTGCCTTAACCAGTTGGCCACTGAGCTGCCGAATAGCACATATCATTTCTTATATGAATCATGTAAGAATCATGACTGTTGATCTAATAAAAAACTCTTAAATACATGAGTGAATTCAATTGTGCTGAATGGGAGTCGAACCCAACAACTCAGATCCCAAGGCAAGTGCCTTAACCACTTGGCCATTGATCTGCTGAATAGCACACATCATTTCTTATATTTATCATGTAAGAATCATGACAGTTAATCTAATAAAAAACTCTCAAATACTTGCGTGAATTCAATTGTGCTGAATGGGACTCAAACCCAACACCGCTGATCCAAAGGCAAGTGCCTTAACCACTTGGCCATTGATCTGCTGAATAGCACACATCATATCTTATATTTATCATTTAAGAATCTTGACAGTTAATCTAATACAAAACTGTTAAATACTATAGTGAATTCAATTGTGCTGAGTGAGACTCGATCCCAACACCGCTGATCCAAAGGCAAGTGCCTTAACCACTTGGCCATTGATCTGCTGAATAACACATATAATTTCTTATATTTATCATGTAAGAATCATGACTGTTAATCTAATAAAAAAACTCTTAAATACATGAGTGAATTCAATTGTGCTGAATGGGACTCAAACCCAACAACTCAGATCCCAAGGCAAGTTCCTTAACCACTTGGCCATTGAGCTGCTGAATAGCACAAATCGTTTCTTATATTTATCATTTAAGAATCTTGACAGTTAATCTAATACAAAACTGTTAAATACTAGAGTAATTCAATTGTGCTGAGTGGGACTCGAACCCAACACCGCTGATCCAAAGGCAAGTGCCTTAACCACTTGGCCATTGAGCTGCTGGTTAGCACACATCGTTTCTTATATTAATCTTTTAAGAATCTTGACAGTTAGTCTAATAAAAAACTCTTAAACACTTGAGTGAATTCAATAGTGCTTAATGGGACTCGAACCCACCAACGCTGATCCAAAGGCAAGTGCCTTAACCAGTTGGCCACTGAGCTGCCGAATAGCACATATCATTTCTTATATGAATCATGTAAGAATCATGACTGTTGATCTAATAAAAAACTCTTAAATACATGAGTGAATTCAATTGTGCTGAATGGGACTCGAACCCAACAACTCAGATCCCAAGGCAAGTGATCCCAAGAACCACTTGGCCATTGATCTGCTGAATAGCACACATCATTTCTTATATTTATCATGTAAGAATCATGACAGTTAATCTAATAAAAAACTCTCAAATACTTGCGTGAATTCAATTGTGCTGAATGGGACTCAAACCCAACACCGCTGATCCAAAGGCAAGTGCCTTAACCACTTGGCCATTGATCTGCTGAATAGCACACATCATATCTTATATTTATCATTTAAGAATCTTGACAGTTAATCTAATACAAAACTGTTCAATACTACAGTGAATTCAATTGTGCTGAGTGGGACTTGAACCCAACACCGCTGATCCAAAGGCAAGTGCCTTAACCAGTTGGCATTGATCTGCTGAATAACACATATAATTTCTTATATTTATCCTGTAAGAATCATGACTGTTAATCTAATAAAAAACTCTTAAATACATGAGTGAATTCAATTGTGCTGAATGGGACTCAAAACCAACAACTCAGATCCCAAGGCAAGTTCCTTAACCACTTGGCCATTGAGCTGCTGAATAGCACACATCGTTTCTTATATTTATCATTTAAGAATCTTGACAGTTAATCTAATACAAAACAGTTAAATACTTGAGTGAATTCAATTGTGCTGAGTGGGACACGAACCCAACATTTCTGATCCAAAGGCAAATGCCTTCACCACTTGGCCACTGAGCTGCACATATCATTTCTTAATCTAATACAAAACTGGTAAATACATGTGTGAATTCAATTGGGCTGATGGTGAGTCGAACCCAACAACTCTGATTTCAAGGCAAGTGTTTTAACCACTTGGCCATTGATCTGCTGAATAGCACACATCATTTCTTATATTTATCATTTAAGAATCTTGACAGTTAATCTAATACAAAACTGTTAAATACTTGAGTGAATTCAATTGTGCTGAATGGGACTCAAACCCAACAACGCTGATCCAAAGGCAAGTGCCTTATCCAATGGCCATTGATCTGCTGAATAACACATATCATTTCTTATATTTATCATGTAAGAATCATGACAGTTAATCTAATAAAAAACTCTTAAATACTTGAGTGAATTCAATTGTGCTGAATGGGACTCGAACCCAACAACTCTGATCCCAAGGCAAGTGCCTTAACCACTTTGCCATTGATCTGCTGAAGAGCACACATTGTATCTTATATTTGACATGTAAGAATCATGACAGTTAATCTATAAAAACTCTTAAACACATGTGTGAATTCAATTGTGCTGAATGGGACTCAAACCCAACACCGCTGATCCAAAGGCAAGTGCCTTAACCACTTGGCCATTGATCTGCTGAATAACACACATCATATCTTATATTTATCATTTAAGAATCTTGACAGTTAATCTAATACAAAACTGCTAAATACTACAGTGAATTCAATTGTGCTGAGTGGGACTCGAACCCAACACCGCTGATCCAAAGGCAAGTGCCTTAACCACTTGGCCATTGATCTGCTGAATAACACATATAATTTCTTATATTTATCATGTAAGAGTCATGACTGTTAATCTAATAAAAAACTCTTAAATACATGAGTGAATACAATTGTGCTGAATGGGACTCAAACCCAACAACTCAGATCCCAAGGCAAGTTCCTTAACCACTTGGCCATTGAGCTGCTGAATAGCAGACATCGTTTCTTATATTTATCATTTAAGAATCTTGACAGTTAATCTAATACAAAACTGTTAAATACTTGAGTAATTCAATTGTGCTGAGTGGGACTCGAACCCAACACCGCTGATCCAAAGGCAAGTGCCTTAACCACTTGGCCATTGAGATGCTGGTTAGCACACATCATATCTTATATTTATCATTTAAGAATCTTGACAGTTAATCTAATACAAAACTCTTAAACACATGTGTGAATTAAATTGGGCTGAAGGGGAGTCAAACACAACAACTCTGATTTCAAGGCAAGTGTTTTAACCACTTGGCCATTGATCTGCTGAATAGCACACATCATTTCTTATATTTATCATATAAGAATCATGACAGTTAATCTAATAAAAAACTGTTAAATACTGCAGTGAATTTTATTGCGCTGAATGGGACTCGAACCCAACAACTCCGATCCCAAGGCAAGTGCCTTAACCACTTGGCCATTGATCTGCTGAATAGCACATATCATTTCTTATATTTATCATTTAAGAATCTTGACAGTTAATCTAATAAAAAACTCTTAAATACTCGAGTGAATTCAATTGTGCTGAATGGGACTTGAACACAACTTTGCTGATCCAAATCCAAGTGCCTTAACCACTTGGCCATTGAGCTGCTGGTTAGCACACATCGTTTCTTATATTTATCATTTAAGAATCTTGACAGTCTAATAAAAAACTCTTAAATATTTGAGTGAATTCAATTGTGCTGAATGGGACTCGAACCCGCCAACGCTGATCCAAAGGCAAGTGCCTTAACCAGTTGGCCACTGAGCTGCCGAATAGCACATATCATTTCTTATATGAATCATGTAAGAATCATGACTGTTAATCTAATAAAAAACTCTTAAATACATCAGTGAATTCAATTGTGTTGAATGGGAGTCGAACCCAACAACTCAGATCCCAAGGCAAGTTCCTTAACCACTTGGCCATTGATTTGCTGAATAGCACACATTGTATCTTATATTTTACATGTAAGAATCATGACAGTTAATCTAATAAAAAACTCTTAAACACATGTGTGAATTCAATTGTGCTGAATGGGACTCAAACCCAACACCGCTGATCCCAAGGTAAGTGCCTTAACCACTTGGCCATTGATCTGCTGAATAGCACACATTGTATCTTATATTTTACATGTAAGAATCATGACAGTTAATCTAAGAAAAAACTCTTAAACACATGTGTGAATTCAATTGTGCTGAATGGGACTCAAACCCAACAACTCTGTTCCCAAGGCAAGTGCCATAACCACTTGGCCATTGATCTGCTGAATAGCACACATCATTTCTTATATTTATCATGTAAGAATCTTGACAGTTAATCTAATAAAAAACTCTTAAATACTTGAGTGAATTCAATTGTGCTGAATGGGACTCGAACCCAACAACTCTGATCCCAAGGTAAGTGCCTTAACCACTTGGCCATTGATCTGCTGAATAGCACACATAATTTCTTATATTTATCATGTAAGAATCATGAAAGTTAATCTAATAAAAAACTCATAAATACTCGAGTGAATTCAATTGTGCTGAATGGGACTTGAACACAACTTTGCTGATCCAAATACAAGTGCCTTAACCACTTGGCCATTGAGCTGCTTAATAGCACACATCGTTTCTTATATTTATCATTTTAGAATCTTGACAGTTATTCTAATACAAAACTGTTAAATACTTGAGTGAATTCAATTGTGCTGAGTGGGACTCGAACCCAACACCGCTGATGCAAAGGCAAGTGCCTTAACCAGTTGGCCACTGAGCTGCCGAATAGCACATATCATTTCTTATATAAATCATGTAAGAATCATGACTGTTGATCTAATAAAAAACTCTTAAATACATGAGTGAATTCAATTGTGCTGAATGGGAGTCGAACCCAACAACTCAGATCCCAAGGCAAGTGCCTTAACCACTTGGCCACTGAGCTGCTGAATAGCACACATAATTTCTTATATTTATCATGTAAGAATCATGAGTCTTAATCTAATAAAAAAACTCTCAAATACTTGCGTGAATTCAATTGTGCTGAATGGGACTCAAACCCAACAACGCTGATCCAAAGGCAAGTTCCTTAACCACTTGGCCATTGAGCTGCTGAATAGCACACATCGTTTCTTATATTTATCATTTTAGAATCTTGACAGTTAATCTAATACACAACTGAGTGAATTCAATTGTGCTGAGTGGGACTCAAACCCAACACCGCGGATCCCAAGGCAAGTGCCTTAACCACTTGGCCACGGAGCTGCTGAATAGCACACATCGTTTCTTGTATTTATCCTACAAGAATTCAATTGTGCTGAATGGGACTCGAACCCAACAACTCTGATCCCAAGGTAAGTGCCTTAACCACTTGGCCATTGAGCTGCTGAATAGCACACATCATTTCTTATATTTATCATTTAAGAATCTTGACAGTTAATCTAATACACAACTGAGTGAGTTCAATTGTGCTCAATGGGACTCGAACCCAACAACTCTGATCCCAAGGTAAGTGCCTTAACCACTTGGCCATTGAGCTGCTGAATAGCACACATCATTTCTTATATTTATCATTTAAGAATCTTGACAGTTAATCTAATACACAACTGAGTGAGTTCAATTGTGCTCAATGGGACTCGAACCCAACAACTCTGATCCCAAGGTAAGTGCCTTAACCACTTGGCCATTGAGCTGCTGAATAGCACACATCCTTTCTTATATTTATCATTTTAGAATCTTGACAGTTAATCTTATACATAACTGAGTGAATTCAATTGTGCTGAGTGGGACTCGAACCCAACACCGCGGATCCCAAGGCAAGTGCCTTAACCACGGAGCTGCTGAATAGCACACATCGTTTCTTGTATTTATCCTACAAGAATTCAATTGTGCTGAATGGGACTCGAACCCAACAACTCTGATCCCAAGGTAAGTGCCTTAACCACTTTGCCATTGATCTGCTGAATAGCACATATCATTTCTTATATTTATGATTTAAGAATCTTGACAGTTAATCTAATAAAGAACTCTTAAATACTTGAGTGAATTCAATTGTGCTGAATGGGACTCAAACCCAACAACGCTGATCCAAAGGCAAGTGCCTTATCCACTTGGCCATTGATCTGCTGAATAACACATATCATTTCTTATATTTATCATTTTAGAATCTTGACAGTTAATCTTATACATAACTGAGTGAATTCAATTGTGCTGAGTGGGACTCTATATAAGTGTGATGAATGGGACTTGAACACAACTTTGCTGATCCAAATACAAGTGCCTTAACCACTTGGCCATTGAGCTGCTGGTTAGCACACATCGTTTCTTATATTTATCATTTAAGAATCTTGACAGTTAGTCTAATAAAAAACTCTTAAATACTTGAGTGAATTCAAATGTGCTGAATGGGACTCGAACCCACCATCGCTGATCCAAAGGCAAGTGCCTTAACCACTTGGCCATTGATCTGCTGAATAGTGCACATCATATCTTATATTTATCATTTAAGAATCTTGACAGTTAATCTAATACAAAACTCTTAAACACATGAGTGAAATCAATTGAGCTGAATGGGACTCAAACCCAACAACTCAGATCCCAAGGCAAGTTCCTTAACCACTTGGCCATTGAGCTGCTGAATAGCACACATCGTTTCTTATATTTATCATTTAAGAATCTTGACAGTTAATCTAATACAAAACTGTTAAATACTTGAGTAATTAAATTGTGCCGAGTGGGACTCGAACCCAACACCGCTGATCCAAAGGCAAGTGCCTTAACCACTTGGCCATTGATCTGCTGAATAAACACATCGTTTCTTATATTTATCATTTAAGAATCTTGACAGTTAATGTAATGAAAAACTCTTAAATACTTGAGTGAATTCAATTGTGCTGAGTGGGACACAAACCCAACATTTCTGATCCAAAGGCAAATGCCTTCACCACTTGGCCACTGAGCTGCACATATCATTTCTTAATCAAATACAAAACTGGTAAATACATGTGTGAATTAAATTGGGCTGAAGGGGAGTCGAACACAACAACTCTGATTTCAAGGCAAGTGTTTTAACAACTTGGCCATTGATCTGCTGAATAGCACACATCATTTCTTATATTTATCATATAAGAATCATGACAGTTAATCTAATAAAAAACTGTTAAATACTGCAGTGAATTTTATTGCGCTGAATGGGACTCGAACCCAACAACTCCGATCCCAAGGCAAGTGCCTTAACCACTTGGCCATTGATCTGCTGAATAGCACATATCATTTCTTATATTTATCATTTAAGAATCTTGACAGTTAATCTAATAAAAAACTCTTAAATACTCGAGTGAATTCAATTGTGCTGAATGGGACTTGAACACAACTTTGCTGATCCAAATCCAAGTGCCTTAACCACTTGGCCATTGAGCTGCTGGTTAGCACACATCGTTTCTTATATTTATCATTTAAGAATCTTGACAGTTAGTCTAATAAAAAACTCTTAAATATTTGAGTGAATTCAATTGTGCTGAATGGGACTCGAACCCGCCAACGCTGATCCAAAGGCAAGTGCCTTAACCAGTTGGCCACTGAGCTGCCGAATAGCACATATCATTTCTTATATGAATCATGTAAGAATCATGACTGTTAATCTAATAAAAAGCTCTTAAATACATCAGTGAATTCAATTGTGTTGAATGGGAGTCGAACCCAACAACTCAGATCCCAAGGCAAGTGCCTTAACCACTTGGCCATTGATCTGCTGAATAGCACACATCATTTCTTATATTTATCATGTAAGAATCATGACAGTTAATCTAATAAAAAACTCTCAAATACTTGCGTGAATTCAATTGTGCTGAATGGGACTCAAACCCAACACCGCTGATCCAAAGGCAAGTGCCTTAACCACTTGGCCATTGAGCTGCTGAATAGCACACATCATATCTTATATTTATCATGTAAGAATCTTGACAGTTAATCTAATACAAAACTGTTAAATACTACAGTGAATTCAATTGTGCTGAATGGGACTTGAACCCAACAACTCTGATCCCAAGGCAAGTGCCTTAACCACTTGGCCATTGATTTGCTGAATAGCACACATTGTATCTTATATTTTACATGTAAGAATCATGACAGTTAATCTAATAAAAAACTCTTAAACACATGTGTGAATTCAATTGTGCTGAATGGGACTCAAACCCAACACCGCTGATCCCAAGGCAAGTGCCTTAACCACTTGGCCATTGATCTGCTGAATAGCACACATTGTATCTTATATTTTACATGTAAGAATCATGACAGTTAATCTAAGAAAAAACTCTTAAATACTTGAGTGAATTCAATTGTGCTGAATGGGACTCGAACCCAACAACTCTGATCCCAAGGTAAGTGCCTTAACCACTTGGCCATTGATCTGCTGAATAGCACACATAATTTCTTATATTTATCATGTAAGAATCATGAAAGTTAATCTAATAAAAAACTCATAAATACTCGAGTGAATTCAATTGTGCTGAATGGGACTTGAACACAACTTTGCTGATCCAAATACAAGTGCCTTAACCACTTGGCCATTGAGCTGCTTAATAGCACACATCGTTTCTTATATTTATCATTTTAGAATCTTGACAGTTATTCTAATACAAAACTGTTAAATACTTGAGTGAATTCAATTGTGCTGAGTGGGACTCGAACCCAACACCGCTGATGCAAAGGCAAGTGCCTTAACCAGTTGGCCACTGAGCTGCCGAATAGCACATATCATTTCTTATATAAATCATGTAAGAATCATGACTGTTGATCTAATAAAAAACTCTTAAATACATGAGTGAATTCAATTGTGCTGAATGGGAGTCGAACCCAACAACTCAGATCCCAAGGCAAGTGCCTTAACCACTTGGCCACTGAGCTGCTGAATAGCACACATAATTTCTTATATTTATCATGTAAGAATCATGAGTCTTAATCTAATAAAAAAACTCTCAAATACTTGCGTGAATTCAATTGTGCTGAATGGGACTCAAACCCAACAACGCTGATCCAAAGGCAAGTTCCTTAACCACTTGGCCATTGAGCTGCTGAATAGCACACATCGTTTCTTATATTTATCATTTTAGAATCTTGACAGTTAATCTAATACACAACTGAGTGAATTCAATTGTGCTGAGTGGGACTCAAACCCAACAATGCGGATCCCAAGGAAAGTGCCTTAACCACTTGGCCACGGAGCTGCTGAATAGCACACATCGTTTCTTGTATTTATCCTACAAGAATTCAATTGTGCTGAATGGGACTCGAACCCAACAACTCTGATCCCAAGGTAAGTGCCTTAACCACTTGGCCATTGAGCTGCTGAATAGCACACATCGTTTCTTATATTTATCATTTAAGTATCTTGACAGTTAATCTAATACACAACTGAGTGAGTTCAATTGTGCTCAATGGGACTCGAACCCAACAACTCTGATCCCAAGGTAAGTGCCTTAACCACTTGGCCATTGATCTGCTGAATAGCACACATCATTTCTTATATTTATCATGTAAGAATATTGACAGTTAATCCAATAAAAAAACTCTCAAATACTTGCTTGAATTCAATTGTGCTGAATGGGACTTGAACACAACTTTGCTGATCCAAATACAAGTGCCTTAACCACTTGGCCATTGAACTGCTGGTTAGCACACATCGTTTCTTATATTTATCATTTAAGAATCTTGACAGTTAATCTAATACAAAACTGTTAAATACTTGAGTGAATTCAATTGTGCTGAGTGGGACTCGAACCCAACACCGCGGATCCCAAGGCAAGTGCCTTAACCACGGAGCTGCTGAATAGCACACATCGTTTCTTGTATTTATACTACAAGAATTCAATTGTGCTGAATGGGACTCGAACCCAACAACTCTGATCCCAAGGTAAGTGCCTTAACCACTTTGCCATTGATCTGCTGAATAGCACATATCATTTCTTATATTTATGATTTAAGAATCTTGACAGTTAGTCTAATAAAAAACTCTTAAATACTTGAGTGAATTCAATTGTGCTGAATGGGACTCAAACCCAACAACGCTGATCCAAAGGCAAGTGCCTTATCCACTTGGCCATTGATCTGCTGAATAACACATATCATTTCTTATATTTATCATGTAAGAATCATGACAGTTAATCTAATAAAGAACTCTTAAATACTTGAGTGAATTCAATTGTGCTGAATGGGACTCGAACCCAACAACTCTGATCCCAAGGCAAGTGCCTTAACCACTTGGCCATTGATCTGCTGAATAGCACACATTGTATCTTATATTTTACATGTAAGAATCATGACAGTTAATCTAATAAAAGACTCTTAAACACATGTGTGAATTCAATTGTGCTGAATGGGACTCAAACCCAACAACTCTGTTCCCAAGGCAAGTGCCTTAACCACTTGGCCATTGATCTGCTGAATAGCACACATCATTTCTTATAATTATCATGTAAGAATCTTGACAGTTAATCTAATAAAAACTCTTAAATACTTGAGTGAATTCAATTGTGCTGAATGGGACTCGAACCCAACAACTCTGATCCCAAGGTAAGTGCCTTAACCACTTGGGCATTGATCTGCTGAATAGCACACATAATTTCTTATATTTATCATGTAAGAATCATGAGTGTTAATCCAATAAAAAAACTCTCAAATACTTGCGTGAATTCAAGTGTGATGAATGGGACTTGAACACAACTTTGCTGATCCAAATACAAGTGCCTTAACCACTTGGCCATTGAGCTGCTGGTTAGCACGCATCGTTTCTTATATTTATCATTTAAGAATCTTGACAGTTAGTCTAATAAAAAACTCTTAAATACTTGAGTGAATTCAATTGTGCTGAATGGGACTCGAACCCACCAACGCTGATCCAAAGGCAAGTGCCTTAACCACTTGGCCATTGATCTGCTGAATAGTGCACATCATATCTTATATTTATCATTTAAGAATCTTGACAGTTAATCTAATACAAAACTCTTAAACACATGAGTGAATTCAATTGTGCTGAATGGGACTCAAACCCAACAACTCAGATCCCAAGGCAAGTTCCTTAACCACTTGGCCATTGAGCTGCTGAATAGCACACATCGTTTCTTATATTTATCATTTAAGAATCTTGACAGTTAATCTAATACAAAACTGTTAAATACTTGAGTAATTAAATTGTGCCGAGTGGGACTCGAACCCAACACCGCTGATCCAAAGGCAAGTGCCTTAACCACTTGGCCATTGATCTGCTGAATAAACACATCGTTTCTTATATTTATCATTTAAGAATCTTGACAGTTAATGTAATGAAAAACTCTTAAATACTTGAGTGAATTCAATTGTGCTGAGTGGGACACAAACCCAACATTTCTGATCCAAAGGCAAATGCCTTCACCACTTGGCCACTGAGCTGCACATATCATTTCTTAATCAAATACAAAACTGGTAAATACATGTGTGAATTAAATTGGGCTGAAGGGGACTCGAACCCAACAACTCTGATCCCAAGGTAAGTGCCTTAACCACTTGGCCATTGAGCTGCTGAATAGCACACATCGTTTCTTATATTTATCATGTAAGAATCTTGACAGTTAATCTAATAAAAGACTCTTAAACACATGTGTGAATTCAATTGTGCTGAATGGGACTCAAACCCAACAAATCTGTTCCCAAGGCAAGTGCCTTAACCACTTGGCCATTGATCTGCTGAATAGCACACATCATTTCTTATATTTATCATGTAAGAATATTGACAGTTAATCCACTAAAAAACTCTCAAATACTTGCTTGAATTCAATTGTGCTGAATGGGACTTGAACACAACTTTGCTGATCCAAATACAAGTGCCTTAACCACTTGGCCATTGAACTGCTGGTTAGCACACATCGTTTCTTATATTTATCATTTAAGAATCTTGACAGTTAATCTAATACAAAACTGTTAAATACTTGAGTGAATTCAATTGTGCTGAATGGGACTCAAACCCAACAACGCTGATCCAAAGGCAAGTGCCTTAACCAGTTGGCCACTGGGCTGCCGAATAGCACATATCATTTCTTATATGAATCATGTAAGAATCATGACTGTTAATCTAATAAAAAGCTCTTAAATACATCAGTGAATTCAATTGTGCTGAATGGGAGTCGAACCCAACAACTCAGATCCCAAGGCAAGTGCCTTAACCACTTGGCCATTGATCTGCTGAATAGCACACATCATTTCTTATATTTATCATGTAAGAATCATGACAGTTAATCTAATAAAAAACTCTCAAATACTTGCGTGAATTCAATTGTGCTGAATGGGACTCAAACCCAACACCGCTGATCCAAAGGCAAGTGCCTTAACCACTTGGCCATTGATCTGCTGAATAGCACACATCATATCTTATATTTATCATTTAAGAATCTTGACAGTTAATCTAATACAAAACTGTTAAATACTACAGTGAATTCAATTGTGCTGAATGGGACTTGAACCCAACAACTCTGATCCCAAGGCAAGTGCCTTAACCACTTGGCCATTGATTTGCTGAATAGCACACATTGTATCTTATATTTTACATGTAAGAATCATGACAGTTAATCTAATAAAAAACTCTTAAACACATGTGTGAATTCAATTGTGCTGAATGGGACTTGAACCCAACAACTCTGATCCCAAGGCAAGTGCCTTAACCACTTGGCCATTGATCTGCTGAATAGCACACATTGTATCTTATATTTTACATGTAAGAATCATGACAGTTAATCTAATAAAATACTCTTAAACACATGTGTGAATTCAATTGTGCTGAATGGGACTTGAACCCAACAACTCTGATCCCAAGGTAAGTGCCTTAACCACTTGGCCATTGATCTGCTGAATAGCACACATTGTATCTTATATTTTACATGTAAGAATCATGACAGTTAATCTAATAAAAGACTCTTAAACACATGTGTGAATTCAATTGTGCTGAATGGGACTCAAACCCAACAACTCTGTTCCCAAGGCAAGTGCCTTAACCACTTGGCCATTGATCTGCTGAGTAGCACACATCATTTCTTATATTTATCATGTAAGAATCTTGACAGTTAATCTAATAAAAAACTCTTAAATACTTGAGTGAATTCAATTGTGCTGAATGGGACTCGAACCCAACAACTCTGATCCCAAGGTAAGTGCCTTAACCACTTAGCCATTGATCTGCTGAATAGCACACATAATTTCTTATATTTATCATGTAAGAATCATGAGTGTTAATCTAATAAAAAAACTCTCAAATACTTTCGTGAATTCAATTGTGCTGAATGGGACTCAAACCCAACACCACTGATCCCAAGGCAAGTGCCTTAACCACTTGGCCATTGATCTGCTGAATAGCACACATTGTATCTTATATTTTACATGTAAGAATCATGACAGTTAATCTAAGAAAAAACTCTTAAACACATGTGTGAATTCAATTGTGCTGAATGGGACTCAAACCCAACAACTCTGTTCCCAAGGCAAGTGCCATAACCACTTGGCCATTGATCTGCTGAATAGCACACATCATTTCTTATATTTATCATGTAAGAATCTTGACAGTTAATCTAATAAAAAACTCTTAAATACTTGAGTGAATTCAATTGTGCTGAATGGGACTCGAACCCAACAACTCTGATCCCAAGGTAAGTGCCTTAACCACTTGGCCATTGATCTGCTGAATAGCACACATAATTTCTTATATTTATCATGTAAGAATCATGAAAGTTAATCTAATAAAAAACTCATAAATACTTGAGTGAATTCAATTGTGCTGAATGGGACTTGAACACAACTTTGCTGATCCAAATACAAGTGCCTTAACCACTTGGCCATTGAGCTGCTGGTTAGCACACATCGTTTCTTATATTTATCATTTAAGAATCTTGAAAGTTAATCTAATACAAAACTGTTAAATACTTGAGTGAATTCAATTGTGCTGAATGGGACTCAAATCCAACAACGCTGATCCAAAGGCAAGTGCCTTAACCACTTGGCCACTGAGCTGCTGAATAGCACACATAATTTCTTATATTTATCATGTAAGAATCATGAGTCTTAATCTAATAAAAAAACTCTCAAATACTTGCATGAATTCAATTGTGCTGAATGGGACTCAAACCCAACAACACTGATCCAAAGGCAAGTTCCTTAACCACTTGGCCATTGAGCTGCTGAATAGCACACATCGTTTCTTATATTTATCATTTTAGAATCTTGACAGTTAATCTAATACACAACTGAGTGAATTCAATTGTGCTGAGTGGGACTCAAACCCAACACCGCGGATCCCAAGGCAAGTGCCTTAACCACTTGGCCACGGAGCTGCTGAATAGCACACATTGTTTCTTGTATTTATCCTACAAGAATTCAATTGTGCTGAATGGGACTCGAACCCAACAACTCTGATCCCAAGGTAAGTGCCTTAACCACTTGGCCATTGAGCTGCTGAATAGCACACATCGTTTCTTATATTTATCATTTAAGAATCTTGACAGTTAATCTAATACACAACTGAGTGAGTTCAATTGTGCTCAATGGGACTCAAACCCAACAACTCTGTTCCCAAGGCAAGTGCCTTAACCACTTGGCCATTGATCTGCTGAATAGCACACATCATTTCTTATATTTATCATGTAAGAATATTGACAGTTAATCCAATAAAAAACTCTCAAATACTTGCTTGAATTCAATTGTGCTGAATGGGACTTGAACACAACTTTGCTGATCCAAATACAAGTGCCTTAACCACTTGGCCATTGAACTGCTGGTTAGCACACATCGTTTCTTATATTTATCATTTAAGAATCTTGACAGTTAATCTAATACAAAACTGTTAAATACTTGAGTGAATTCAATTGTGCTGAATGGGACTCAAACCCAACAACGCTGATCCAAAGGCAAGTGCCTTAACCAGTTGGCCACTGGGCTGCCGAATAGCACATATCATTTCTTATATGAATCATGTAAGAATCATGACTGTTAATCTAATAAAAAGCTCTTAAATACATCAGTGAATTCAATTGTGCTGAATGGGAGTCGAACCCAACAACTCAGATCCCAAGGCAAGTGCCTTAACCACTTGGCAATTGATCTGCTGAATAGCACACATCATTTCTTATATTTATCATGTAAGAATCATGACAGTTAATCTAATAAAAAACTCTCAAATACTTGCGTGAATTCAATTGTGCTGAATGGGACTCAAACCCAACACCGCTGATGCAAAGGCAAGTGCCTTAACCACTTGGCCATTGATCTGCTGAATAGCACACATCATATCTTATATTTATCATGTAAGAATCATGAGTGTTAATCTAATAAAAAACTGTTAAATACTACAGTGAATTCAATTGTGCTGAATGGGACTTGAACCCAACAACTCTGATCCCAAGGCAAGTGCCTTAACCACTTGGCCATTGATTTGCTGAATAGCACACATTGTATCTTATATTTTACATGTAAGAATCATGACAGTTAATCTAATAAAAAACTCTTAAACACATGTGTGAATTCAATTGTGCTGAATGGGACTCAAACCCAACACCGCTGATCCCAAGGCAAGTGCCTTAACCACTTGGCCATTTATCTGCTGAATAGCACACATTGTATCTTATATTTTACATGTAAGAATCATGACAGTTAATCTAAGAAAAAACTCTTAAACACATGTGTGAATTCAATTGTGCTGAATGGGACTCAAACCCAACAACTCTGTTCCCAAGGCAAGTGCCATAACCACTTGGCCATTGATCTGCTGAATAGCACACATCATTTCTTATATTTATCATGTAAGAATCTTGACAGTTAATCTAATAAAAAACTCTTAAATACTTGAGTGAATTCAATTGTGCTGAATGGGACTCGAACCCAACAACTCTGATCCCAAGGTAAGTGCCTTAACCACTTGGCCATTGATCTGCTGAATAGCACACATAATTTCTTATATTTATCATGTAAGAATCATGACTGTTAATCTAATAAAAAGCTCTTAAATACATCAGTGAATTCAATTGTGTTGAATGGGAGTCAAACCCAACAACTCAGATCCCAAGGCAAGTGCCTTAACCACTTGGCCATTGATCTGCTGAATAGCACACATCATTTCTTATATTTATCATGTAAGAATCATGACAGTTAATCTAATAAAAAACTCTCAAATACTTGCGTGAATTCAATTGTGCTGAATGGGACTCAAACCCAACACCGCTGATCCAAAGGCAAGTGCCTTAACCACTTGGCCATTGATCTGCTGAATAGCACACATCATATCTTATATTTATCATTTAAGAATCTTGACAGTTAATCTAATACAAAACTGTTAAATACTACAGTGAATTCAATTGTGCTGAATGGGACTTGAACCCAACAACTCTGATCCCAAGGCAAGTGCCTTAACCACTTGGCCATTGATTTGCTGAATAGCACACATTGTATCTTATATTTTACATGTAAGAATCATGACAGTTAATCTAATAAAAAACTCTTAAACACATGTGTGAATTCAATTGTGCTGAATGGGACTCAAACCCAACACCGCTGATCCCAAGGCAAGTGCCTTAACCACTTGGCCATTGATCTGCTGAATAGCACACATTGTATCTTATATTTTACATGTAAGAATCATGACAGTTAATCTAAGAAAAAACTCTTAAACACATGTGTGAATTCAATTGTGCTGAATGGGACTCAAACCCAACAACTCTGTTCCCAAGGCAAGTGCCATAACCACTTGGCCATTGATCTGCTGAATAGCACACATCATTTCTTATATTTATCATGTAAGAATCTTGACAGTTAATCTAATAAAAAACTCATAAATACTCGAGTGAATTCAATTGTGCTGAATGGGACTTGAACACAACTTTGCTGATCCAAATACAAGTGCCTTAACCACTTGGCCATTGAGCTGCTGGTTAGCACACATCGTTTCTTATATTTATCATTTAAGAATCTTGAAAGTTAATCTAATACAAAACTGTTAAATACTTGAGTGAATTCAATTGTGCTGAATGGGACTCAAACCCAACAACGCTGATCCAAAGGCAAGTGCCTTAACCACTTGGCCACTGAGCTGCTGAATAGCACACATAATTTCTTATATTTATCATGTAAGAATCATGAGTCTTAATCTAATAAAAAAACTCTCAAATACTTGCGTGAATTCAATTGTGCTGAATGGGACTCAAACCCAACAACGCTGATCCAAAGGCAAGTTCCTTAACCACTTGGCCATTGAGCTGCTGAATAGCACACATCGTTTCTTATATTTATCATTTTAGAATCTTGACAGTTAATCTAATACACAACTGAGTGAATTCAATTGTGCTGAGTGGGACTCAAACCCAACACCGCAGAGCCCAAGGAAAGTGCCTTAACCACTTGGCCACGGAGCTGCTGAATAGCACACATCGTTTCTTGTATTTATCCTTTAAGAATTCAATTGTGCTGAGTGGGACTCGAACCCAACAACTCTGATCCCAAGGTAAGTGCCTTAACCACTTGCTCATTGAGCTGCTGAATAGCACACATCGTTTCTTATATTTATCATTTAAGAATCTTGACAGTGTATCTAATACACAACTGAGTGAATTCAATTGTGCTGAGTGGGACTCGAACCCAGCACCGCGGATCCCAAGGCAAGTGCCTTAACCACTTGGCCACTGAGCTGCTGAATAGCACACATCATATCTTATATTTATCATTTAAGAATTCAAATGTGCTGAATGGGACTCGAACCCAACAACTCTGATCCCAAGGTAAGTGCCTTAACCACTTGGCCATTGATCTGCTGAATAGCACACATCATTTCTTATATTTATCATGTAAGAATCATGACAGTTAATCTAATAAAAAACTCTCAAATACTTGCGTGAATTCAATTGTGCTGAATGGGACTCAAACCCAACACCGCTGATCCAAAGGCAAGTGCCTTAACCACTTGGCCATTGATCTGCTGAATAGCACACATCATATCTTATATTTATCATTTAAGAATCAATACAAGAATCTAATACACAACTGAGTGAATTCAATTGTGCTGAGTGGGACTCGAACCCAGCACCGCGGATCCCAAGGCAAGTGCCTTAACCACTTGGCCACGGAGCTGCTGAATAGCACACATCGTTTCTTGTATTTATCCTTTAAGAATTCAATTGTGTTGAGTGGGACTCGAACCCAACAACTCTGATCCCAAGGTAAGTGCCTTAACCACTTGGCCATTGAGCTGCTGAATAGCACACATCATTTCTTATATTTATCATTTAAGAATCTTGACAGTGTATCTAATACACAACTGAGTGAATTCAATTGTGCTGAGTGGGACTCAAACCAAACATCGCGGATCCCAAGGCAAGTGCCTAAACCACTTGGCCACGGAGCTGCTGAATAGCACACATCCTTTCTTGTATTTATCCTTTAAGAATTCAATTGTGCTGAGTGGGACTCGAACCCAACACCGCGGATCCCAAGGCAAGTGCCTTAACCACTTGGCCACGGAGCTGCTGAATAGCACACATCGTTTCTTGTATTTATCCTTTAAGAATTCAATTGTGCTGAATGGGACTCGAACCCAACAACTCTGATCCCAAGGTAAGTGCCTTAACCACTTGCTCATTGAGCTGCTGAATAGCACACATCGTTTCTTATATTTATCATTTAAGAGTCTTGACAGTGTATCTAATACACAACTGAGTGAATTCAATTGTGCTGAGTGGGACTCGAACCCAGCACCGCGGATCCCAAGGCATAGCCTTAACCACTTGGCCACTGCGCTGCTGAATAGCACACATCATATCTTATATTTATCATTTAAGAATTCAATTGTGCTGAATGGGACTCGAACCCAACTACTCAGATCCCAAGGTAAGTGCCTTAACCACTTGGCCATTGAGTTGCTGAATAGCACACATCGTTTCTTATATTTATCATTTAAGAATCTTGACAGTGTATCTAATACACAACTGAGTTAATTCAATTGTGCTGAGTGGGACTCGAACCCAGCACCGCGGATCCCAAGGCAAGTGCCTTAACCACTTGGCCACGGAGTTGCTGAATAGCACACATCGTTTCTTGTATTTATCCTTTAAGAATTCAATTGTGCTGAGTGGGACTCGAACCCAACAACTCTGATCCCAAGGTAAGTGCCTTAACCACTTGCTCATTGAGCTGCTGAATAGCACACATCGTTTCTTATATTTATCATTTAAGAATCTTGACAGTGTATCTAATACACAACTGAGTGAATTCAATTGTGCTGAGTGGGACTCAAACCCAACATCGTGGATCCCAAGGCAAGTGCCTTGGCCACTTTGCCACGGAGCTGCTGAATAGCACACATCGTTTCTTGTATTTATCCTTTAAGAATTCAATTGTGCTGAGTGGGACTCGAACCCAACACCGCGGATCCCAAGGCAAGTGCCTTAACCACTTGGCCACGGAGCTGCTGAATAGCACACATCGTTTCTTGTATTTATCCTTTAAGAATTCAATTGTGCTGAATGGGACTTGAACCCAACAACTCTGATCCCAAGGTAAGTGCCTTAACCACTTGCTCATTGAGCTGCTGAACAGCACACATCGTTTCTTATATTTATCATTTAAGAATCTTGACAGTGTATCTAATACACAACTGAGTGAATTAAATTGTGCTGAGTGGGACTCGAACCCAGCACCGCGGATCCCAAGGCAAGTGCCCTAACCACTTGGCCACGGAGCTGCTGAATAGCACACATCGTTTCTTGTATTTATCCTTTAAGAATTCAATTGTGCTGAGTGGGACTCGAACCCAACAACTCTGATCCCAAGGTAAGTGCCTTAACCACTTGGCCATTGAGCTGCTGAATAGCACACATCATTTCTTATATTTATCATTTAAGAATCTTGACAGTGTATCTAATACACAACTGAGTGAATTCAATTGTGCTGAGTGGGACTCGAACCCAACAACTCTGATCCCAAGGTAAGTGCCTTAACCACTTGCTCATTGAGCTGCTGAATAGCACACATCGTTTCTTATATTTATCATTTTAGAATCTTGACAGTGTATCTAATACACAACTGAGTGAATTCAATTGTGCTGAGTGGGACTCGAACCCAGCACCGCGGATCCCAAGGCAAGTGCCTTAACCACTTGGCCACGGAGTTGCTGAATAGCACACATCGTTTCTTGTATTTATCCTTTAAGAATTCAATTGTGCTGAGTGGGACTCGAACCCAACAACTCTGATCCCAAGGTAAGTGCCTTAACCACTTGCTCATTGAGCTGCTGAATAGCACACATCGTTTCTTATATTTATCATTTAAGAATCTTGACAGTGTATCTAATACACAACTGAGTGAATTCAATTGTGCTGAGTGGGACTCAAACCCAACATCGTGGATCCCAAGGCAAGTGCCTTAACCACTTGGCCACTTTGCCACTTTGCCACGGAGCTGCTGAATAGCACACATCGTTTCTTGTATTTATCCTTTAAGAATTCAATTGTGCTGAGTGGGACTCGAACCCAACACCGCGGATCCCAAGGCAAGTGCCTTAACCACTTGGCCACGGAGCTGCTGAATAGCACACATCGTTTCTTGTATTTATCCTTTAAGAATTCAATTGTGCTGAATGGGACTTGAACCCAACAACTCTGATCCCAAGGTAAGTGCCTTAACCACTTGCTCATTGAGCTGCTGAACAGCACACATCGTTTCTTATATTTATCATTTAAGAATCTTGACAGTGTATCTAATACACAACTGAGTGAATTCAATTGTGCTGAGTGGGACTCGAACCCAGCACCGCGGATCCCAAGGCAAGTGCCTTAACCACTTGGCCACTGAGCTGCTGAATAGCACACATCATATCTTATATTTATCATTTAAGAATTCAATTGTGCTGAATGGGACTCGAACCCAACAACTCAGATCCCAAGGTAAGTGCCTTAACCACTTGGCCATTGAGTTGCTGAATAGCACACATCGTTTCTTATATTTATCATTTAAGAATCTTGACAGTTAATCTAATACACAACTGAGTGAATTCAATTGTGCTGAGTGGGACTCAAACCCAACATCGCGGATCCCAAGGCAAGTGCCTTAACCACTTGGCCATGGAGCTGCTGAATAGCACACATCGTTTCTTGTATTTATCCTTTAAGAATTCAATTGTGCTGAGTGGGACTCGAACCCAACAACTCTGATCCCAAGGTAAGTGCCTTAACCACTGAGCTGCTGAATAGCACACATCATTTCTTATATTTATCATTTAAGAATCTTGACAGTGTATCTAATACACAACTGAGTGAATTCAATTGTGCTGAGTGGGACTCGAACCCAGCACCGCGGATCCCAAGGCAAGTGCCTTAACCACTTGGCCACGGAGCTGCTGAATAGCACACATCGTTTCTTGTATTTATCCTTTAAGAATTCAATTGTGCTGAGTGGGACTCGAACCCAACAACTCTGATCCCAAGGTAAGTGCCTTAACCACTTGCTCATTGAGCTGCTGAATAGCACGCACACATCGTTTCTTATATTTATCATTTAAGAATCTTGACAGTGTATCTAATACACAACTGAGTGAATTAAATTGTGCTGAGTGGGACTCGAACCCAGCACCACGGATCCCAAGGCAAGTGCCCTAACCACTTGGCCACGGAGCTGCTGAATAGCACACATTGTTTCTTGTATTTATCCTTTAAGAATTCAATTGTGCTGAGTGGGACTCGAACCCAACAACTCTGATCCCAAGGTAAGTGCCTTAACCACTTGGCCATTGAGCTGCTGAATAGCACACATCGTTTCTTGTATTTATCCTTTAAGAATTCAATTGTGCTGAGTGGGACTCGAACCCAACAACTCTGATCCCAAGGTAAGTGCCTTAACCACTTGGCCATTGAGCTGCTGAATAGCACACATCATTTCTTATATTTATCATTTTAGAATCTTGACAGTGTATCTAATACACAACTGAGTGAATTCAATTGTGCTGAATGGGACTCGAACCCAACAACTCTGATCCCAAGGTAAGTGCCTTAACCACTTGCTCATTGAGCTGCTGAACAGCACACATCGTTTCTTATATTTATCATTTAAGAATCTTGACAGTGTATCTAATACACAACTGAGTGAATTCAATTGTGCTGAGTGGGACTCAAACCCAACACCGCAGATCCCAAGGTAAGTGCCTTAACCACTTGGCCATTGAGCTGCTGAGTAGCACACATCGTTTCTTATATTTATCATTTAAGAATCTTGACAGTTAATCTAATACACAACTGAGTGAATTCAATTGTGCTGAGTGGGACTCGAACCCAGCACATCATATCTTATATTTATCATTTAAGAATTCAATTGTGCTGAATGGGACTCGAACCCAACAACTCTGATCCCAAGGTAAGTGCCTTAACCACTTACTCATTGAGCTGCTGAATAGCACACATCGTTTCTTATATTTATCATTTAAGAATCTTGACAGTGTATCTAATACACAACTGAGTGAATTCAATTGTGCTGAATGGGACTCGAACCCAACAACTCTGATCCCAAGGTAAGTGCCTTAACCACTTGCTCATTGAGCTGCTGAACAGCACACATCGTTTCTTATATTTATCATTTAAGAATCTTGACAGTGTATCTAATACACAACTGAGTGAATTCAATTGTGCTGAGTGGGACTCAAACCCAACATCGCGGATCCCAAGTCAAGTGCCTTAACCACTTGGCCACGGAGCTGCTGAATAGCACACATCATATCTTATATTTATCATTTAAGAATTCAATTGTGCTGAATGGGACTCGAACCCAACAACTCTGATCCCAAGGTAAGTGCCTTAACCACTTGGCCATTGAGCTGCTGAATAGCACACATCGTTTCTTATATTTATCATTTAAGAATCTTGACAGTGTATCTAATACACAACTGAGTGAATTAAATTGTGCTGAGTGGGACTCGAACCCAGCACCGCGGATCCCAAGGCAAGTGCCTTAACCACTTGGCCACTGAGCTGCTGAATAGCACACATCATATCTTATATTTAAGAATTCAATTGTGCTGAATGGGACTCGAACCCAACAACTCTTATCCCAAGGTAAGTGCCTTAACCACTTGCTCATTGAGCTGCTGAATAGCACACATCGTTTCTTATATTTATCATTTAAGAATCTTGACAGTTAATCTAATACACAACTGAGTGAATTCATTTGTGCTGAGTGGGACTCGAACCCAGCACCGCGGATCCCAAGGCAAGTGCCTTAACCACTTGGCCACTGAGCTGCTGAATAGCACACATCATACCTTATATTTATCATTTAAGAATTCAATTGTGCTGAATGGGACTCGAACCCAACAACTCTGATCCCAAGGTAAGTGCCTTAACCACTTGCTCATTGAGCTGCTGAATAGCACACATCGTTTCTTATATTTATCATTTAAGAATCTTGACAGTTAATCTAATACACAACTGAGTGAATTCAATTGTGCTGAGTGGGACTCGAACCCAGCACCGCGGATCCCAAGGCAAGTGCCTTAACCACTTGGCCACTGAGCTGCTGAATAGCACACATCATATCTTATATTTATCATTTAAGAATTCAATTGTGCTGAATGGGACTCGAACCCAACAACTCTGATCCCAAGGTAAGTGCCTTAACCACTTGCTCATTGAGCTGCTGAATAGCACACATCGTTTCTTATATTTATCATTTAAGAATCTTGACAGTGTATCTAATACACAACTGAGTGAATTCAATTGTGCTGAGTGGGACTCGAACCCAGCACCGCGGATCCCAAGGCAAGTGCCTTAACCACTTGGCCACGGAGCTGCTGAATAGCACACATCGTTTCTTGTATTTATCCTTTAATAATTCAATTGTGCTGAGTGGGACTCGAACCCAACACCGCAGATCCCAAGGTAAGTGCCTTAACCACTTGGCCATTGAGCTGCTGAATAGCACACATCGTTTCTTATATTTATCATTTAAGAATCTTGACAGTGTATCTAATACACAACTGAGTGAATTCAATTGTGCTGAGTGGGACTCGAACCCAACATCGCGGATCCCAAGGCAAGTGCCTTAACCACTTGGCCACGGAGCTGCTGAATAGCACACATCGTTTCTTGTATTTATCCTTTAAGAATTCAATTGTGCTGAGTGGGACTCGAACCCAACACCGCGGTTCCCAAGGTAAGTGCCTTAACCACTTGGCCATTGAGCTGCTGAATAGCACACATCGTTTCTTATATTTATCATTTAAGAATCTTGACAGTGTATCTAATACACAAGTGAGTGAATTCAATTGTGCTTATTGGGACTCGAACCCAACACCGCGGATCCCAAGGCAAGTGCCTTAACCACTTGGCCACGGAGCTGCTGAATAGCACACATCGTTTCTTATATTTATCATTTAAGAATCTTGACAGTTAATCTAATACACAACTGAGTGAATTCAATTGTGCTGAGTGGGACTCAAACCCAACACCGCGGATCCCAAGGCAAGTGCCTTAACCACTTGGCCACGGAGCTGCTGAATAGCACACATCGTTTCTTGTATTTATCATTTAAGAATCTTGACAGTGTATCTAATACACAACTGAGTGAATTCAATTGTGCTGAGTGGGACTCAAACCCAACATCGCGGATCCCAAGGCAAGTGCCTTAACCACTTGGCCACGGAGCTGCTGAATAGCACACATCGTTTCTTGTATTTATCATTTAAGAATCTTGACAGTGTATCTAATACACAACTGAGTGAATTCAATTGTGCTGAGTGGGACTCAAACCCAACATCGCGGATCCCAAGGCAAGTGCCTTAACCACTTGGCCACGGAGCTGCTGAATAGCACACATCGTTTCTTGTATTTATCCTTTAAGAATTCAATTGTGCTGAGTGGGCGTAGAACCCAGCACACCAAGGCAAGTGCCTTAACCACTTGGCCACGGAGCTGCTGAATAGCACACATCGTTTCTTGTATTTATCCTTTAAGAATTCAATTGTGCTGAGTGGGACTCGAACCCAACAACTCTGATCCCAAGGTAAGTGCCTTAACCACTTGCTCATTGAGCTGCTGAATAGCACACATCGTTTCTTATATTTATCATTTAAGAATCTTGACAGTGTATCTAATACACAACTGAGTGAATTCAATTGTGCTGAGTGGGACTCAAACCCAACATCGTGGATCCCAAGGCAAGTGCCTTAACCACTTGGCCACTTTGCCACGGAGCTGCTGAATAGCACACATCGTTTCTTGTATTTATCCTTTAAGAATTCAATTGTGCTGAGTGGGACTCGAACCCAACACCGCGGATCCCAAGGCAAGTGCCTTAACCACTTGGCCACGGAGCTGCTGAATAGCACACATCATATCTTATATTTATCATTTAAGAATTCAATTGTGCTGAATGGGACTCGAACCCAACAACTCTGATCCCAAGGTAAGTGCCTTAACGACTTGGCCATTGAGCTGCTGAATAGCACACATCGTTTCTTATATTTATCATTTAAGAATCTTGACAGTGTATCTAATACACAACTGAGTGAATTAAATTGTGCTGAGTGGGACTCGAACCCAGCACCGCGGATCCCAAGGCAAGTGCCTTAACCACTTGGCCACTGAGCTGCTGAATAGCACACATCATATCTTATATTTAAGAATTCAATTGTGCTGAGTGGGACTCGAACCCAACAACTCTGATCCCAAGGTAAGTGCCTTAACCACTTGCTCATTGAGCTGCTGAATAGCACACATCGTTTCTTATATTTATCATTTAAGAATCTTGACAGTTAATCTAATACACAACTGAGTGAATTCATTTGTGCTGAGTGGGACTCGAACCCAGCACCGCGGATCCCAAGGCAAGTGCCTTAACCACTTGGCCACTGAGCTGCTGAATAGCACACATCATACCTTATATTTATCATTTAAGAATTCAATTGTGCTGAATGGGACTCGAACCCAACAACTCTGATCCCAAGGTAAGTTCCTTAACCACTTGCTCATTGAGCTGCTGAATAGCACACGTCGTTTCTTATATTTATCATTTAAGAATCTTGACAGTTAATCTAATACACAACTGAGTGAATTCATTTGTGCTGAGTGGGACTCGAACCCAGCACCGCGGATCCCAAGGCAAGTGCCTTAACCACTTGGCCACTGAGCTGCTGAATAGCACACATCATACCTTATATTTATCATTTAAGAATTCAATTGTGCTGAATGGGACTCGAACCCAACAACTCTGATCCCAAGGTAAGTGCCTTAACCACTTGCTCATTGAGCTGCTGAATAGCACACATCGTTTCTTATATTTATCATTTAAGAATCTTGACAGTTAATCTAATACACAACTGAGTGAATTCAATTGTGCTGAGTGGGACTCGAACCCAGCACCGCGGATCCCAAGGCAAGTGCCTTAACCACTTGGCCACTGAGCTGCTGAATAGCACACATCATATCTTATATTTATCATTTAAGAATTCAATTGTGCTGAATGGGACTCGAACCCAACAACTCTGATCCCAAGGTAAGTGCCTTAACCACTTGGCCATTGAGCTGCTGAATAGCACACATCATTTCTTATATTTATCATTTAAGAATCAATACAAGAATCTAATACACAACTGAGTGAATTCAATTGTGCTGAGTGGGACTCGAACCCAACAACTCTGATCCCAAGGTAAGTGCCTTAACCACTTGCTCATTGAGCTGCTGAATAGCACACATCGTTTCTTATATTTATCATTTAAGAATCTTGACAGTTAATCTAATACACAACTGAGTGAATTCAATTGTGCTGAGTGGGACTCGAACCCAGCACCGCGGATCCCAAGGCAAGTGCCTTAACCACTTGGCCACTGAGCTGCTGAATAGCACACATCATATCTTATATTTATCATTTAAGAATTCAATTGTGCTGAATGGGACTCGAACCCAACAACTCTGATCCCAAGGTAAGTGCCTTAACCACTTGGCCATTGAGCTGCTGAATAGCACACATCATTTCTTATATTTATCATTTAAGAATCAATACAAGAATCTAATACACAACTGAGTGAATTCAATTGTGCTGAGTGGGACTCGAACCCAGCACCGCGGATCCCAAGGCAAGTGCCTTAACCACTTGGCCACGGAGCTGCTGAATAGCACACATCGTTTCTTGTATTTATCCTTTAAGAATTCAATTGTGCTGAGTGGGACTCGAACCCAACAACTCTGATCCCAAGGTAAGTGCCTTAACCACTTGGCCATTGAGCTGCTGAATAGCACACATCATTTCTTATATTTATCATTTAAGAATCTTGACAGTGTATCTAATACACAACTGAGTGAATTCAATTGTGCTGAGTGGGACTCAAACCCAACATCGCGGATCCCAAGGCAAGTGCCTTAACCACTTGGCCACGGAGCTGCTGAATAGCACACATCGTTTCTTGTATTTATCCTTTAAGAATTCAATTGTGCTGAGTGGGACTCGAACCCAACACCGCGGATCCCAAGGCAAGTGCCTTAACCACTTGGCCACGGAGCTGCTGAATAGCACACATCGTTTCTTGTATTTATCCTTTAAGAATTCAATTGTGCTGAATGGGACTCGAACCCAACAACTCTGATCCCAAGGTAAGTGCCTTAACCACTTGCTCATTGAGCTGCTGAATAGCACACATCGTTTCTTATATTTATCATTTAAGAATCTTGACAGTTAATCTAATACACAACTGAGTGAATTCAATTGTGCTGAGTGGGACTCGAACCCAGCACATCATATCTTATATTTATCATTTAAGAATTCAATTGTGCTGAATGGGACTCGAACCCAACAACTCTGATCCCAAGGTAAGTGCCTTAACCACTTGCTCATTGAGCTGCTGAATAGCACACATCGTTTCTTATATTTATCATTTAAGAATCTTGACAGTGTATCTAATACACAACTGAGTGAATTCAATTGTGCTGAATGGGACTCGAACCCAACAACTCTGATCCCAAGGTAAGTGCCTTAACCACTTGCTCATTGAGCTGCTGAACAGCACACATCGTTTCTTATATTTATCATTTAAGAATCTTGACAGTGTATCTAATACACAACTGAGTGAATTCAATTGTGCTGAGTGGGACTCAAACCCAACATCGCGGATCCCAAGTCAAGTGCCTTAACCACTTGGCCACGGAGCTGCTGAATAGCACACATCATATCTTATATTTATCATTTAAGAATTCAATTGTGCTGAATGGGACTCGAACCCAACAACTCTTATCCCAAGGTAAGTGCCTTAACCACTTGGCCATTGAGCTGCTGAATAGCACACATCGTTTCTTATATTTATCATTTAAGAATCTTGACAGTGTATCTAATACACAACTGAGTGAATTAAATTGTGCTGAGTGGGACTCGAACCCAGCACCGCGGATCCCAAGGCAAGTGCCTTAACCACTTGGCCACGGAGTTGCTGAATAGCACACATCGTTTCTTGTATTTATCCTTTAAGAATTCAATTGTGCTGAGTGGGACTCGAACCCAACAACTCTGATCCCAAGGTAAGTGCCTTAACCACTTGCTCATTGAGCTGCTGAATAGCACACATCGTTTCTTATATTTATCATTTAAGAATCTTGACAGTGTATCTAATACACAACTGAGTGAATTCAATTGTGCTGAGTGGGACTCAAACCCAACATCGTGGATCCCAAGGCAAGTGCCTTAACCACTTGGCCACTTTGCCACGGAGCTGCTGAATAGCACACATCGTTTCTTGTATTTATCCTTTAAGAATTCAATTGTGCTGAGTGGGACTCGAACCCAACACCGCGGATCCCAAGGCAAGTGCCTTAACCACTTGGCCACGGAGCTGCTGAATAGCACACATCGTTTCTTGTATTTATCCTTTAAGAATTCAATTGTGCTGAATGGGACTTGAACCCAACAACTCTGATCCCAAGGTAAGTGCCTTAACCACTTGCTCATTGAGCTGCTGAACAGCACACATCGTTTCTTATATTTATCATTTAAGAATCTTGACAGTGTATCTAATACACAACTGAGTGAATTCAATTGTGCTGAGTGGGACTCAAACCCAACATCGCGGATCCCAAGGCAAGTGCCTTAACCACGGAGCTGCTGAATAGCACACATCGTTTCTTGTATTTATCATTTAAGAATCTTGACAGTGTATCTAATACACAACTGAGTGAATTCAATTGTGCTGAGTGGGACTCAAACCCAACATCGCGGATCCCAAGGCAAGTGCCTTAACCACTTGGCCACGGAGCTGCTGAATAGCACACATCGTTTCTTGTATTTATCCTTTAAGAATTCAATTGTGCTGAGTGGGACTCGAACCCAACACCGCGGATCCCAAGGCAAGTGCCTTAACCACTTGGCCACGGAGCTGCTGAATAGCACACATCGTTTCTTGTATTTATCCTTTAAGAATTCAATTGTGCTGAATGGGACTCGAACCCAACAACTCTGATCCCAAGGTAAGTGCCTTAACCACTTGCTCATTGAGCTGCTGAATAGCACACATCGTTTCTTATATTTATCATTTAAGAATCTTGACAGTTAATCTAATACACAACTGAGTGAATTCAATTGTGCTGAGTGGGACTCGAACCCAGCACATCATATCTTATATTTATCATTTAAGAATTCAATTGTGCTGAATGGGACTCGAACCCAACAACTCTGATCCCAAGGTAAGTGCCTTAACCACTTGCTCATTGAGCTGCTGAATAGCACACATCGTTTCTTATATTTATCATTTAAGAATCTTGACAGTGTATCTAATACACAACTGAGTGAATTCAATTGTGCTGAATGGGACTCGAACCCAACAACTCTGATCCCAAGGTAAGTGCCTTAACCACTTGCTCATTGAGCTGCTGAACAGCACACATCGTTTCTTATATTTATCATTTAAGAATCTTGACAGTGTATCTAATACACAACTGAGTGAATTCAATTGTGCTGAGTGGGACTCAAACCCAACATCGCGGATCCCAAGTCAAGTGCCTTAACCACTTGGCCACGGAGCTGCTGAATAGCACACATCATATCTTATATTTATCATTTAAGAATTCAATTGTGCTGAATGGGACTCGAACCCAACAACTCTTATCCCAAGGTAAGTGCCTTAACCACTTGGCCATTGAGCTGATGAATAGCACACATCGTTTCTTATATTTATCATTTAAGAATCTTGACAGTGTATCTAATACACAACTGAGTGAATTAAATTGTGCTGAGTGGGACTCGAACCCAGCACCGCGGATCCCAAGGCAAGTGCCTTAACCACTTGGCCACGGAGTTGCTGAATAGCACACATCGTTTCTTGTATTTATCCTTTAAGAATTCAATTGTGCTGAGTGGGACTCGAACCCAACAACTCTGATCCCAAGGTAAGTGCCTTAACCACTTGCTCATTGAGCTGCTGAATAGCACACATCGTTTCTTATATTTATCATTTAAGAATCTTGACAGTGTATCTAATACACAACTGAGTGAATTCAATTGTGCTGAGTGGGACTCAAACCCAACATCGTGGATCCCAAGGCAAGTGCCTTAACCACTTGGCCACTTTGCCACGGAGCTGCTGAATAGCACACATCGTTTCTTGTATTTATCCTTTAAGAATTCAATTGTGCTGAGTGGGACTCGAACCCAACACCGCGGATCCCAAGGCAAGTGCCTTAACCACTTGGCCACGGAGCTGCTGAATAGCACACATCGTTTCTTGTATTTATCCTTTAAGAATTCAATTGTGCTGAATGGGACTTGAACCCAACAACTCTGATCCCAAGGTAAGTGCCTTAACCACTCGCTCATTGAGCTGCTGAACAGCACACATCGTTTCTTATATTTATCATTTAAGAATCTTGACAGTGTATCTAATACACAACTGAGTGAATTCAATTGTGCTGAGTGGGACTCAAACCCAACATCGCGGATCCCAAGGCAAGTGCCTTAACCACGGAGCTGCTGAATAGCACACATCGTTTCTTGTATTTATCATTTAAGAATCTTGACAGTGTATCTAATACACAACTGAGTGAATTCAATTGTGCTGAGTGGGACTCAAACCCAACATCGCGGATCCCAAGGCAAGTGCCTTAACCACTTGGCCACGGAGCTGCTGAATAGCACACATCGTTTCTTGTATTTATCCTTTAAGAATTCAATTGTGCTGAGTGGGACTCGAACCCAGCACCGCGGATCCCAAGGCAAGTGCCTTAACCACTTGGCCACGGAGCTGCTGAATAGCACACATCGTTTCTTGTATTTAACCTTTAAGAATTCAATTGTGCTGAGTGGGACTCGAACCCAACAACTCTGATCCCAAGGTAAGTGCCTTAACCACTTGCTCATTGAGCTGCTGAATAGCACACATCGTTTCTTATATTTATCATTTAAGAATCTTGACAGTTAATCTAATACACAACTGAGTGAATTCAATTGTGCTGAGTGGGACTCGAACCCAACACCACGGATCCCAAGGCAAGTGCCTTAACCACTTGGCCACGGAGCTGCTGAATAGCACACATCGTTTCTTGTATTTATCCTTTAAGAATTCAATTGTGCTGAGTGGGACTCGAACCCAACAACTCTGATCCCAAGGTAAGTGCCTTAACCACTTGCTCATTGAGCTGCTGAATAGCACACATCGTTTCTTATATTTATCATTTAAGAATCTTGACAGTGTATCTAATACACAACTGAGTGAATTCAATTGTGCTGAGTGGGACTCAAACCCAACATCGTGGATCCCAAGGCAAGTGCCTTAACCACTTGGCCACTTTGCCACGGAGCTGCTGAATAGCACACATCGTTTCTTGTATTTATCCTTTAAGAATTCAATTGTGCTGAGTGGGACTCGAACCCAACACCGCGGATCCCAAGGCAAGTGCCTTAACCACTTGCTCATTGAGCTGCTGAACAGCACACATCGTTTCTTATATTTATCATTTAAGAATCTTGACAGTGTATCTAATACACAACTGAGTGAATTCAATTGTGCTGAGTGGGACTCAAACCCAACATCGCGGATCCCAAGGCAAGTGCCTTAACCACGGAGCTGCTGAATAGCACACATCGTTTCTTGTATTTATCCTTTAAGAATTCAATTGTGCTGAATGGGACTCGAACCCAACAACTCTGATCCCAAGGTTAGTGCCTTAACCACTTGCTCATTGAGCTGCTGAATAGCACACATCGTTTCTTATATTTATCATTTAAGAATCTTGACAGTGTATCTAATACAAAACTGAGTGAATTCAATTGTGCTGAGTGGAACTCGAACCCAGCACCGCGGATCCCAAGGCAAGTGCCTTAACCACTTGGCCACGGAGCTGCTGAATAGCACACATCGTTTCTTGTATTTATCATTTAAGAATCTTGACAGTGTATCTAATACACAACTGAGTGAATTCAATTGTGCTGAGTGGGACTCAAACCCAACATCGCGGATCCCAAGGCAAGTGCCTTAACCACTTGGCCACGGAGCTGCTGAATAGCACACATCGTTTCTTGTATTTATCCTTTAAGAATTCAATTGTGCTGAGTGGGACTCGAACCCAACAACTCTGATCCCAAGGTAAGTGCCTTAACCACTTGCTCATTGAGCTGCTGAATAGCACACATCGTTTCTTATATTTATCATTTAAGAATCTTGACAGTTAATCTAATACACAACTGAGTGAATTCAATTGTGCTGAGTGGGACTCGAACCCAACACCACGGATCCCAAGGCAAGTGCCTTAACCACTTGGCCACGGAGCTGCTGAATAGCACACATCATATCTTATATTTATCATTTAAGAATTCAATTGTGCTGAATGGGACTCGAACCCAACACCGCAGATCCCAAGGTAAGTGCCTTAACCACTTGGCCATTGAGCTGCTGAGTAGCACACATCGTTTCTTATATTTATCATTTAAGAATCTTGACAGTTAATCTAATACACAACTGAGTGAATTCAATTGTGCTGAGTGGGACTCGAACCCAGCACATCATATCTTATATTTATCATTTAAGAATTCAATTGTGCTGAATGGGACTCGAACCCAACAACTCTGATCCCAAGGTAAGTGCCTTAACCACTTGCTCATTGAGCTGCTGAATAGCACACATCGTTTCTTATATTTATCATTTAAGAATCTTGACAGTGTATCTAATACACAACTGAGTGAATTCAATTGTGCTGAATGGGACTCGAACCCAACAACTCTGATCCCAAGGTAAGTGCCTTAACCACTTGCTCATTGAGCTGCTGAACAGCACACATCGTTTCTTATATTTATCATTTAAGAATCTTGACAGTGTATCTAATACACAACTGAGTGAATTCAATTGTGCTGAGTGGGACTCAAACCCAACATCGCGGATCCCAAGTCAAGTGCCTTAACCACTTGGCCACGGAGCTGCTGAATAGCACACATCATATCTTATATTTATCATTTAAGAATTCAATTGTGCTGAATGGGACTCGAACCCAACAACTCTTATCCCAAGGTAAGTGCCTTAACCACTTAGCCATTGAGCTGCTGAATAGCACACATCGTTTCTTATATTTATCATTTAAGAATCTTGACAGTGTATCTAATACACAACTGAGTGAATTAAATTGTGCTGAGTGGGACTCGAACCCAGCACCGCGGATCCCAAGGCAAGTGCCTTAACCACTTGGCCACTTTGCCACGGAGCTGCTGAATAGCACACATCGTTTCTTGTATTTATCCTTTAAGAATTCAATTGTGCTGAGTGGGACTCGAACCCAACACCGCGGATCCCAAGGCAAGTGCCTTAACCACTTGGCCACGGAGCTGCTGAATAGCACACATCGTTTCTTGTATTTATCCTTTAAGAATTCAATTGTGCTGAATGGGACTTGAACCCAACAACTCTGATCCCAAGGTAAGTGCCTTAACCACTTGCTCATTGAGCTGCTGAACAGCACACATCGTTTCTTATATTTATCATTTAAGAATCTTGACAGTGTATCTAATACACAACTGAGTGAATTCAATTGTGCTGAGTGGGACTCAAACCCAACATCGCGGATCCCAAGGCAAGTGCCTTAACCACGGAGCTGCTGAATAGCACACATCGTTTCTTGTATTTATCATTTAAGAATCTTGACAGTGTATCTAATACACAACTGAGTGAATTCAATTGTGCTGAGTGGGACTCAAACCCAACATCGCGGATCCCAAGGCAAGTGCCTTAACCACTTGGCCACGGAGCTGCTGAATAGCACACATCGTTTCTTGTATTTATCCTTTAAGAATTCAATTGTGCTGAGTGGGACTCTAACCCAGCACCGCGGAGCCCAAGGCAAGTGCCTTAACCACTTGGCCACGGAGCTGCTGAATAGCACACATCGTTTCTTGTATTTATCCTTTAAGAATTCAATTGTGCTGAGTGGGACTCGAACCCAACAACTCTGATCCCAAGGTAAGTGCCTTAACCACTTGCTCATTGAGCTGCTGAATAGCACACATCGTTTCTTGTATTTATCCTTTAAGAATTCAATTGTGCTGAGTGGGACTCGAACCCAACAACTCTGATCCCAAGGTAAGTGCCTTAACCACTTGCTCATTGAGCTGCTGAATAGCACACATCGTTTCTTATATTTATCATTTAAGAATCTTGACAGTGTATCTAATACACAACTGAGTGAATTCAATTGTGCTGAGTGGGACTCAAACCCAACATCGTGGATCCCAAGGCAAGTGCCTTAACCACTTGGCCACTTTGCCACGGAGCTGCTGAATAGCACACATCGTTTCTTGTATTTATCCTTTAAGAATTCAATTGTGCTGAGTGGGACTCGAACCCAACACCGCGGATCCCAAGGCAAGTGCCTTAACCACTTGCTCATTGAGCTGCTGAACAGCACACATCGTTTCTTATATTTATCATTTAAGAATCTTGACAGTGTATCTAATACACAACTGAGTGAATTCAATTGTGCTGAGTGGGACTCAAACCCAACATCGCGGATCCCAAGGCAAGTGCCTTAACCACGGAGCTGCTGAATAGCACACATCGTTTCTTGTATTTATCCTTTAAGAATTCAATTGTGCTGAATGGGACTCGAACCCAACAACTCTGATCCCAAGGTTAGTGCCTTAACCACTTGCTCATTGAGCTGCTGAATAGCACACATCGTTTCTTATATTTATCATTTAAGAATCTTGACAGTGTATCTATTACAAAACTGAGTGAATTCAATTGTGCTGAGTGGAACTCGAACCCAGCACCGCGGATCCCAAGGCAAGTGCCTTAACCACTTGGCCACGGAGCTGCTGAATAGCACACATCGTTTCTTGTATTTATCATTTAAGAATCTTGACAGTGTATCTAATACACAACTGAGTGAATTCAATTGTGCTGAGTGGGACTCAAACCCAACATCGAGGATCCCAAGGCAAGTGCCTTAACCACTTGGCCTCGGAGCTGCTGAATAGCACACATCGTTTCTTGTATTTATCCTTTAAGAATTCAATTGTGCTGAGTGGGACTCGAACCCAGCACCGCGGATCCCAAGGCAAGTGCCTTAACCACTTGGCCACGGAGCTGCTGAATAGCACACATCGTTTCTTGTATTTATCCTTTAAGAATTCAATTGTGCTGAGTGGGACTCGAACCCAACAACTCTGATCCCAAGGTAAGTGCCTTAACCACTTGCTCATTGAGCTGCTGAATAGCACACATCGTTTCTTATATTTATCATTTAAGAATCTTGACAGTTAATCTAATACACAACTGAGTGAATTCAATTGTGCTGAGTGGGACTCGAACCCAGCACATCATATCTTATATTTATCATTTAAGAATTCAATTGTGCTGAATGGGACTCGAACCCAACAACTCTGATCCCAAGGTAAGTGCCTTAACCACTTGCTCATTGAGCTGCTGAATAGCACACATCGTTTCTTATTTTTATCATTTAAGAATCTTGACAGTGTATCTAATACACAACTGAGTGAATTCAATTGTGCTGAATGGGACTCGAACCCAACAACTCTGATCCCAAGGTAAGTGCCTTAACCACTTGCTCATTGAGCTGCTGAACAGCACACATCGTTTCTTATATTTATCATTTAAGAATCTTGACAGTGTATCTAATACACAACTGAGTGAATTAAATTGTGCTGAGTGGGACTCAAACCCAACATCGCGGATCCCAAGTCAAGTGCCTTAACCACTTGGCCACGGAGCTGCTGAATAGCACACATCATATCTTATATTTATCATTTAAGAATTCAATTGTGCTGAATGGGACTCGAACCCAACAACTCTTATCCCAAGGTAAGTGCCTTAACCACTTGGCCATTGAGCTGCTGAATAGCACACATCGTTTCTTATATTTATCATTTAAGAATCTTGACAGTGTATCTAATACACAACTGAGTGAATTAAATTGTGCTGAGTGGGACTCGAACCCAGCACCGCGGATCCCAAGGCAAGTGCCTTAACCACTTGGCCACTGAGCTGCTGAATAGCACACATCATATCTTATATTTAAGAATTCAATTGTGCTGAATGGGACTCGAACCCAACAACTCTTATCCCAAGGTAAGTGCCTTAACCACTTGCTCATTGAGCTGCTGAATAGCACACATCGTTTCTTATATTTATCATTTAAGAATCTTGACAGTTAATCTAATACACAACTGAGTGAATTCATTTGTGCTGAGTGGGACTCGAACCCAGCACCGCGGATCCCAAGGCAAGTGCCTTAACCACTTGGCCACTGAGCTGCTGAATAGCACACATCATACCTTATATTTATCATTTAAGAATTCAATTGTGCTGAATGGGACTCGAACCCAACAACTCTGATCCCAAGGTAAGTGCCTTAACCACTTGCTCATTGAGCTGCTGAATAGCACACATCGTTTCTTATATTTATCATTTAAGAATCTTGACAGTTAATCTAATACACAACTGAGTGAATTCAATTGTGCTGAGTGGGACTCGAACCCAGCACCGCGGATCCCAAGGCAAGTGCCTTAACCACTTGGCCACTGAGCTGCTGAATAGCACACATCATATCTTATATTTATCATTTAAGAATTCAATTGTGCTGAATGGGACTCGAACCCAACAACTCTGATCCCAAGGTAAGTGCCTTAACCACTTGCTCATTGAGCTGCTGAATAGCACACATCGTTTCTTATATTTATCATTTAAGAATCTTGACAGTTTATCTAATACACAAGTGAGTGAATTCAATTGTGCTTATTGGGACTCGAACCCAACACCGCGGATCCCAAGGCAAGTGCCTTAACCACTTGGCCACGGAGCTGCTGAATAGCACACATCGTTTCTTATATTTATCATTTAAGAATCTTGACAGTTAATCTAATACACAACTGAGTGAATTCAATTGTGCTGAGTGGGACTCAAACCCAACACCGCGGATCCCAAGGCAAGTGCCTTAACCACTTGGCCACGGAGCTGCTGAATAGCACACATCGTTTCTTGTATTTATTATTTAAGAATCTTGACAGTGTATCTAATACACAACTGAGTGAATTCAATTGTGCTGAGTGGGACTCAAACCCAACATCGCGGATCCCAAGGCAAGTGCCTTAACCACTTGGCCACGGAGCTGCTGAATAGCACACATCGTTTCTTGTATTTATCCTTTAAGAATTCAATTGTGCTGAGTGGGAGTAGAACCCAGCACACCAAGGCAAGTGCCTTAACCACTTGGCCACGGAGCTGCTGAATAGCACACATCGTTTCTTGTATTTATCCTTTAAGAATTCAATTGTGCTGAGTGGGACTCGAACCCAGCACCGCGGATCCCAAGGCAAGTGCCTTAACCACTTGGCCACTGAGCTGCTGAATAGCACACATCATATCTTATATTTATCATTTAAGAATTCAATTGTGCTGAATGGGACTCGAACCCAACAACTCAGATCCCAAGGTAAGTGCCTTAACCACTTGGCCATTGAGTTGCTGAATAGCACACATCGTTTCTTATAGTTATCATTTAAGAATCTTGACAGTGTATCTAATACACAACTGAGTGAATTCAATTGTGCTGAGTGGGACTCGAACCCAGCACCGCGGATCCCAAGGCAAGTGCCTTAACCACTTGGCCACGGAGTTGCTGAATAGCACACATCGTTTCTTGTATTTATCCTTTAAGAATTCAATTGTGCTGAGTGGGACTCGAACCCAACAACTCTGATCCCAAGGTAAGTGCCTTAAGCACTTGCTCATTGAGCTGCTGAATAGCACACATCGTTTCTTATATTTATCATTTAAGAATCTTGACAGTGTATCTAATACACAACTGAGTGAATTCAATTGTGCTGAGTGGGACTCAAACCCAACATCGTGGATCCCAAGGCAAGTGCCTTAACCACTTGGCCACTTTGCCACGGAGCTGCTGAATAGCACACATCGTTTCTTGTATTTATCCTTTAAGAATTCAATTGTGCTGAGTGGGACTCGAACCCAACACCGCGGATCCCAAGGCAAGTGCCTTAACCACTTGGCCACGGAGCTGCTGAATAGCACACATCGTTTCTTGTATTTATCCTTTAAGAATTCAATTGTGCTGAATGGGACTTGAACCCAACAACTCTGATCCCAAGGTAAGTGCCTTAACCACTTGCTCATTGAGCTGCTGAACAGCACACATCGTTTCTTATATTTATCATTTAAGAATCTTGACAGTGTATCTAATACACAACTGAGTGAATTCAATTGTGCTGAGTGGGACTCAAACCTAACATCGCGGATCTCAAGGCAAGTGCCTTAACCACGGAGCTGCTGAATAGCACACATCGTTTCTTGTATTTATCCTTTAAGAATTCAATTGTGCTGAATGGGACTCGAACCCAACAACTCTGATCCCAAGGTTAGTGCCTTAACCACTTGCTCATTGAGCTGCTGAATAGCACACATCGTTTCTTATATTTATCATTTAAGAATCTTGACAGTGTATCTAATACAAAACTGAGTGAATTCAATTGTGCTGAGTGGAACTCGAACCCAGCACCGCGGATCCCAAGGCAAGTGCCTTAACCACTTGGCCACGGAGCTGCTGAATAGCACACATCGTTTCTTGTATTTATCATTTAAGAATCTTGACAGTGTATCTAATACACAACTGAGTGAATTCAATTGTGCTGAGTGGGACTCAAACCCAACATCGCCGATCCCAAGGCAAGTGCCTTAACCACTTGGCCACGGAGCTGCTGAATAGCACACATCGTTTCTTGTATTTATCCTTTAAGAATTCAATTGTGCTGAGTGGGACTCGAACCCAGCACCGCGGATCCCAAGGCAAGTGCCTTAACCACTTGGCCACGGAGCTGCTGAATAGCACACATCGTTTCTTGTATTTATCCTTTAAGAATTCAATTGTGCTGAGTGGGACTCGAACCCAACAACTCTGATCCCAAGGTAAGTGCCTTAACCACTTGCTCATTGAGCTGCTGAATAGCACACATCGTTTCTTATATTTATCATTTAAGAATATTGACAGTGTATCTAATACACAACTGAGTGAATTCAATTGTGCTGAGTGGGACTCGAACCCAGCACCGCGGATCCCAAGGCAAGTGCCCTAACCACTTGGCCACGGAGCTGCTGAATAGCACACATCGTTTCTTGTATTTATCCTTTAAGAATTCAATTGTGCTGAGTGGGACTCGAACCCAACAACTCTGATCCCAAGGTAAGTGCCTTAACCACTTGGCCATTGAGCTGCTGAATAGCACACATCATTTCTTATATTTATCATTTAAGAATCTTGACAGTGTATCTAATACACAACTGAGTGAATTCAATTGTGCTGAATGGGACTCGAACCCAACAACTCTGATCCCAAGGTAAGTGCCTTAACCACTTGCTCATTGAGCTGCTGAACAGCACACATCGTTTCTTATATTTATCATTTAAGAATCTTGACAGTGTATCTAATACACAACTGAGTGAATTCAATTGTGCTGAGTGGGACTCAAACCCAACATCGCGGATCCCAAGTCAAGTGCCTTAACCACTTGGCCACGGAGCTGCTGAATAGCACACATCATATCTTATATTTATCATTTAAGAATTCAATTGTGCTGAATGGGACTCGAACCCAACACCGCAGATCCCAAGGTAAGTGCCTTAACCACTTGGCCATTGAGCTGCTGAGTAGCACACATCGTTTCTTATATTTATCATTTAAGAATCTTGACAGTTAATCTAATACACAACTGAGTGAATTCAATTGTGCTGAGTGGGACTCGAACCCAGCACATCATATCTTATATTTATCATTTAAGAATTCAATTGTGCTGAATGGGACTCGAACCCAACAACTCTGATCCCAAGGTAAGTGCCTTAACCACTTGCTCATTGAGCTGCTGAATAGCACACATCGTTTCTTATATTTATCATTTAAGAATCTTGACAGTGTATCTAATACACAACTGAGTGAATTCAATTGTGCTGAATGGGACTCGAACCCAACAACTCTGATCCCAAGGTAAGTGCCTTAACCACTTGCTCATTGAGCTGCTGAACAGCACACATCGTTTCTTATATTTATCATTTAAGAATCTTGACAGTGTATCTAATACGCAACTGAGTGAATTCAATTGTGCTGAGTGGGACTCAAACCCAACATCGCGGATCCCAAGTCAAGTGCCTTAACCACTTGGCCACGGAGCTGCTGAATAGCACACATCATATCTTATATTTATCATTTAAGAATTCAATTGTGCTGAATGGGACTCGAACCCAACAACTCTGATCCCAAGGTAAGTGCCTTAACCACTTGGCCATTGAGCTGCTGAATAGCACACATCGTTTCTTATATTTATCATTTAAGAATCTTGACAGTGTATCTAATACACAACTGAGTGAATTAAATTGTGCTGAGTGGGACTCGAACCCAGCACCGCGGATCCCAAGGCAAGTGCCTTAACCACTTGGCCACTGAGCTGCTGAATAGCACACATCATATCTTATATTTAAGAATTCAATTGTGCTGAATGGGACTCGAACCCAACAACTCTGATCCCAAGGTAAGTGCCTTAACCACTTGCTCATTGAGCTGCTGAATAGCACACATCGTTTCTTATATTTATCATTTAAGAATCTTGACAGTTAATCTAATACACAACTGAGTGAATTCATTTGTGCTGAGTGGGACTCGAACCCAGCACCGCGGATCCCAAGGCAAGTGCCTTAACCACTTGGCCACTGAGCTGCTGAATAGCACACATCATACCTTATATTTATCATTTAAGAATTCAATTGTGCTGAATGGGACTCGAACCCAACAACTCTGATCCCAAGCTAAGTGCCTTAACCACTTGCTCATTGAGCTGCTGAATAGCACACATCGTTTCTTATATTTATCATTTAAGAATCTTGACAGTTAATCTAATACACAACTGAGTGAATTCAATTGTGCTGAGTGGGACTCGAACCCAGCACCGCGGATCCCAAGGCAAGTGCCTTAACCACTTGGCCACTGAGCTGCTGAATAGCACACATCATATCTTATATTTATCATTTAAGAATTCAATTGTGCTGAATGGGACTCGAACCCAACAACTCTGATCCCAAGGTAAGTGCCTTAACCACTTGCTCATTGAGCTGCTGAATAGCACACATCGTTTCTTATATTTATCATTTAAGAATCTTGACAGTTAATCTAATACACAACTGAGTGAATTCATTTGTGCTGAGTGGGACTCGAACCCAGCACCGCGGATCCCAAGGCAAGTGCCTTAACCACTTGGCCACTGAGCTGCTGAATAGCACACATCATACCTTATATTTATCATTTAAGAATTCAATTGTGCTGAATGGGACTCGAACCCAACAACTCTGATCCCAAGGTAAGTGCCTTAACCACTTGCTCATTGAGCTGCTGAATAGCACACATCGTTTCTTATATTTATCATTTAAGAATCTTGACAGTTAATCTAATACACAACTGAGTGAATTCAATTGTGCTGAGTGGGACTCGAACCCAGCACCGCGGATCCCAAGGCAAGTGCCTTAACCACTTGGCCACTGAGCTGCTGAATAGCACACATCATATCTTATATTTATCATTTAAGAATTCAATTGTGCTGAATGGGACTCGAACCCAACAACTCTGATCCCAAGGCAAGTGCCTTAACCACTTGGCCACTGAGCTGCTGAATAGCACACATCATATCTTATATTTATCATTTAAGAATTCAATTGTGCTGAGTGGGACTCAAACCCAACATCGCCGATCCCAAGGCAAGTGCCTTAACCACTTGGCCACGGAGCTGCTGAATAGCACACATCGTTTCTTGTATTTATCCTTTAAGAATTCAATTGTGCTGAGTGGGACTCGAACCCAGCACCGCGGATCCCAAGGCAAGTGCCTTAACCACTTGGCCACGGAGCTGCTGAATAGCACACATCGTTTCTTGTATTTATCCTTTAAGAATTCAATTGTGCTGAATGGGACTCGAACCCAACAACTCAGATCCCAAGGTAAGTGCCTTAACCACTTGGCCATTGAGTTGCTGAATAGCACACATCGTTTCTTATATTTATCATTTAAGAATCTTGACAGTGTATCTAATACACAACTGAGTGAATTCAATTGTGCTGAGTGGGACTCGAACCCAGCACCGCGGATCCCAAGGCAAGTGCCTTAACCACTTGGCCACGGAGTTGCTGAATAGCACACATCGTTTCTTGTATTTATCCTTTAAGAATTCAATTGTGCTGAGTGGGACTCGAACCCAACAACTCTGATCCCAAGGTAAGTGCCTTAACCACTTGCTCATTGAGCTGCTGAATAGCACACATCGTTTCTTATATTTATCATTTAAGAATCTTGACAGTGTATCTAATACACAACTGAGTGAATTCAATTGTGCTGAGTGGGACTCAAACCCAACATCGTGGATCCCAAGGCAAGTGCCTTAACCACTTGGCCACTTTGCCACGGAGCTGCTGAATAGCACACATCGTTTCTTGTATTTATCCTTTAAGAATTCAATTGTGCTGAGTGGGACTCGAACCCAACACCGCGGATCCCAAGGCAAGTGCCTTAACCACTTGGCCACGGAGCTGCTGAATAGCACACATCGTTTCTTGTATTTATCCTTTAAGAATTCAATTGTGCTGAATGGGACTTGAACCCAACAACTCTGATCCCAAGGTAAGTGCCTTAACCACTTGCTCATTGAGCTGCTGAATAGCACACATCGTTTCTTATATTTATCATTTAAGAATCTTGACAGTGTATCTAATACACAACTGAGTGAATTCAATTGTGCTGAGTGGGACTCAAACCTAACATCGCGGATCTCAAGGCAAGTGCCTTAACCACGGAGCTGCTGAATAGCACACATCGTTTCTTGTATTTATCCTTTAAGAATTCAATTGTGCTGAATGGGACTCGAACCCAACAACTCTGATCCCAAGGTTAGTGCCTTAACCACTTGCTCATTGAGCTGCTGAATAGCACACATCATACCTTATATTTATCATTTAAGAATTCAATTGTGCTGAATGGGACTCGAACCCAACAACTCTGATCCCAAGGTAAGTGCCTTAACCACTTGCTCATTGAGCTGCTGAATAGCACACATCGTTTCTTATATTTATCATTTAAGAATCTTGACAGTTAATCTAATACACAACTGAGTGAATTCATTTGTGCTGAGTGGGACTCGAACCCAGCACCGCGGATCCCAAGGCAAGTGCCTTAACCACTTGGCCACGGAGTTGCTGAATGGCACACATCGTTTCTTGTATTTATCCTTTAAGAATTCAATTGTGCTGAATGGGACTCGAACCCAACAACTCTGATCCCAAGGTAAGTGCCTTAACCACTTGCTCATTGAGCTGCTGAATAGCACACATCGTTTCTTATATTTATCATTTAAGAATCTTGACAGTGTATCTAATACACAACTGAGTGAATTCAATTGTGCTGAGTGGGACTCAAACCCAACATCGTGGATCCCAAGGCAAGTGCCTTAACCACGTGGCCACTTTGCCACGGAGCTGCTGAATAGCACACATCGTTTCTTGTATTTATCCTTTAAGAATTCAATTGTGCTGAGTGGGACTGGAACCCAGCACCGCGGATCCCAAGGCAAGTTCCTTAACCACTTGGCCACTGAGCTGCTGAATAGCACACATCATATCTTATATTTATCATTTAAGAATTCAATTGTGCTGAATGGGACTCGAACCCAACAACTCTGATCCCAAGGTAAGTGCCTTAACCACTTGCTCATTGAGCTGCTGAATAGCACACATCGTTTCTTATATTTATCATTTAAGAATCTTGACAGTGTATCTAATACACAACTGAGTGAATTCAATTGTGCTGAGTGGGACTCGAACCCAGCACCGCGGATCCCAAGGCAAGTGCCTTAACCACTTGGCCACGGAGCTGCTGAATAGCACACATCGTTTCTTGTATTTATCCTTTAATAATTCAATTGTGCTGAGTGGGACTCGAACCCAACACCGCAGATCCCAAGGTAAGTGCCTTAACCACTTGGCCATTGAGCTGCTGAATAGCACACATCGTTTCTTATATTTATCATTTATGAATCTTGACAGTGTATCTAATACACAACTGAGTGAATTCAATTGTGCTGAGTGGGACTCGAACCCAACATCGCGGATCCCAAGGCAAGTGCCTTAACCACTTGGCCACGGAGCTGCTGAATAGCACACATCGTTTCTTGTATTTATCCTTTAAGAATTCAATTGTGCTGAGTGGGACTCGAACCCAACACCGCGGATCCCAAGGTAAGTGCCTTAACCACTTGGCCATTGAGCTGCTGAATAGCACACATCGTTTCTTATATTTATCATTTAAGAATCTTGACAGTGTATCTAATACACAAGTGAGTGAATTCAATTGTGCTTATTGGGACTCGAACCCAACACCGCGGATCCCAAGGCAAGTGCCTTAACCACTTGGCCACGGAGCTGCTGAATAGCACACATCGTTTCTTGTATTTATCCTTTAAGAATTCAATTGTGCTGAGTGGGACTCGAACCCAACACCGCAGATCCCAAGGTAAGTGCCTTAACCACTTGGCTGCTGAATAGCATACATCGTTTCTTATATTTATCATTTAAGAATCCTGACAGTTAATCTAATACAACACTGAGTGAATTCAATTGTGCTGAGTGGGACTCGAACCCAGCACCGCGGATCCCAAGGCAAGTGCCTTAACCACTTGGCCACTGAATAGCACACATCGTTTCTTATATTTATCATTTAAGAATCTTGACAGTGTATCTAATACACAACTGAGTGAATTCAATTGTGCTGAGTGGGACTCGAACCCAGCACCGCGGATCCCAAGGCAAGTGCCTTAACCACTTGGCCACTGAGCTGCTGAATAGCACACATCATATCTTATATTTATCATTTAAGAATTCAATTGTGCTGAATGGGACTCGAACCCAACAACTCTGATCCCAAGGTAAGTGCCTTAACCACTTGGCCATTGAGCTGCTGAATAGCACACATCGTTTCTTATATTTATCATTTAAGAATCTTGACAGTGTATCTAATGCACAACTGAGTGAATTCAATTGTGCTGAGTGGTACTCGAACCCAACACCGCGGATCCCAAGGCAAGTGCCTTAACCACTTGGCCACGGAGCTGCTGAATAGCACACATCATTTCTTGTATTTATCCTTTAAAAATTCAATTGTGCTGAGTGGGACTCGAACCCAACACCGCAGATCCCAAGGTAAGTGCCTTAACCACTTGGCCACGGAGCTGCTGAATAGCACACATCATTTCTTGTATTTATCCTTTAAAAATTCAATTGTGCTGAGTGGGACTCGAACCCAACACCGCAGATCCCAAGGTAAGTGCCTTAACCACTTGGCCATTGAGCTGCTGAATAGCACACATCGTTTCTTATATTTATCATTTAAGAATCTTGACAGTGTATCTAATACACAACTGAGTGAATTAAATTGTGCTGAGTGGGACTCGAACCCAACATCGCGGATCCCAAGGCAAGTGCCTTAACCACTTGGCCACGGAGCTGCTGAATAGCACACATCGTTTCTTGTATTTATCCTTTAAGAATTCAATTGTGCTGAGTGGGACTCGAACACAACACCGCGGATCCCAAGGTAAGTGCCTTAACCACTTGGCCATTGAGCTGCTGAATAGCACACATCGTTTCTTATATTTATCATTTAAGAATCTTGACAGTGTATCTAATACACAAGTGAGTGAATTCAATTGTGCTTATTGGGACTCGAACCCAACACCGCGGATCCCAAGGCAAGTGCCTTAACCACTTGGCCACGGAGCTGCTGAATAGCACACATCGTTTCTTGTATTTATCCTTTAAGAATTCAATTGTGCTGAGTGGGACTCGAACCCAACACCGCAGATCCCAAGGTAAGTGCCTTAACCACTTGGCTGCTGAATAGCATACATCGTTTCTTATATTTATCATTTAAGAATCCTGACAGTTAATCTAATACAACACTGAGTGAATTCAATTGTGCTGAGTGGGACTCGAACCCAGCACCGCGGATCCCAAGGCAAGTGCCTTAACCACTTGGCCACTGAATAGCACACATCGTTTCTTATATTTATCATTTAAGAATCTTGACAGTGTATCTAATACACAACTGAGTGAATTCAATTGTGCTGAGTGGGACTCGAACCCAGCACCGCGGATCCCAAGGCAAGTGCCTTAACCACTTGGCCACTGAGCTGCTGAATAGCACACATCATATCTTATATTTATCATTTAAGAATTCAATTGTGCTGAATGGGACTCGAACCCAACAACTCTGATCCCAAGGTAAGTGCCTTAACCACTTGGCCATTGAGCTGCTGAATAGCACACATCGTTTCTTATATTTATCATTTAAGAATCTTGACAGTGTATCTAATGCACAACTGAGTGAATTCAATTGTGCTGAGTGGTACTCGAACCCAACACCGCGGATCCCAAGGCAAGTGCCTTAACCACTTGGCCACGGAGCTGCTGAATAGCACACATCATTTCTTGTATTTATCCTTTAAAAATTCAATTGTGCTGAGTGGGACTCGAACCCAACACCGCAGATCCCAAGGTAAGTGCCTTAACCACTTGGCCACGGAGCTGCTGAATAGCACACATCATTTCTTGTATTTATCCTTTAAAAATTCAATTGTGCTGAGTGGGACTCGAACCCAACACCGCAGATCCCAAGGTAAGTGCCTTAACCACTTGGCCATTGAGCTGCTGAATAGCACACATCGTTTCTTATATTTATCATTTAAGAATCTTGACAGTGTATCTAATACACAACTGAGTGAATTAAATTGTGCTGAGTGGGACTCGAACCCAACATCGCGGATCCCAAGGCAAGTGCCTTAACCACTTGGCCACGGAGCTGCTGAATAGCACACATCGTTTCTTGTATTTATCCTTTAAGAATTCAATTGTGCTGAGTGGGACTCGAACCCAACACCGCGGATCCCAAGGTAAGTGCCTTAACCACTTGGCCATTGAGCTGCTGAATAGCACACATCGTTTCTTATATTTATCATTTAAGAATCTTGACAGTGTATCTAATACACAAGTGAGTGAATTCAATTGTGCTTATTGGGACTCGAACCCAACACCGCGGATCCCAAGGCAAGTGCCTTAACCACTTGGCCACGGAGCTGCTGAATAGCACACATCGTTTCTTGTATTTATCCTTTAAGAATTCAATTGTGCTGAGTGGGACTCAAACCCAACACCGCAGATCCCAAGGTAAGTGCCTTAACCACTTGGCTGCTGAATAGCATACATCGTTTCTTATATTTATCATTTAAGAATCCTGACAGTTAATCTAATACACAACTGAGTGAATTCAATTGTGCTGAGTGGGACTCGAACCCAGCACCGCGGATCCCAAGGCAAGTGCCTTAACCACTTGGCCACTGAGATGCTGAATAGCACACATCGTTTCTTATATTTATCATTTAAGAATCTTGACAGTGTATCTAATACACAACTGAGTGAATTCAATTGTGCTGAGTGGGACTCGAACCCAGCACCGCGGATCCCAAGGCAAGTGCCTTAACCACTTGGCCACTGAGCTGCTGAATAGCACACATCATATCTTATATTTATCATTTAAGAATTCAATTGTGCTGAATGGGACTCGAACCCAACAACTCTGATCCCAAGGTAAGTGCCTTAACCACTTGGCCATTGAGCTGCTGAATAGCACACATCGTTTCTTATATTTATCATTTAAGAATCTTGACAGTGTATCTAATGCACAACTGAGTGAATTCAATTGTGCTGAGTGGTACTCGAACCCAACACCGCGGATCCCAAGGCAAGTGCCTTAACCACTTGGCCACGGAGCTGCTGAATAGCACACATCATTTCTTGTATTTATCCTTTAAAAATTCAATTGTGCTGAGTGGGACTCGAACCCAACACCGCAGATCCCAAGGTAAGTGCCTTAACCACGGAGCTGCTGAATAGCACACATCATTTCTTGTATTTATCCTTTAAAAATTCAATTGTGCTGAGTGGGACTCGAACCCAACACCGCAGATCCCAAGGTAAGTGCCTTAACCACTTGGCCATTGAGCTGCTGAATAGCACACATCGTTTCTTATATTTATCATTTAAGAATCTTGACAGTTAATCTAATACACAACTGAGTGAATTCAATTGTGCTGAGTGGGACTCGAACCCAACACCACGGATCCCAAGGCAAGTGCCTTAACCACTTGGCCACGGAGCTGCTGAATAGCACACATCGTTTCTTGTATTTATCCTTTAAGAATTCAATTGTGCTGAGTGGGACTCGAACCCAACACCGCAGATCCCAAGGTAAGTGCCTTAACCACTTGGCTGCTGAATAGCATACATCGTTTCTTATATTTATCATTTAAGAATCCTGACAGTTAATCTAATACAACACTGAGTGAATTCAATTGTGCTGAGTGGGACTCGAACCCAGCACCGCGGATCCCAAGGCAAGTGCCTTAACCACTTGGCCACTGAATAGCACACATCGTTTCTTATATTTATCATTTAAGAATCTTGACAGTGTATCTAATACACAACTGAGTGAATTCAATTGTGCTGAGTGGGACTCGAACCCAGCACCGCGGATCCCAAGGCAAGTGCCTTAACCACTTGGCCACTGAGCTGCTGAATAGCACACATCATATCTTATATTTATCATTTAAGAATTCAATTGTGCTGAATGGGACTCGAACCCAACAACTCTGATCCCAAGGTAAGTGCCTTAACCACTTGGCCATTGAGCTGCTGAATAGCACACATCGTTTCTTATATTTATCATTTAAGAATCTTGACAGTGTATCTAATACACAACTGAGTGAATTCAATTGTGCTGAGTGGGACTCGAACCCAGCACCGCGGATCCCAAGGCAAGTGCCTTAACCACTTGGCCACGGAGCTGCTGAATAGCACACATCGTTTCTTGTATTTATCCTTTAAGAATTCAATTGTGCTGAGTGGGACTCGAACCCAACAACTCTGATCCCAAGGTAAGTGCCTTAACCACTTGCTCATTGAGCTGCTGAATAGCACACATCGTTTCTTATATTTATCATTTAAGAATCTTGACAGTTAATCTAATACACAACTGAGTGAATTCAATTGTGCTGAGTGGGACTCGAACCCAACACCACGGATCCCAAGGCAAGTGCCTTAACCACTTGGCCACGGAGCTGCTGAATAGCACACATCGTTTCTTGTATTTATCCTTTAAGAATTCAATTGTGCTGAGTGGGACTCGAACCCAACAACTCTGATCCCAAGGTAAGTGCCTTAACCACTGAGCTGCTGAATAGCACACATCATTTCTTATATTTATCATTTAAGAATCTTGACAGTGTATCTAATACACAACTGAGTGAATTCAATTGTGCTGAGTGGGACTCGAACCCAGCACCGCGGATCCCAAGGCAAGTGCCTTAACCACTTGGCCACGGAGCTGCTGAATAGCACACATCGTTTCTTGTATTTATCCTTTAAGAATTCAATTGTGCTGAGTGGGACTCAAACCCAACAACTCTGATCCCAAGGTAAGTGCCTTAACCACTTGCTCATTGAGCTGCTGAATAGCACACATCGTTTCTTATATTTATCATTTAAGAATCTTGACAGTGTATCTAATACACAACTGAGTGAATTAAATTGTGCTGAGTGGGACTCGAACCCAGCACCGCGGATCCCAAGGCAAGTGCCCTAACCACTTGCTCATTGAGCTGCTGAACAGCACACATCGTTTCTTATATTTATCATTTAAGAATCTTGACAGTGTATCTAATACACAACTGAGTGAATTAAATTGTGCTGAGTGGGACTCAAACCCAACATCGCGGATCCCAAGTCAAGTGCCTTAACCACTTGGCCACGGAGCTGCTGAATAGCACACATCATATCTTATATTTATCATTTAAGAATTCAATTGTGCTGAATGGGACTCGAACCCAACACCGCAGATCCCAAGGTAAGTGCCTTAACCACTTGGCCATTGAGCTGCTGAGTAGCACACATCGTTTCTTATATTTATCATTTAAGAATCTTGACAGTTAATCTAATACACAACTGAGTGAATTCAATTGTGCTGAGTGGGACTCGAACCCAGCACATCATATCTTATATTTATCATTTAAGAATTCAATTGTGCTGAATGGGACTCGAACCCAACAACTCTGATCCCAAGGTAAGTGCCTTAACCACTTGCTCATTGAGCTGCTGAATAGCACACATCGTTTCTTATATTTATCATTTAAGAATCTTGACAGTGTATCTAATACACAACTGAGTGAATTCAATTGTGCTGAATGGGACTCGAACCCAACAACTCTGATCCCAAGGTAAGTGCCTTAACCACTTGCTCATTGAGCTGCTGAACAGCACACATCGTTTCTTATATTTATCATTTAAGAATCTTGACAGTGTATCTAATACACAACTGAGTGAATTCAATTGTGCTGAGTGGGACTCAAACCCAACATCGCGGATCCCAAGTCAAGTGCCTTAACCACTTGGCCACGGAGCTGCTGAATAGCACACATCATATCTTATATTTATCATTTAAGAATTCAATTGTGCTGAATGGGACTCGAACCCAACAACTCTGATCCCAAGGTTAGTGCCTTAACCACTGAGCTGCTGAATAGCACACATCATTTCTTATATTTATCATTTAAGAATCTTGACAGTGTATCTAATACACAACTGAGTGAATTCAATTGTGCTGAGTGGGACTCGAACCCAGCACCGCGGATCCCAAGGCAAGTGCCTTAACCACTTGGCCACGGAGCTGCTGAATAGCACACATCGTTTCTTGTATTTATCCTTTAAGAATTCAATTGTGCTGAGTGGGACTCGAACCCAACAACTCTGATCCCAAGGTAAGTGCCTTAACCACTTGCTCATTGAGCTGCTGAATAGCACACATCGTTTCTTATATTTATCATTTAAGAATCTTGACAGTTAATCTAATACACAACTGAGTGAATTCAATTGTGCTGAGTGGGACTCGAACCCAACACCACGGATCCCAAGGCAAGTGCCTTAACCACTTGGCCACGGAGCTGCTGAATAGCACACATCGTTTCTTGTATTTATCCTTTAAGAATTCAATTGTGCTGAGTGGGACTCGAACCCAACAACTCTGATCCCAAGGTAAGTGCCTTAACCACTGAGCTGCTGAATAGCACACATCATTTCTTATATTTATCATTTAAGAATCTTGACAGTGTATCTAATACACAACTGAGTGAATTCAATTGTGCTGAGTGGGACTCGAACCCAGCACCGCGGATCCCAAGGCAAGTGCCTTAACCACTTGGCCACGGAGCTGCTGAATAGCACACATCGTTTCTTGTATTTATCCTTTAAGAATTCAATTGTGCTGAGTGGGACTCAAACCCAACAACTCTGATCCCAAGGTAAGTGCCTTAACCACTTGCTCATTGAGCTGCTGAATAGCACACATCGTTTCTTATATTTATCATTTAAGAATCTTGACAGTGTATCTAATACACAACTGAGTGAATTAAATTGTGCTGAGTGGGACTCGAACCCAGCACCGCGGATCCCAAGGCAAGTGCCCTAACCACTTGCTCATTGAGCTGCTGAACAGCACACATCGTTTCTTATATTTATCATTTAAGAATCTTGACAGTGTATCTAATACACAACTGAGTGAATTCAATTGTGCTGAGTGGGACTCAAACCCAACATCGCGGATCCCAAGTCAAGTGCCTTAACCACTTGGCCACGGAGCTGCTGAATAGCACACATCATATCTTATATTTATCATTTAAGAATTCAATTGTGCTGAATGGGACTCGAACCCAACACCGCAGATCCCAAGGTAAGTGCCTTAACCACTTGGCCATTGAGCTGCTGAGTAGCACACATCGTTTCTTATATTTATCATTTAAGAATCTTGACAGTTAATCTAATACACAACTGAGTGAATTCAATTGTGCTGAGTGGGACTCGAACCCAGCACATCATATCTTATATTTATCATTTAAGAATTCAATTGTGCTGAATGGGACTCGAACCCAACAACTCTGATCCCAAGGTAAGTGCCTTAACCACTTGCTCATTGAGCTGCTGAATAGCACACATCGTTTCTTATATTTATCATTTAAGAATCTTGACAGTGTATCTAATACACAACTGAGTGAATTCAATTGTGCTGAATGGGACTCGAACCCAACAACTCTGATCCCAAGGTAAGTGCCTTAACCACTTGCTCATTGAGCTGCTGAACAGCACACATCGTTTCTTATATTTATCATTTAAGAATCTTGACAGTGTATCTAATACACAACTGAGTGAATTCAATTGTGCTGAGTGGGACTCAAACCCAACATCGCGGATCCCAAGTCAAGTGCCTTAACCACTTGGCCACGGAGCTGCTGAATAGCACACATCATATCTTATATTTATCATTTAAGAATTCAATTGTGCTGAATGGGACTCGAACCCAACAACTCTGATCCCAAGGTAAGTGCCTTAACCACTTGGCCATTGAGCTGCTGAATAGCACACATCGTTTCTTATATTTATCATTTAAGAATCTTGACAGTGTATCTAATACACAACTGAGTGAATTAAATTGTGCTGAGTGGGACTCGAACCCAGCACCGCGGATCCCAAGGCAAGTGCCTTAACCACTTGGCCACTGAGCTGCTGAATAGCCGACATCATATCTTATATTTAAGAATTCAATTGTGCTGAATGGGACTCGAACCCAACAACTCTGATCCCAAGGTAAGTGCCTTAACCACTTGCTCATTGAGCTGCTGAATAGCACACATCGTTTCTTATATTTATCATTTAAGAATCTTGACAGTTAATCTAATACACAACTGAGTGAATTAATTTGTGCTGAGTGGGACTGGAACCCAGCACCGCGGATCCCAAGGCAAGTGCCTTAACCACTTGGCCACTGAATAGCACACATCATACCTTATATTCATCATTTAAGAATTCAATTGTGCTGAATGGGACTCGAACCCAACAACTCTGATCCCAAGGTAAGTGCCTTAACCACTTGCTCATTGAGCTGCTGAATAGCACACATCGTTTCTTATATTTATCATTTAAGAATCTTGACAGTTAATCTAATACACAACTGAGTGAATTCAATTGTGCTGAGTGGGACTCGAACCCAGCACCGCGGATCCCAAGGCAAGTGCCTTAACCACTTGGCCACTGAGCTGCTGAATAGCACACATCATATCTTATATTTATCATTTAAGAATTCAATTGTGCTGAATGGGACTCGAACCCAACAACTCTGATCCCAAGGTAAGTGCCTTAACCACTTGCTCATTGAGCTGCTGAATAGCACACATCGTTTCTTATATTTATCATTTAAGAATCTTGACAGTGTATCTAATACACAACTGAGTGAATTCAATTGTGCTGAGTGGGACTCGAACCCAGCACCGCGGATACCAAGGCAAGTGCCTTAACCACTTGGCCACGGAGCTGCTGAATAGCACACATCGTTTCTTGTATTTATCCTTTAATAATTCAATTGTGCTGAGTGGGACTCGAACCCAACACCACGGATCCCAAGGAAAGTGCCTTAACCACTTGGCCACGGAGCTGCTGAATAGCACACATCGTTTCTTGTATTTATCCTTTAAGAATTCAATTGTGCTGAGTGGGACTCGAACCCAACAACTCTGATCCCAAGGTAAGTGCCTTAACCACTGAGCTGCTGAATAGCACACATCATTTCTTATATTTATCATTTAAGAATCTTGACAGTGTATCTAATACACAACTGAGTGAATTCAATTGTGCTGAGTGGGACTCGAACCCAGCGCCGCGGATCCCAAGGCAAGTGCCTTAACCACTTGGCCACGGAGCTGCTGAATAGCACACATCGTTTCTTGTATTTATCCTTTAAGAATTCAATTGTGCTGAGTGGGACTCGAACCCAACAACTCTGATCCCAAGGTAAGTGCCTTAACCACTTGCTCATTGAGCTGCTGAATAGCACACATCGTTTCTTATATTTATCATTTAAGAATCTTGACAGTGTATCTAATACACAACTGAGTGAATTAAATTGTGCTGAGTGGGACTCGAACCCAGCACCGCGGATCCCAAGGCAAGTGCCCTAACCACTTGGCCACGGAGCTGCTGAATAGCACACATCGTTTCTTGTATTTATCCTTTAAGAATTCAATTGTGCTGAGTGGGACTCGAACCCAACAACTCTGATCCCAAGGTAAGTGCCTTAACCACTTGGCCATTGAGCTGCTGAGTAGCACACATCGTTTCTTATATTTATCATTTAAGAATCTTGACAGTTAATCTAATACACAACTGAGTGAATTCAATTGTGCTGAGTGGGACTCGAACCCAGCACATCATATCTTATATTTATCATTTAAGAATTCAATTGTGCTGAATGGGACTCGAACCCAACAACTCTGATCCCAAGGTAAGTGCCTTAACCACTTGCTCATTGAGCTGCTGAATAGCACACATCGTTTCTTATATTTATCATTTAAGAATCTTGACAGTGTATCTAATACACAACTGAGTGAATTCAATTGTGCTGAATGGGACTCGAACCCAACAACTCTGATCCCAAGGTAAGTGCCTTAACCACTTGCTCATTGAGCTGCTGAACAGCACACATCGTTTCTTATATTTATCATTTAAGAATCTTGACAGTGTATCTAATACACAACTGAGTGAATTCAATTGTGCTGAGTGGGACTCAAACCCAACATCGCGGATCCCAAGTCAAGTGCCTTAACCACTTGGCCACGGAGCTGCTGAATAGCACACATCATATCTTATATTTATCATTTAAGAATTCAATTGTGCTGAATGGGACTCGAACCCAACAACTCTGATCCCAAGGTAAGTGCCTTAACCACTTGGCCATTGAGCTGCTGAATAGCACACATCGTTTCTTATATTTATCATTTAAGAATCTTGACAGTGTATCTAATACACAACTGAGTGAATTAAATTGTGCTGAGTGGGACTCGAACCCAGCACCGCGGATCCCAAGGCAAGTGCCTTAACCACTTGGCCACTGAATAGCACACATCATATCTTATATTTAAGAATTCAATTGTGCTGAATGGGACTCGAACCCAACAACTCTGATCCCAAGGTAAGTGCCTTAACCACTTGCTCATTGAGCTGCTGAATAGCACACATCGTTTCTTATATTTATCATTTAAGAATCTTGACAGTTAATCTAATACACAACTGAGTGAATTCATTTGTGCTGAGTGGGACTCGAACCTAGCACCGCGGATCCCAAGGCAAGTGCCTTAACCACTTGGCCACTGAGCTGCTAAATAGCACACATCATACCTTATATTTATCATTTAAGAATTCAATTGTGCTGAATGGGACTCGAACCCAACAACTCTGATCCCAAGGTAAGTGCCTTAACCACTTGCTCATTGAGCTGCTGAATAGCACACATCGTTTCTTATATTTATCATTTAAGAATCTTGACAGTTAATCTAATACACAACTGAGTGAATTCAATTTTGCTGAGTGGGACTCGAACCCAGCACCGCGGATCCCAAGGCAAGTGCCTTAACCACTTGGCCACTGAGCTGCTGAATAGCACACATCATATCTTATATTTATCATTTAAGAATTCAATTGTGCTGAATGGGACTCGAACCCAACAACTCTGATCCCAAGGTAAGTGCCTTAACCACTTGCTCATTGAGCTGCTGAATAGCACACATCGTTTCTTATATTTATCATTTAAGAATCTTGACAGTGTATCTAATACACAACTGAGTGAATTCAATTGTGCTGAGTGGGACTCGAACCCAGCACCGCGGATCCCAAGGCAAGTGCCTTAACCACTTGGCCACGGAGCTGCTGAATAGCACACATCGTTTCTTGTATTTATCCTTTAATAATTCAATTGTGCTGAGTGGGACTCGAACCCAACACCGCAGATCCCAAGGTAAGTGCCTTAACCACTTGGCCATTGAGCTGCTGAATAGCACACATCGTTTCTTATATTTATCATTTAAGAATCTTAACAGTGTATCTAATACACAACTGAGTGAATTCAATTGTGCTGAGTGGGACTCGAACCCAACATCGCGGATCCCAAGGCAAGTGCCTTAACCACTTGGCCACGGAGCTGCTGAATAGCACACATCGTTTCTTGTATTTATCCTTTAAGAATTCAATTGTGCTGAGTGGGACTCGAACCCAACACCGCGGATCCCAAGGTAAGTGCCTTAACCACTTGGCCATTGAGCTGCTGAATAGCACACATCGTTTCTTATATTTATCATTTAAGAATCTTGACAGTGTATCTAATACACAAGTGAGTGAATTCAATTGTGCTTATTGGGACTCGAACCCAACACCGCAGATCCCAAGGCAAGTGCCTTAACCACTTGGCCACGGAGCTGCTGAATAGCACACATCGTTTCTTGTATTTATCCTTTAAGAATTCAATTGTGCTGAGTGGGACTCGAACCCAACACCGCAGATCCCAAGGTAAGTGCCTTAACCACTTGGCTGCTGAATAGCATACATCGTTTCTTATATTTATCATTTAAGAATCCTGACAGTTAATCTAATACACAAATGAGTGAATTCAATTGTGCTGAGTGGGACTCGAACCCAGCACCGCGGATCCCAAGGCAAGTGCCTTAACCACTTGGCCACTGACCTGCTGAATAGCACACATCGTTTCTTATATTTATCATTTAAGAATCTTGACAGTGTATCTAATACACAACTGAGTGAATTCAATTGTGCTGAGTGGGACTCGAACCCAGCACCGCGGATCCCAAGGCAAGTGCCTTAACCACTTGGCCACTGAGCTGCTGAATAGCACACATCATATCTTATATTTATCATTTAAGAATTCAATTGTGCTGAATGGGACTCGAACCCAACAACTCTGATCCCAAGGTAAGTGCCTTAACCACTTGGCCATTGAGCTGCTGAATAGCACACATCGTTTCTTATATTTATCATTTAAGAATCTTGACAGTGTATCTAATGCACAACTGAGTGAATTCAATTGTGCTGAGTGGTACTCGAACCCAACACCGCGGATCCCAAGGCAAGTGCCTTAACCACTTGGCCACGGAGCTGCTGAATAGCACACATCATTTCTTGTATTTATCCTTTAAAAATTCAATTGTGCTGAGTGGGACTCGAACCCAACACCGCAGATCCCAAGGTAAGTGCCTTAACCACTTGGCCACGGAGCTGCTGAATAGCACACATCATTTCTTGTATTTATCCTTTAAAAATTCAATTGTGCTGAGTGGGACTCGAACCCAACACCGCAGATCCCAAGGTAAGTGCCTTAACCACTTGGCCATTGAGCTGCTGAATAGCACACATCGTTTCTTATATTTATCATTTAAGAATCTTGACAGTTAATCTAATACACAACTGAGTGAATTCAATTGTGCTGAGTGGGACTCGAACCCAACACCACGGATCCCAAGGCAAGTGCCTTAACCACTTGGCCACGGAGCTGCTGAATAGCACACATCGTTTCTTGTGTGCCTTTAAGAATTCAATTGTGCTGAGTGGGACTCGAACCCGACAACTCTGATCCTTTAAGAATTCAATTGTGCTGAGTGGGACTCGAACCCAACAACTCTGATCCTTTAAGAATTCAATTGTGCTGAGTGGGACTCCAACCCAACAACTCTGATCCCAAGGTAAGTGCCTTAACCACTTGCTCATTGAGCTGCTGAATAGCACACATCGTTTCTTATATTTATCATTTAAGAATCTTGACAGTGTATCTAATACACAACTGAGTGAATTAAATTGTGCTGAGTGGGACTCGAACCCAGCACCGCGGATCCCAAGGCAAGTGCCCTAACCACTTGGCCACGGAGCTGCTGAATAGCACACATCGTTTCTTGTATTTATCCTTTAAGAATTCAATTGTGCTGAGTGGGACTCGAACCCAACAACTCTGATCCCAAGGTAAGTGCCTTAACCACTTGGCCATTGAGCTGCTGAATAGCACACATCATTTCTTATATTTATCATTTAAGAATCTTGACAGTGTATCTAATACACAACTGAGTGAATTCAATTGTGCTGAATGGGACTCGAACCCAACAACTCTGATCCCAAGGTAAGTGCCTTAACCACTTGCTCATTGAGCTGCTGAACAGCACACATCGTTTCTTATATTTATCATTTAAGAATCTTGACAGTGTATCTAATACACAACTGAGTGAATTCAATTGTGCTGAGTGGGACTCAAACCCAACATCGCGGATCCCAAGTCAAGTGCCTTAACCACTTGGCCACGGAGCTGCTGAATAGCACACATCATATCTTATATTTATCATTTAAGAATTCAATTGTGCTGAATGGGACTCGAACCCAACACCGCAGATCCCAAGGTAAGTGCCTTAACCACTTGGCCATTGAGCTGCTGAGTAGCACACATCGTTTCTTATATTTATCATTTAAGAATCTTGACAGTTAATCTAATACACAACTGAGTGAATTCAATTGTGCTGAGTGGGACTCGAACCCAGCACATCATATCTTATATTTATCATTTAAGAATTCAATTGTGCTGAATGGGACTCGAACCCAACAACTCTGATCCCAAGGTAAGTGCCTTAACCACTTGCTCATTGAGCTGCTGAATAGCACACATCGTTTCTTATATTTATCATTTAAGAATCTTGACAGTGTATCTAATACACAACTGAGTGAATTCAATTGTGCTGAATGGGACTCGAACCCAACAACTCTGATCCCAAGGTAAGTGCCTTAACCACTTGCTCATTGAGCTGCTGAACAGCACACATCGTTTCTTATATTTATCATTTAAGAATCTTGACAGTGTATCTAATACACAACTGAGTGAATTCAATTGTGCTGAGTGGGACTCAAACCCAACATCGCGGATCCCAAGTCAAGTGCCTTAACCACTTGGCCACGGAGCTGCTGAATAGCACACATCATATCTTATATTTATCATTTAAGAATTCAATTGTGCTGAATGGGACTCGAACCCAACAACTCTGATCCCAAGGTAAGTGCCTTAACCACTTGCTCATTGAGCTGCTGAATAGCACACATCGTTTCTTATATTTATCATTTAAGAATCTTGACAGTTAATCTAATACACAACTGAGTGAATTCATTTGTGCTGAGTGGGACTCGAACCCAGCACCGCGGATCCCAAGGCAAGTGCCTTAACCACTTGGCCACTGAGCTGCTGAATAGCACACATCATACCTTATATTTATCATTTAAGAATTCAATTGTGCTGAATGGGACTCGAACCCAACAACTCTGATCCCAAGGTAAGTGCCTTAACCACTTGCTCATTGAGCTGCTGAATAGCACACATCGTTTCTTATATTTATCATTTAAGAATCTTGACAGTTAATCTAATACACAACTGAGTGAATTCAATTGTGCTGAGTGGGACTCGAACCCAGCACCGCGGATCCCAAGGCAAGTGCCTTAACCACTTGGCCACTGAGCAGCACACATCATATCTTATATTTATCATTTAAGAATTCAATTGTGCTGAATGGGACTCGAACCCAACAACTCTGATCCCAAGGTAAGTGCCTTAACCACTTGCTCATTGAGCTGCTGAATAGCACACATCGTTTCTTATATTTATCATTTAAGAATCTTGACAGTGTAGCTAATACACAACTGAGTGAATTCAATTGTGCTGAGTGGGACTCGAACCCAGCACCGCGGATCCCAAGGCAAGTGCCTTAACCACTTGGCCACGGAGCTGCTGAATAGCACACATCGTTTCTTGTATTTATCCTTTAATAATTCAATTGTGCTGAGTGGGACTCGAACCCAACACCGCAGATCCCAAGGTAAGTGCCTTAACCACTTGGCCATTGAGCTGCTGAATAGCACACATCGTTTCTTATATTTATCATTTAAGAATCTTGACAGTGTATCTAATACACAACTGAGTGAATTCAATTGTGCTGAGTGGGACTCGAACCAAACATCGCGGATCCCAAGGCAAGTGCCTTAACCACTTGGCCACGGAGCTGCTGAATAGCACACATCGTTTCTTGTATTTATCCTTTAAGAATTCAATTGTGCTGAGTGGGACTCGAACCCAACACCGCAGATCCCAAGGTAAGTGCCTTAACCACTTGGCTGCTGAATAGCATACATCGTTTCTTATATTTATCATTTAAGAATCCTGACAGTTAATCTAATACACAACTGAGTGAATTCTATTGTGCTGAGTGGGACTCGAAGCCAGCACCGCGGATCCCAAGGCAAGTGCCTTAACCACTTGGCCACTGAGCTGCTGAATAGCACACATCGTTTCTTATATTTGTCATTTAAGAATCTTGACAGTGTATCTAATACACAAGTGAGTGAATTCAATTGTGCTTATTGGGACTCGAACCCAACACCGCGGATCCCAAGGCAAGTGCCTTAACCACTTGGCCACGGAGCTGCTGAATAGCACACATCGTTTCTTGTATTTATCCTTTACAAATTCAATTGTGCTGAGTGGGACTCGAACCCAACACCGCAGATCCCAAGGTAAGTGCCTTAACCACTTGGCTGCTGAATAGCATACATCGTTTCTTATATTTATCATTTAAGAATCCTGACAGTTAATCTAATACACAACTGAGTGAATTCAATTGTGCTGAGTGGGACTCGAACCCAGCACCGCGGATCCCAAGGCAAGTGCCTTAACCACTTGGCCACTGAGCTGCTGAATAGCACACATCGTTCCTTATAATTATAATTTAACAATCTTGACAGTGTATCTAATACACAACTGAGTGAATTCAATTGTGCTGAGTGGGACTCGAACCCAGCACCGCGGATCCCAAGGCAAGTGCCTTAACCACTTGGCCACTGAGCTGCTGAATAGCACACATCGTTTCATGTATTTATCAATTAAAAATCTTGACAGTTAATCTAATACACAACTGAGTGAATTCAATTGTGCTGAGTGGGACTCGAACCCAACACCGCGGATCCCAAGGCAAGTGCCTTAACCACTTTGCCACGGAGCTGCTGAATAGCACACATCGTTTCTTGTATTTATCGTTAAGAATTCAATTGTGCTGAGTGGGACTCGAACCCAGCACCGCGGATCCCAAGGCAAGTGCCTTAACCACTTGGCCACTGAGCTGCTGAATAGCACACATCGTTCCTTATAATTATAATTTAACAATCTTGACAGTGTATCTAATACACAACTGAGTGAATTCAATTGTGCTGAGTGGGACTCGAACCCAGCACCGCGGATCCCAAGGCAAGTGCCTTAACCACTTGGCCACTGAGCTGCTGAATAGCACACATCGTTTCATGTATTTATCAATTAAAAATCTTGACAGTTAATCTAATACACAACTGAGTGAATTCAATTGTGCTGAGTGGGACTCGAACCCAACACCGCGGATCCCAAGGCAAGTGCCTTAACCACTTTGCCACGGAGCTGCTGAATAGCACACATCGTTTCTTGTATTTATCGTTAAGAATTCAATTGTGCTGAGTGGGACTCGAACCCAACACCGCGGATCCCAAGGTAAGTGCCTTAACCACTTGGCCATTGAGCTGCTGAATAGCACACATCGTTTCTTATATTTATCATTTAAGAATCTTGACAGTGTATCTAATACACAACTGAGTGAATTCAATTGTGCTGAGTGGGACTCGAACCCAACATCGCGGATCCCAAGGCAAGTGCCTTAACCACTTGGCCACGGAGCTGCTGAATAGCACACATCGTTTCTTGTATTTATCCTTTAAGAATTCAATTGTGCTGAGTGGGACTCGAACCCAACACCGCGGATCCCAAGGTAAGTGCCTTAACCACTTGGCCATTGAGCTGCTGAATAGCACACATCGTTTCTTATATTTATCATTTAAGAATCTTGACAGTGTATCTAATACACAAGTGAGTGAATTCAATTGTGCTTATTGGGACTCGAACCCAACACCGCGGATCCCAAGGCAAGTGCCTTAACCACTTGGCCACGGAGCTGCTGAATAGCACACATCGTTTCTTGTATTTATCCTTTAAGAATTCAATTGTGCTGAGTGGGACTCGAACCCAACACCGCAGATCCCAAGGTAAGTGCCTTGACCACTTGGCTGCTGAATAGCATACATCGTTTCTTATATTTATCATTTAAGAATCCTGACAGTTAATCTAATACACAACTGAGTGAATTCAATTGTGCTGAGTGGGACTCGAACCCAGCACCGCGGACCCCAAGGCAAGTGCCTTAACCACTTGGCCACTGAGCTGCTGAATAGCACACATCGTTTTTTATATTTATCATTTAAGAATTTTGACAGTGTATCTAATACACAACTGAGTGAATTCAATTGTGCTGAGTGGGACTCGAACCCAGCACCGCGGATCCCAAGGCAAGTGCCTTAACCACTTGGCCACTGAGCTGCTGAATAGCACACATCATATCTTATATTTATCATTTAAGAATTCAATTGTGCTGAATGGGACTCAAACCCAACAACTCTGATCCCAAGGTAAGTGCCTTAACCACTTGGCCATTGAGCTGCTGAATAGCACACATCGTTTCTTATATTTATCATTTAAGAATCTTGACAGTGTATCTAATGCACAACTGAGTGAATTCAATTGTGCTGAGTGGTACTCGAACCCAACACCGCGGATCCCAAGGCAAGTGCCTTAACCACTTGGCCACGGAGCTGCTGAATAGCACACATCATTTCTTGTATTTATCCTTTAAAAATTAAATTGTGCTGAGTGGGACTCGAACCCAACACCGCAGATCCCAAGGTAAGTGCCTTAACCACTTGGCCACGGAGCTGCTGAATAGCACACATCATTTCTTGTATTTATCCTTTAAAAATTCAATTGTGCTGAGTGGGACTCGAACCCAACACCGCAGATCCCAAGGTAAGTGCCTTAACCACTTGGCCATTGAGCTGCTGAATAGCACACATCGTTTCTTATATTTATCATTTAAGAATCTTGACAGTTAATCTAATACACAACTGAGTGAATTCAATTGTGCTGAGTGTGACTCGAACCCAACACCACGGATCCCAAGGCAAGTGCCTTAACCACTTGGCCACGGAGCTGCTGAATAGCACACATCGTTTCTTGTATTTATCCTTTAAGAATTCAATTGTGCTGAGTGGGACTCGAACCCAACAACTCTGATCCCAAGGTAAGTGCCTTAACCACTGAGCTGCTGAATAGCACACATCATTTCTTATATTTATCATTTAAGAATCTTGACAGTGTATCTAATACACAACTGAGTGAATTCAATTGTGCTGAGTGGGACTCGAACCCAGCACCGCGGATCCCAAGGTAAGTGCCTTAACCACTTGGCCATTGAGCTGCTGAATAGCACACATCGTTTCTTATATTTATCATTTAAGAATCTTGACAGTGTATCTAATACACAACTGAGTGAATTCAATTGTGCTGAGTGGGACTCGAACCCAACATCGCGGATCCCAAGGCAAGTGCCTTAACCACTTGGCCACGGAGCTGCTGAATAGCACACATCGTTTCTTGTATTTATCCTTTAAGAATTCAATTGTGCTGAGTGGGACTCGAACCCAACACCGCGGATCCCAAGGTAAGTGCCTTAACCACTTGGCCATTGAGCTGCTGAATAGCACACATCGTTTCTTATATTTATCATTTAAGAATCTTGACAGTGTATCTAATACACAAGTGAGTGAATTCAATTGTGCTTATTGGGACTCGAACCCAACACCGCGGATCCCAAGGCAAGTGCCTTAACCACTTGGCCACGGAGCTGCTGAATAGCACACATCGTTTCTTGTATTTATCCTTTAAGAATTCAATTGTGCTGAGTGGGACTCGAACCCAACACCGCAGATCCCAAGGTAAGTGCCTTAACCACTTGGCTGCTGAATAGCATACATCGTTTCTTATATTTATCATTTAAGAATCCTGACAGTTAATCTAATACACAACTGAGTGAATTCAATTGTGCTGAGTGGGACTCGAACCCAGCACCGCGGATCCCAAGGCAAGTGCCTTAACCACTTGGCCACTGAGCTGCTGAATAGCACACATCGTTTTTTATATTTATCATTTAAGAATTTTGACAGTGTATCTAATACACAACTGAGTGAATTCAATTGTGCTGAGTGGGACTCGAACCCAGCACCGCGGATCCCAAGGCAAGTGCCTTAACCACTTGGCCACTGAGCTGCTGAATAGCACACATCATATCTTATATTTATCATTTAAGAATTCAATTGTGCTGAATGGGACTCGAACCCAACAACTCTGATCCCAAGGTAAGTGCCTTAACCACTTGGCCATTGAGCTGCTGAATAGCACACATCGTTTCTTATATTTATCATTTAAGAATCTTGACAGTGTATCTAATGCACAACTGAGTGAATTCAATTGTGCTGAGTGGCACTCGAACCCAACACCGCGGATCCCAAGGCAAGTGCCTTAACCACTTGGCCACGGAGCTGCTGAATAGCACACATCATTTCTTGTATTTATCCTTTAAAAATTCAATTGTGCTGAGTGGGACTCGAACCCAACACCGCAGATCCCAAGGTAAGTGCCTTAACCACTTGGCCACGGAGCTGCTGAATAGCACACATCATTTCTTGTATTTATCCTTTAAAAATTCAATTGTGCTGAGTGGGACTCGAACCCAACACCGCAGATCCCAAGGTAAGTGCCTTAACCACTGAGCTGCTGAATAGCACACATCATTTCTTATATTTATCATTTAAGAATCTTGACAGTGTATCTAATACACAACTGAGTGAATTCAATTGTGCTGAGTGCGACTCGAACCCAGCACCGCGGATCCCAAGGCAAGTGCCTTAACAACTTGGCCACGGAGCTGCTGAATAGCACACATCGTTTCTTGTATTTATCATTTAAGAATTCAATTGTGCTGAGTGGGACTCGAACCCAACAACTCTGATCCCAAGGTAAGTGCCTTAACCACTTGCTCATTGAGCTGCTGAATAGCACACATCGTTTCTTATATTTATCATTTAAGAATCTTGACAGTTAATCTAATACACAACTGAGTGAATTCAATTGTGCTGAGTGGGACTCGAACCCAACACCACGGATCCCAAGGCAAGTGCCTTAACCACTTGGCCACGGAGCTGCTGAATAGCACACATCGTTTCTTGTATTTATCCTTTAAGAATTCAATTGTGCTGAGTGGGACTCAAACCCAACAACTCTGATCCCAAGGTAAGTGCCTTAACCACTGAACTGCTGAATAGCACACATCATTTCTTATATTTATCATTTAAGAATCTTGACAGTGTATCTAATACACAACTGAGTGAATTCAATTGTGCTGAGTGGGACTCGAACCCAGCACCGCGGATCCCAAGGCAAGTGCCTTAACCACTTGGCCACGGAGCTGCTGAATAGCACACATCGTTTCTTGTATTTATCCTTTAATAATTCAATTGTGCTGAGTGGGACTCCAACCCAACACCGCGGATCCCAAGGTAAGTGCCTTAACCACTTGGCCATTGAGCTGCTGAATAGCACACATCATTTCTTATATTTATCATTAAAGAATCTTGACAGTTAATCTAATACACAACTGAGTGAATTCAATTGTGCTGAATGGGACTCGAACCCAACAACTCTGATCCCAAGGTAAGTGCCTTAACCACTTGCTCATTGAGCTGCTGAACAGCACACATCGTTTCTTATATTTATCATTTAAGAATCTTGACAGTGTATCTAATACACAACTGAGTGAATTCAATTGTGCTGAGTGGGACTCAAACCCAACATCGCGGATCCCAAGTCAAGTGCCTTAACCACTTGGCCACGGAGCTGCTGAATAGCACACATCATATCTTATATTTATCATTTAAGAATTCAATTGTGCTGAATGGGACTCGAACCCAACACCGCAGATCCCAAGGTAAGTGCCTTAACCACTTGGCCATTGAGCTGCTGAGTAGCACACATCGTTTCTTATATTTATCATTTAAGAATCTTGACAGTTAATCTAATACACAACTGAGTGAATTCAATTGTGCTGAGTGGGACTCGAACCCAGCACATCATATCTTATATTTATCATTTAAGAATTCAATTGTGCTGAATGGGACTCGAACCCAACAACTCTGATCCCAAGGTAAGTGCCTTAACCACTTGCTCATTGAGCTGCTGAATAGCACACATCGTTTCTTATATTTATCATTTAAGAATCTTGACAGTGTATCTAATACACAACTGAGTGAATTCAATTGTGCTGAATGGGACTCGAACCCAACAACTCTGATCCCAAGGTAAGTGCCTTAACCACTTGCTCATTGAGCTGCTGAACAGCACACATCGTTTCTTATATTTATCATTTAAGAATCTTGACAGTGTATCTAATACACAACTGAGTGAATTCAATTGTGCTGAGTGGGACTCAAACCCAACATCGTGAATTCAATTGTGCTCACTTGGCCATTGAGCTGCTGAATAGCACACATCGTTTCTTATATTTATCATTTAAGAATCTTGACAGTGTATCTAATACACAACTGAGTGAATTAAATTGTGCTGAGTGGGACTCGAACCCAGCACCGCGGATCCCAAGGCAAGTGCCTTAACCACTTGGCCACTGAGCTGCTGAATAGCACACATCATATCTTATATTTAAGAATTCAATTGTGCTGAATGGGACTCGAACCCAACAACTCTGATCCCAAGGTAAGTGCCTTAACCACTTGCTCATTGAGCTGCTGAATAGCACACATCGTTTCTTATATTTATCATTTAAGAATCTTGACAGTTAATCTAATACACAACTGAGTGAATTCAATTGTGCTGAGTGGGACTCGAACCCAGCACCGCGGATCCCAAGGCAAGTGCCTTAACCACTTGGCCACTGAGCTGCTGAATAGCACACATCATATCTTATATTTATCATTTAAGAATTCAATTGTGCTGAATGGGACTCGAACCCAACAACTCTGATCCCAAGGTAAGTGCCTTAACCACTTGCTCATTGAGCTGCTGAATAGCACACATCGTTTCTTATATTTATCATTTAAGAATCTTGACAGTGTATCTAATACACAACTGAGTGAATTCAATTGTGCTGAGTGGGACTCGAACCCAGCACCGCGGATCCCAAGGCAAGTGCCTTAACCACTTGGCCACGGAGCTGCTGAATAGCACACATCGTTTCTTGTATTTATCCTTTAATAATTCAATTGTGCTGAGTGGGACTCGAACCCAACACCGCAGATCCCAAGGTAAGTGCCTTAACCACTTGGCCATTGAGCTGCTGAATAGCACACATCGTTTCTTATATTTATCATTTAAGAATCTTGACAGTGTATCTAATACACAACTGAGTGAATTCAATTGTGCTGAGTGGGACTCGAACCCAACATCGCGGATCCCAAGGCAAGTGCCTTAACCACTTGGCCACGGAGCTGCTGAATAGCACACATCGTTTCTTGTATTTATCCTTTAAGAATTCAATTGTGCTGAGTGGGACTCGAACCCAACACCGCAGATCCCAAGGTAAGTGCCTTAACCACTTGGCTGCTGAATAGCATACATCGTTTCTTATATTTATCATTTAAGAATCCTGACAGTTAATCTAATACACAACTGAGTGAATTCAATTGTGCTGAGTGGGACTCGAAGCCAGCACCGCGGATCCCAAGGCAAGTGCCTTAACCACTTGGCCACTGAGCTGCTGAATAGCACACATCGTTTCTTATATTTATCATTTAAGAATCTTGACAGTGTATCTAATACACAAGTGAGTGAATTCAATTGTGCTTATTGGGACTCGAACCCAACACCGCGGATCCCAAGGCAAGTGCCTTAACCACTTGGCCACGTAGCTGCTGAATAGCACACATCGTTTCTTGTATTTATCCTTTACAAATTCAATTGTGCTGAGTGGGACTCGAACCCAACACCGCAGATCCCAAGGTAAGTGCCTTAACCACTTGACTGCTGAATAGCATACATCGTTTCTTATATTTATCATTTAAGAATCCTGACAGTTAATCTAATACACAACTGAGTGAATTCAATTGTGCTGAGTGGGACTCGAACCCAGCACCGCGGATCCCAAGGCAAGTGCCTTAACCACTTGGCCACTGAGCTGCTGAATAGCACACATCGTTTCTTATATTTATCATTTAACAATCTTGACAGTGTATCTAATACACAACTGAGTGAATTCAATTGTGCTGAGTGGGACTCGAACCCAGCACCGCGGATCCCAAGGCAAGTGCCTTAACCACTTGGCCACTGAGCTGCTGAATAGCACACATCGTTTCATGTATTTATCAATTAAAAATCTTGACAGTTAATCTAATACACAACTGAGTGAATTCAATTGTGCTGAGTGGGACTCGAACCCAACACCGCGGATCCCAAGGCAAGTGCCTTAACCACTTTGCCACGGAGCTGCTGAATAGCACACATCGTTTCTTGTATTTATCCTTTAATAATTCAATTGTGCTGAGTGGGACTCGAACCCAACACCGCAGATCCCAAGGTAAGTGCCTTAACCACTTGGCCATTGAGCTGCTGAATAGCACACATCGTTTCTTATATTTATCATTTAAGAATCTTGACAGTGTATCTAATACACAACTGAGTGAATTCAATTGTGCTGAGTGGGACTCGAACCCAACATCGCGGATCCCAAGGCAAGTGCCTTAACCACTTGGCCACGGAGCTGCTGAATAGCACACATCGTTTCTTGTATTTATCCTTTAAGAATTCAATTGTGCTGAGTGGGACTCGAACCCAACACCGCAGATCCCAAGGTAAGTGCCTTAACCACTTGGCTGCTGAATAGCATACATCGTTTCTTATATTTATCATTTAAGAATCCTGACAGTTAATCTAATACACAACTGAGTGAATTCAATTGTGCTGAGTGGGACTCGAAGCCAGCACCGCGGATCCCAAGGCAAGTGCCTTAACCACTTGGCCACTGAGCTGCTGAATAGCACACATCGTTTCTTATATTTATCATTTAAGAATCTTGACAGTGTATCTAATACACAAGTGAGTGAATTCAATTGTGCTTATTGGGACTCGAACCCAACACCGCGGATCCCAAGGCAAGTGCCTTAACCACTTGGCCACTGAGCTGCTGAATAGCACACATCGTTTCATGTATTTATCAATTAAAAATCTTGACAGTTAATCTAATACACAACTGAGTGAATTCAATTGTGCTGAGTGGGACTCGAACCCAACACCGCGGATCCCAAGGCAAGTGCCTTAACCACTTTGCCACGGAGCTGCTGAATAGCACACATCGTTTCTTGTATTTATCCTTTAATAATTCAATTGTGCTGAGTGGGACTCGAACCCAACACCGCAGATCCCAAGGTAAGTGCCTTAACCACTTGGCCATTGAGCTGCTGAATAGCACACATCGTTTCTTATATTTATCATTTAAGAATCTTGACAGTGTATCTAATACACAACTGAGTGAATTCAATTGTGCTGAGTGGGACTCGAACCCAACATCGCGGATCCCAAGGCAAGTGCCTTAACCACTTGGCCACGGAGCTGCTGAATAGCACACATCGTTTCTTGTATTTATCCTTTAAGAATTCAATTGTGCTGAGTGGGACTCGAACCCAACACCGCAGATCCCAAGGTAAGTGCCTTAACCACTTGGCTGCTGAATAGCATACATCGTTTCTTATATTTATCATTTAAGAATCCTGACAGTTAATCTAATACACAACTGAGTGAATTCAATTGTGCTGAGTGGGACTCGAAGCCAGCACCGCGGATCCCAAGGCAAGTGCCTTAACCACTTGGCCACTGAGCTGCTGAATAGCACACATCGTTTCTTATATTTATCATTTAAGAATCTTGACAGTGTATCTAATACACAAGTGAGTGAATTCAATTGTGCTTATTGGGACTCGAACCCAACACCGCGGATCCCAAGGCAAGTGCCTTAACCACTTGGCCACGGAGCTGCTGAATAGCACACATCGTTTCTTGTATTTATCCTTTACAAATTCAATTGTGCTGAGTGGGACTCGAACCCAACACCGCAGATCCCAAGGTAAGTGCCTTAACCACTTGACTGCTGAATAGCATACATCGTTTCTTATATTTATCATTTAAGAATCCTGACAGTTAATCTAATACACAACTGAGTGAATTCAATTGTGCTGAGTGGGACTCGAACCCAGCACCGCGGATCCCAAGGCAAGTGCCTTAACCACTTGGCCACTGAGCTGCTGAATAGCACACATCGTTTCTTATATTTATCATTTAACAATCTTGACAGTGTATCTAATACACAACTGAGTGAATTCAATTGTGCTGAGTGGGACTCGAACCCAGCACCGCGGATCCCAAGGCAAGTGCCTTAACCACTTGGCCACTGAGCTGCTGAACAGCACACATCGTTTCATGTATTTATCAATTAAAAATCTTGACAGTTAATCTAATACACAACTGAGTGAATTCAATTGTGCTGAGTGGGACTCGAACCCAACACCGCGGATCCCAAGGCAAGTGCCTTAACCACTTTGCCACGGAGCTGCTGAATAGCACACATCGTTTCTTGTATTTATCCTTTAAGAATTCAATTGTGCTGAATGGGACTCGAACCCAACAACTCTGATCCCAAGGTAAGTGCCTTAACCACTTGCTCATTGAGCTGCTGAATAGCACACATCGTTTCTTGTATTTATCCTTTAAGAATTCAATTTTGCTGAGTGGGACTCCAACCCAACACCCCGGATCCCAAGGTAAGTCCCTTAACCACTTGGCCATTGAGCTGCTGAATAGCACACATTGTTTCTCATATTTATCATTTAAGAATTCAATTGTGCTGAATGGAACTCGAACCCAACAACTCTGATCCCAAGGTAAGTGCCTTAACCACTTGCTCATTGAGCTGCTGAATAGCACACATCGTTTCTTATATTTATCATTTAAGAATCTTGACAGTGTATCTAATACACAACTGAGTGAATTCAATTTTGCTGAGTGGGACTCGAACCCAACACAGCGGATCCCAAGGCAAGTGCCTTAACCACTTGGCCACTGAGCTGCTGAATAGCACACATCATATCTTATATTTATCATTTAAGAATTCAATTGTGCTGAATGGGACTCGAACCCAACAACTCTGATCTCAAGGTAAGTGCCTTAACCACTTGCTCATTGAGCTGCTGAATAGCACACATCGTTTCTTATATTTATCATTTAAGAATCTTGACAGTGTATCTAATACACAACTGAGTGAATTCAATTGTGCTGAGTGGGACTCGAACCCAACACCGCAGATCCCAAGGCAAGTGTCTTAACCACTTGGCCACTGAGCTGCTGAACAGCACACATCGTTTCTTGTATTTATCCTTTACGAAATTCAATTGTGCTGAGTGGGACTCTAACCCAACAACTCTGATCCCAAGGTAAGTGCCTTAACCACTTGGCAATTGAGCTGCTGAATAGCACACATCGTTTCTTATATTTATCATTTAAGAATCTTGACAGTTAATCTAATACACAACTGAGTGAATTCAATTGTGCTGAGTTGGACTCGAACCCAACACCGCGGATCCCAAGGCAAGTGCCTTAACCACTTGGCCATTGAGCTGCTGAATAGCACACATTGTTTCTCATATTTATCATTTAAGAATTCAATTGTGCTGAATGGAACTCGAACCCAACAACTCTGATCCCAAGGTAAGTGCCTTAACCACTTGCTCATTGAGCTGCTGAATAGCACACATCGTTTCTTATATTTATCATTTAAGAATCTTGACAGTGTATCTAATACACAACTGAGTGAATTCAATTTTGCTGAGTGGGACTCGAACCCAACACAGCGGATCCCAAGGCAAGTGCCTTAACGACTTGGCCACTGAGCTGCTGAATAGCACACATCATATCTTATATTTATCATTTAAGAATTCAATTGTGCTGAATGGGACTCGAACCCAACAACTCTGATCTCAAGGTAAGTGCCTTAACCACTTGGCCACTGAGCTGCTGAATAGCACACATCGTTTCTTATATTTATCATTTAACAATCTTGACAGTGTATCTAATACACAACTGAGTGAATTCAATTGTGCTGAGTGGGACTCGAACCCAGCACCGCGGATCCCAAGGCAAGTGCCTTAACCACTTGGCCACTGAGCTGCTGAATAGCACACATCGTTTCATGTATTTATCAATTAAAAATCTTGACAGTTAATCTAATACACAACTGAGTGAATTCAATTGTGCTGAGTGGGACTCGAACCCAACACCGCGGATCCCAAGGCAAGTGCCTTAACCACTTTGCCACGGAGCTGCTGAATAGCACACATCGTTTCTTGTATTTATCCTTTAAGAATTCAATTGTGCTGAATGGGACTCGAACCCAACAACTCTGATCCCAAGGTAAGTGCCTTAACCACTTGCTCATTGAGCTGCTGAATAGCACACATCGTTTCTTGTATTTATCCTTTAAGAATTCAATTGTGCTGAGTGGGACTCCAACCCAACACCGCGGATCCCAAGGTAAGTGCCTTAACCACTTGGCCATTGAGCTGCTGAATAGCACACATCGTTTCTTATATTTATCATTTAAGAATCTTGACAGTTAATCTAATACACAACTGAGTGAATTCAATTGTGCTGAGTGGGACTCGAACCCAGCACCGCGTATCCCAAGGCAAGTGCCTTAACCACTTGGCCATTGAGCTGCTGAATAGCACACATTGTTTCTCATATTTATCATTTAAGAATTCAATTGTGCTGAATGGAACTCGAACCCAACAACTCTGATCCCAAGGTAAGTGCCTTAACCACTTGCTCATTGAGCTGCTGAATAGCACACATCGTTTCTTATATTTATCATTTAAGAATCTTGACAGTGTATCTAATACACAACTGAGTGAATTCAATTTTGCTGAGTGGGACTCGAACCCAACACAGCGGATCCCAAGGCAAGTGCCTTAACCACTTGGCCACTGAGCTGCTGAATAGCACACATTGTTTCTCATATTTATCATTTAAGAATTCAATTGTGCTGAATGGAACTCGAACCCAACAACTCTGATCCCAAGGTAAGTGCCTTAACCACTTGCTCATTGAGCTGCTGAATAGCACACATCGTTTCTTATATTTATCATTTAAGAATCTTGACAGTGTATCTAATACACAACTGAGTGAATTCAATTTTGCTGAGTGGGACTCGAACCCAACACAGCGGATCCCAAGGCAAGTGCCTTAACCACTTGGCCACTGAGCTGCTGAATAGCACACATCATATCTTATATTTATCATTTAAGAATTCAATTGTGCTGAATGGGACTCGAACCCAACAACTCTGATCTCAAGGTAAGTGCCTTAACCACTTGCTCATTGAGCTGCTGAATAGCACACATCGTTTCTTATATTTATCATTTAAGAATCTTGACAGTGTATCTAATACACAACTGAGTGAATTCAATTGTGCTGAGTGGGACTCGAACCCAACACCGCAGATCCCAAGGCAAGTGTCTTAACCACTTGGCCACTGAGCTGCTGAATAGCACACATCGTGTCTTGTATTTATCCTTTACGAAATTCAATTGTGCTGAGTGGGACTCTAACCCAACAACTCTGATCCCAAGGTAAGTGCCTTAACCACTTGGCAATTGAGCTGCTGAATAGCACACATCGTTTCTTATATTTATCATTTAAGAATCTTGACAGTGTATCTAATACACAACTGAGTGAATTCAATTTTGCTGAGTGGGACTCGAACCCAACACAGCGGATCCCAAGGCAAGTGCCTTAACGACTTGGCCACTGAGCTGCTGAATAGCACACATCATATCTTATATTTATCATTTAAGAATTCAATTGTGCTGAATGGGACTCGAACCCAACAACTCTAATCTCAAGGTAAGTGCCTTAACCACTTGGCCACTGAGCTGCTGAATAGCACACATCGTTTCTTATATTTATCATTTAACAATCTTGACAGTGTATCTAATACACAACTGAGTGAATTCAATTGTGCTGAGTGGGACTCGAACCCAGCACCGCGGATCCCAAGGCAAGTGCCTTAACCACTTGGCCACTGAGCTGCTGAATAGCACACATCGTTTCATGTATTTATCAATTAAAAATCTTGACAGTTAATCTAATACACAACTGAGTGAATTCAATTGTGCTGAGTGGGACTCGAACCCAACACCGCGGATCCCAAGGCAAGTGCCTTAACCACTTTGCCACGGAGCTGCTGAATAGCACACATCGTTTCTTGTATTTATCCTTTAAGAATTCAATTGTGCTGAATGGGACTCGAACCCAACAACTCTGATCCCAAGGTAAGTGCCTTAACCACTTGCTCATTGAGCTGCTGAATAGCACACATCGTTTCTTGTATTTATCCTTTAAGAATTCAATTGTGCTGAGTGGGACTCCAACCCAACACCGCGGATCCCAAGGTAAGTGCCTTAACCACTTGGCCATTGAGCTGCTGAATAGCACACATCGTTTCTTATATTTATCATTTAAGAATCTTGACAGTTAATCTAATACACAACTGAGTGAATTCAATTGTGCTGAGTGGGACTCGAACCCAGCACCGCGTATCCCAAGGCAAGTGCCTTAACCACTTGGCCATTGAGCTGCTGAATAGCACACATTGTTTCTCATATTTATCATTTAAGAATTCAATTGTGCTGAATGGAACTCGAACCCAACAACTCTGATCCCAAGGTAAGTGCCTTAACCACTTGCTCATTGAGCTGCTGAATAGAACACATCGTTTCTTATATTTATCATTTAAGAATCTTGACAGTGTATCTAATACACAACTGAGTGAATTCAATTGTGCTGAGTGGGACTCGAACCCAACACCGCAGATCCCAAGGCAAGTGTCTTAACCACTTGGCCACTGAGCTGCTGAATAGCACACATCGTTTCTTGTATTTATCCTTTACGAAATTCAATTGTGCTGAGTGGGACTCTAACCCAACAACTCTGATCCCAAGGTAAGTGCCTTAACCACTTGGCAATTGAGCTGCTGAATAGCACACATCGTTTCTTATATTTATCATTTAAGAATCTTGACAGTTAATCTAATACACAACTGAGTGAATTCAATTGTGCTGAGTTGGACTCGAACCCAACACCGCGGATCCCAAGGTATGTGCCTTAACCACTTGGCCATTGAGCTGCTGAATAGCACACATCGTTTCTTATATTTATCATTTAAGAATCTTGACAGTTAATCTAATACACAATTGAGTGAATTCAATTGTGCTGAGTGGGACTCGAACCCAGCACCGCGTATCCCAAGGCAAGTGCCTTAACCACTTGGCCATTGAGCTGCTGAATAGCACACATTGTTTCTCATATTTATCATTTAAGAATTCAATTGTGCTGAATGGAACTCGAACCCAACAACTCTGATCCCAAGGTAAGTGCCTTAACCACTTGCTCATTGAGCTGCTGAATAGCACACATCGTTTCTTATATTTATCATTTAAGAATCTTGACAGTGTATCTAATACACAACTGAGTGAATTCAATTTTGCTGAGTGGGACTCGAACCCAACACAGCGGATCCCAAGGCAAGTGCCTTAACGACTTGGCCACTGAGCTGCTGAATAGCACACATCATATCTTATATTTATCATTTAAGAATTCAATTGTGCTGAATGGGACTCGAACCCAACAACTCTGATCTCAAGGTAAGTGCCTTAACCACTTGCTCATTGAGCTGCTGAATAGCACACATCGTTTCTTATATTTATCATTTAAGAATCTTGACAGTGTATCTAATACACAACTGAGTGAATTCAATTGTGCTGAGTGGGACTCGAACCCAACACCGCAGATCCCAAGGCAAGTGTCTTAACCACTTGGCCACTGAGCTGCTGAATAGCACACATCGTTTCTTGTATTTATCCTTTACGAAATTCAATTGTGCTGAGTGGGACTCTAACCCAACAACTCTGATCCCAAGGTAAGTGCCTTAACCACTTGGCAATTGAGCTGCTGAATAGCACACATCGTTTCTTATATTTATCATTTAAGAATCTTGACAGTTAATCTAATACACAACTGAGTGAATTCAATTGTGCTGAGTTGGACTCGAACCCAACACCGCGGATCACAAGGTAAGTGCCTTAACCACTTGCTCATTGAGCTGCTGAATAGCACACATCGTTTCTTATATTTATCATTTAAGAATCTTGACAGTGTATCTAATACACAACTGAGTGAATTCAATTTTGCTGAGTGGGACTCGAACCCAGCACCGCGTATCCCAAGGCAAGTGCCTTAACCACTTGGCCATTGAGCTGCTGAATAGCACACATTGTTTCTCATATTTATCATTTAAGAATTCAATTGTGCTGAATGGAACTCGAACCCAACAACTCTGATCCCAAGGTAAGTGCCTTAACCACTTGCTCATTGAGCTGCTGAATAGCACACATCGTTTCTTATATTTATCATTTAAGAATCTTGACAGTGTATCTAATACACAACTGAGTGAATTCAATTTTGCTGAGTGGGACTCGAACCCAACACAGCGGATCCCAAGGCAAGTGCCTTAACCACTTGGCCACTGAGCTGCTGAATAGCACACATCATATCTTATATTTATCATTTAAGAATTCAATTGTGCTGAATGGGACTCGAACCCAACAACTCTGATCCCAAGGTAAGTGCCTTAACCACTTGGCAATTGAGCTGCTGAATAGCACACATCGTTTCTTATATTTATCATTTAAGAATCTTGACAGTTAATCTAATACACAACTGAGTGAATACAATTGTGCTGAGTTGGACTCGAACCCAACACCGCGGATCACAAGGTAAGTGCCTTAACCACTTGCTCATTGAGCTGCTGAATAGCACACATCGTTTCTTATATTTATCATTTAAGAATCTTGACAGTGTATCTAATACACAACTGAGTGAATTCAATTTTGCTGAGTGGGACTCGAACCCAACACAGCGGATCCCAAGGCAAGTGCCTTAACCACTTGGCCACTGAGCTGCTGAATAGCACACATCATATCTTATATTTATCATTTAAGAATTCAATTGTGCTGAATGGGACTCGAACCCAACAACTCTGATCTCAAGGTAAGTGCCTTAACCACTTGCTCATTGAGCTGCTGAATAGCACACATCGTTTCTTATATTTATCATTTAAGAATCTTGACAGTGTATCTAATACACAACTGAGTGAATTCAATTGTGCTGAGTGGGACTCGAACCCAACACCGCAGATCCCAAGGCAAGTGTCTTAACCACTTGGCCACTGAGCTGCTGAATAGCACACATCGTTTCTTGTATTTATCCTTTACGAAATTCAATTGTGCTGAGTGGGACTCTAACCCAACAACTCTGATCCCAAGGTAAGTGCCTTAACCACTTGGCAATTGAGCTGCTGAATAGCACACATCGTTTCTTATATTTATCATTTAAGAATCTTGACAGTTAATCTAATACACAACTGAGTGAATTCAATTGTGCTGAGTTGGACTCGAACCCAACACCGCGGATCCCAAGACAAGTGCCTTAACCACTTGGCCATGGAGCTGCTGAATAGCACACATCGTTTCATGTATTTATCAATTAAAAATCTTGACAGTTAATCTAATAACACAACTGAGTGAATTCAATTGTGCTGAGTGGGACTCGAACCCAACACCGCGGATCCCAAGGCAAGTGCCTTAACCACGGAGCTGCTGAATAGCACACATCGTTTCTTGTATTTATCCTTTAAGAATTCAATTGTGCTGAATGGGACTCGAACCCAACAACTCTGATCCCAAGGTAAGTGCCTTAACCACTTGCTCATTGAGCTGCTGAATGGCACACATCGTTTCTTATATTTATCATTTAAGAATCTTGACAGTGTATCTAATACACAACTGAGTGAATTCAATTGTGCTGAGTGGGACTCGAACCCAACACCGCAGATCCCAAGGTAAGTGCCTTAACCACTTGGCCATTGAGCTGCTGAATAGCACACATCGTTTCTTATATTTATCATTTGAGAATCTTGACAGTTAATCTAATACACAACTGAGTGAATTCAATTGTGCTGAATGGGACTCGAACCCAACAACTCTGATCCCAAGGTAAGTGCCTTAACCACTTGGCCATTGAGCTGCTGAATAGCACACATCGTTTCTTATATTTATCATTTAAGAATCTTGACAGTGTATCTAATACACAACTGAGTGAATTCAATTGTGCTGAGTGGGACTCGAACCCAACACCGCGGATCCCAGCAGCTCCTTAACCACTTGGCCACGGAGCTGCTGAATAGCACACATCGTTTCTTATATTTATCATTTGAGAATCTTGACAGTTAATCCAATACACAACTGAGTGAATTCAATTGTGCTGAATGGGACTCGAACCCAACAACTCTGATCCCAAGGTAAGTGCCTTAACCACTTGGCCATTGAGGTGCTGAATAGCACACATCGTTTCTTATATTTATCATTTAAGAATCTTGACAGTGTATCTAATACACAACTGAGTGAATTCAATTGTGCTGAGTGGGACTCGAACCCAACACCGTGGATCCCAGCAGCTCCTTAACCACTTGGCCACGGAGCTGCTGAATAGCACACATCGTTTCTTGTATTTATCCTTTAGGAATTCAATTGTGCTGAGTGGGACTCGAACCCAACACCGCAGATCACAAGGTAAGTGCCTTAACCACTTGGCCATTGAGCTGCTGAATAGCACACATCGTTTCTTATATTTATCATTTGAGAATCTTGACAGTTAATCTAATACACAACTGAGTGAATTCAATTGTGCTGAGTGGGACTCGAACCCAGCACCGCGGATCCCAAGGCAAGTGCCTTAACCACTTGGCCATTGAGCTAATGAATAGCACACATCCTTTCTTATATTTATCATTTAAGAATCTTGACAGTTAATCTAATACACAACTGATTGAATTCAATTGTGCTGAGTGGGACTCGAACCCAGCACCGCGGATCCCAAGGCAAGTGCCTTAACCACTTGGCCACTGAGCTGCTGAATAGCACACATCATATCTTATATTTATCATTTAAGAATTCAATTGTGCTGAATGGGACTCGAACCCAACAACTCTGATCCCAAGGTAAGTGCCTTAACCACTTGCTCATTGAGCTGCTGAATAGCACACATCGTTTCTTGTATTTATCCTTTAAGAATTCAATTGTGCTGAGTGGGACTCGAACCCAACACCGCGGATCCCAAGGCAAGTGCCTTAACCACTTGGCCACGGAGCTGCTGAATAGCACACATCGTTTCTTATATTTATCATTTAAGAATCTTGACAGTTAATCTAATACACAACTGAGTGAATTCAATTGTGCTGAGTGGGACTCGAACCCAGCACCGCGGATCCCAAGGCAAGTGCCTTAACCACTTGGCCACGGAGCTGCTGAATAGCACACATCGTTTCTTTTATTTATCCTTTAAGAATTCAATTGTGCTGAATGGGACTCAAACCCAACAACTCTGATCCCAAGGTAAGTGCCTTAACCACTTGGCCACTGAGCTGCTGAATAGCACACATCGTTTCTTATAGTTATCATTTAAGAATCTTGACAGTGTATCTAATACACAAGTGAGTGAATTCAATTGTGCTTATTGGGACTCGAACCCAACACCGCGGATCCCAAGGCAAGTGCCTTAACCACTTGGCCACGGAGCTGCTGAATAGCACACATCGTTTCTTGTATTTATCCTTTACAAATTCAATTGTGCTGAGTGGGACTCGAACCCAACACCGCAGATCCCAAGGTAAGTGCCTTAGCACTTGGCTGCTGAATAGCATACATCGTTTCTTATATTTATCATTTAAGAATCCTGACAGTTAATCTAATACACAACTGAGTGAATTCAATTGTGCTGAGTGGGACTCGAACCCAGCACCGCGGATCGCAAGGCAAGTGCCTTAACCACTTGGCCACTGAGCTGCTGAATAGCACACATCGTTTCTTATATTTATCATTTAACAATCTTGACAGTGTATCTAATACACAACTGAGTGAATTCAATTGTGCTGAGTGGGACTCGAACCCAGCACCGCGGATCCCAAGGCAAGTGCCTTAACCACTTGGCCACTGAGCTGCTGAATAGCACACATCGTTTCATGTATTTATCAATTAAAAATCTTGACAGTTAATCTAATACACAACTGAGTGAATTCAATTGTGCTGAGTGGGACTCGAACCCAACACCGCGGATCCCAGCAGCTCCTTAACCACTTGGCCACGGAGCTGCTGAATAGCACACATCGTTTCTTGTATTTATCCTTTAGGAATTCAATTGTGCTGAGTGGGACTCGAACCCAACACCGCAGATCACAAGGTAAGTGCCTTAACCACTTGGCCATTGAGCTGCTGAATAGCACACATCGTTTCTTATATTTATCATTTGAGAATCTTGACAGTTAATCTAATACACAACTGAGTGAATTCAATTGTGCTGAGTGGGACTCGAACCCAGCACCGCGGATCCCAAGGCAAGTGCCTTAACCACTTGGCCACTGAGCTGCTGAATAGCACACATCATATCTTATATTTATCATTTAAGAATTCAATTGTGCTGAATGGGACTCAAACCCAACAACTCTGATCCCAAGGTAAGTGCCTTAACCACTTGCTCATTGAGCTGCTGAATAGCACACATCGTTTCTTATATTTATCATTTGAGAATCTTGACAGTTAATCTAATACACAACTGAGTGAATTCAATTGTGCTGAGTGGGACTCGAACCCAGCACCGCGGATCCCAAGGCAAGTGCCTTAACCACTTGGCCATTGAGCTAATGAATAGCACACATCCTTTCTTATATTTATCATTTAAGAATCTTGACAGTTAATCTAATACACAACTGATTGAATTCAATTGTGCTGAGTGGGACTCGAACCCAGCACCGCGGATCCCAAGGCAAGTGCCTTAACCACTTGGCCACTGAGCTGCTGAATAGCACACATCATATCTTATATTTATCATTTAAGAATTCAATTGTGCTGAATGGGACTCGAACCCAACAACTCTGATCCCAAGGTAAGTGCCTTAACCACTTGCTCATTGAGCTGCTGAATAGCACACATCGTTTCTTGTATTTATCCTTTAAGAATTCAATTGTGCTGAGTGGGACTCGAACCCAACACCGCGGATCCCAAGGCAAGTGCCTTAACCACGGAGCTGCTGAATAGCACACATCGTTTCTTATATTTATCATTTAAGAATCTTGACAGTTAATCTAATACACAACTGAGTGAATTCAATTGTGCTGAGTGGGACTCGAACCCAGCACCGCGGATCCCAAGGCAAGTGCCTTAACCACTTGGCCACGGAGCTGCTGAATAGCACACATCGTTTCTTTTATTTATCCTTTAAGAATTCAATTGTGCTGAATGGGACTCGAACCCAACAACTCTGATCCCAAGGTAAGTGCCTTAACCACTTGGCCACTGAGCTGCTGAATAGCACACATCGTTTCTTATATTTATCATTTAAGAATCTTGACAGTGTATCTAATACACAAGTGAGTGAATTCAATTGTGCTTATTGGGACTCGAACCCAACACCGCGGATCCCAAGGCAAGTGCCTTAACCATTTGGCCACGGAGCTGCTGAATAGCACACATCGTTTCTTGTATTTATCCTTTACAAATTCAATTGTGCTGAGTGGGACTCGAACCCAACACCGCAGATCCCAAGGTAAGTGCCTTAGCACTTGGCTGCTGAATAGCATACATCGTTTCTTATATTTATCATTTAACAATCTTGACAGTGTATCTAATACACAACTGAGTGAATTCAATTGTGCTGAGTGGGACTCGAACCCAGCACCGCGGATCCCAAGGCAAGTGCCTTAACCACTTGGCCACTGAGCTGCTGAATAGCACACATCGTTTCATGTATTTATCAATTAAAAATCTTGACAGTTAATCTAATACACAACTGAGTGAATTCAATTGTGCTGAGTGGGACTCGAACCCAACACCGCGGATCCCAAGGCAAGTGCCTTAACCACTTTGCCACGGAGCTGCTGAATAGCACACATCGTTTCTTGTATTTATCCTTTAAGAATTCAATTGTGCTGAATGAGACTCGAACCCAACAACTCTGATCCCAAGGTAAGTGCCTTAACCACTTGCTCATTGAGCTGCTGAATAGCACACATCGTTTCTTGTATTTATCCTTTAAGAATTCAATTGTGCTGAGTGGGACTCCAACCCAACACCGCGGATCCCAAGGTAAGTGCCTTAACCACTTGGCCATTGAGCTGCTGAATAGCACACATCGTTTCTTATATTTATCATTTAAGAATCTTGACAGTTAATCTAATACACAACTGAGTGAATTCAATTGTGCTGAGTGGGACTCGAACCCAGCACCGCGTATCCCAAGGCAAGTGCCTTAACCACTTGGCCATTGAGCTGCTGAATAGCACACATTGTTTCTCATATTTATCATTTAAGAATTCAATTGTGCTGAATGGAACTCGAACCCAACAACTCTGATCCCAAGGTAAGTGCCTTAACCACTTGCTCATTGAGCTGCTGAATAGCACACATCGCTTCTTATATTTATCATTTAAGAATCTTGACAGTGTATCTAATATACAACTGAGTGAATTCAATTTTGCTGAGTGGGACTCGAACCCAACACAGCGGATCCCAAGGCAAGTGCCTTAACCACTTGGCCACTGAGCTGCTGAATAGCACACATAATATCTTATATTTATCATTTAAGAATTCAATTGTGCTGAATGGGACTCGAACCCAACAACTCTGATCTCAAGGTAAGTGCCTTAACCACTTGCTCATTGAGCTGCTGAATAGCACACATCGTTTCTTATATTTATCATTTAAGAATCTTGACAGTTAATCTAATACACAACTGAGTGAATTCAATTGTGCTGAGTGGGACTCGAACCCAACACCGCAGATCCCAAGGCAAGTGTCTTAACCACTTGGCCACTGAGCTGCTGAATAGCACACATCGTTTCTTGTATTTATCCATTACGAAATTCAATTGTGCTGAGTGGGACTCTAACCCAACAACTCTGATCCCAAGGTAAGGGCCTTAACCACTTGGCAATTGAGCTGCTGAATAGCACACATCGTTTCTTATATTTATCATTTAAGAATCTTGACAGTTTATCTAATACACAACTGAGTGAATTCAATTGTGCTGAGTTGGACTCGAACCCAACACCGCGGATCCCAAGGCAAGTGCCTTAACCACTTGGCCACGGAGCTGCTGAATAGCACACATCGTTTCATGTATTTATCAATTAAAAATCTTGACAGTTAATCTAATACACAACTGAGTGAATTCAATTGTGCTGAGTGGGACTCGAACCCAACACCGCGGATCCCAAGGCAAGTGCCTTAACCACTTTGCCACGGAGCTGCTGAATAGCACACATCGTTTCTTGTATTTATCCTTTAAGAATTCAATTGTGCTGAATGGGACTCGAACCCAACAACTCTGATCCAAAGGTAAGTGCCTTAACCACTTGCTCATTGAGCTGCTGAATAGCACACATCGTTTCTTATATTTATCATTTAAGAATCTTGACAGTGTATCTAATACACAACTGAGTGAATTCAATTGTGCTGAGTGGGACTCGAACCCAACACCGCAGATCCCAAGGTAAGTGCCTTAACCACTTGGCCATTGAGCTGCTGAATAGCACACATCGTTTCTTATATTTATCATTTAAGAATCTTGACAGTTAATCTAATACACAACTGAGTGAATTCAATTGTGCTGAGTGGGACTCGAACCCAACACCGCGGATCCCAGCAGCTCCTTAACCACTTGGCCACGGAGCTGCTGAATAGCACACATCGTTTCTTGTATTTATCCTTTAGGAATTCAATTGTGCTGAGTGGGACTCGAACCCAACACCGCAGATCACAAGGTAAGTGCCTTAACCACTTGGCCATTGAGCTGCTGAATAGCACACATCGTTTCTTATATTTATCATTTAAGAATCTTGACAGTTAATCTAATACACAACTGAGTGAATTCAATTGTGCTGAGTGGGACTCGAACCCAGCACCGCGGATCCCAAGGCAAGTGCCTTAACCACTTGGCCATTGAGCTAATGAATAGCACACATCCTTTCTTATATTTATCATTTAAGAATCTTGACAGTTAATCTAATACACAACTGATTGAATTCAATTGTGCTGAGTGGGACTCGAACCCAGCACCGCGGATCCCAAGGCAAGTGCCTTAACCACTTGGCCACTGAGCTGCTGAATAGCACACATCATATCTTATATTTATCATTTAAGAATTCAATTGTGCTGAATGGGACTCGAACCCAACAACTCTGATCCCAAGGTAAGTGCCTTAACCACTTGCTCATTGAGCTGCTGAATAGCACACATCGTTTCTTGTATTTATCCTTTAAGAATTCAATTGTGCTGAGTGGGACTCGAACCCAACACCGCGGATCCCAAGGCAAGTGCCTTAACCACTTGGCCACGGAGCTGCTGAATAGCACACATCGTTTCTTGTATTTATCCTTTAAGAATTCAATTGTGCTGAGTGGGACTCCAACCCAACACCGCGGATCCCAAGGTAAGTGCCTTAACCACTTGGCCACCGAGCTGCTGAATAGCACACATCGTTTCTTATATTTATCATTTAAGAATCTTGACAGTTAATCTAATACACAACTGAGTGAATTCAATTGTGCTGAGTGGGACTCGAACCCAGCACCGCGGATCCCAAGGCAAGTGCCTTAACCACTTGGCCATTGAGCTAATGATTAGCACACATCCTTTCTTATATTTATCATTTAAGAATCTTGACAGTTAATCTAATACACAACTGAGTGAATTCAATTGTGCTGAGTGGGACTCGAACCCAGCACCGCGGATCCCAAGGCAAGTGCCTTAACCACTTGGCCACGGAGCTGCTGAATAGCACACATCGTTTCTTGTATTTATCCTTTACAAATTCAATTGTGCTGAGTGGGACTCGAACCCAACACCGCAGATCCCAAGGTAAGTGCCTTAGCACTTGGCTGCTGAATAGCATACATCGTTTCTTATATTTATCATTTAACAATCTTGACAGTGTATCTAATACACAACTGAGTGAATTCAATTGTGCTGAGTGGGACTCGAACCCAGCACCGCGGATCCCAAGGCAAGTGCCTTAACCACTTGGCCACTGAGCTGCTGAATAGCACACATCGTTTCATGTATTTATCAATTAAAAATCTTGACAGTTAATCTAATACACAACTGAGTGAATTCAATTGTGCTGAGTGGGACTCGAACCCAACACCGCGGATCCCAAGGCAAGTGCCTTAACCACTTTGCCACGGAGCTGCTGAATAGCACACATCGTTTCTTGTATTTATCCTTTAAGAATTCAATTGTGCTGAATGAGACTCGAACCCAACAACTCTGATCCCAAGGTAAGTGCCTTAACCACTTGCTCATTGAGCTGCTGAATAGCACACATCGTTTCTTGTATTTATCCTTTAAGAATTCAATTGTGCTGAGTGGGACTCCAACCCAACACCGCGGATCCCAAGGTAAGTGCCTTAACCACTTGGCCATTGAGCTGCTGAATAGCACACATCGTTTCTTATATTTATCATTTAAGAATCTTGACAGTTAATCTAATACACAACTGAGTGAATTCAATTGTGCTGAGTGGGACTCGAACCCAGCACCGCGTATCCCAAGGCAAGTGCCTTAACCACTTGGCCATTGAGCTGCTGAATAGCACACATTGTTTCTCATATTTATCATTTAAGAATTCAATTGTGCTGAATGGAACTCGAACCCAACAACTCTGATCCCAAGGTAAGTGCCTTAACCACTTGCTCATTGAGCTGCTGAATAGCACACATCGCTTCTTATATTTATCATTTAAGAATCTTGACAGTGTATCTAATATACAACTGAGTGAATTCAATTTTGCTGAGTGGGACTCGAACCCAACACAGCGGATCCCAAGGCAAGTGCCTTAACCACTTGGCCACTGAGCTGCTGAATAGCACACATAATATCTTATATTTATCATTTAAGAATTCAATTGTGCTGAATGGGACTCGAACCCAACAACTCTGATCTCAAGGTAAGTGCCTTAACCACTTGCTCATTGAGCTGCTGAATAGCACACATCGTTTCTTATATTTATCATTTAAGAATCTTGACAGTTAATCTAATACACAACTGAGTGAATTCAATTGTGCTGAGTGGGACTCGAACCCAACACCGCAGATCCCAAGGCAAGTGTCTTAACCACTTGGCCACTGAGCTGCTGAATAGCACACATCGTTTCTTGTATTTATCCATTACGAAATTCAATTGTGCTGAGTGGGACTCTAACCCAACAACTCTGATCCCAAGGTAAGGGCCTTAACCACTTGGCAATTGAGCTGCTGAATAGCACACATCGTTTCTTATATTTATCATTTAAGAATCTTGACAGTTAATCTAATACACAACTGAGTGAATTCAATTGTGCTGAGTTGGACTCGAACCCAACACCGCGGATCCCAAGGCAAGTGCCTTAACCACTTGGCCACGGAGCTGCTGAATAGCACACATCGTTTCATGTATTTATCAATTAAAAATCTTGACAGTTAATCTAATACACAACTGAGTGAATTCAATTGTGCTGAGTGGGACTCGAACCCAACACCGCGGATCCCAAGGCAAGTGCCTTAACCACTTTGCCACGGAGCTGCTGAATAGCACACATCGTTTCTTGTATTTATCCTTTAAGAATTCAATTGTGCTGAATGGGACTCGAACCCAGCAACTCTGATCCAAAGGTAAGTGCCTTAACCACTTGCTCATTGAGCTGCTGAATAGCACACATCGTTTCTTATATTTATCATTTAAGAATCTTGACAGTGTATCTAATACACAACTGAGTGAATTCAATTGTGCTGAGTGGGACTCGAACCCAACACCGCAGATCCCAAGGTAAGTGCCTTAACCACTTGGCCATTGAGCTGCTGAATAGCACACATCGTTTCTTATATTTATCATTTAAGAATCTTGACAGTTAATCTAATACACAACTGAGTGAATTCAATTGTGCTGAGTGGGACTCGAACCCAACACCGCGGATCCCAGCAGCTCCTTAACCACTTGGCCACGGAGCTGCTGAATAGCACACATCGTTTCTTGTATTTATCCTTTAGGAATTCAATTGTGCTGAGTGGGACTCGAACCCAACACCGCAGATCACAAGGTAAGTGCCTTAACCACTTGGCCATTGAGCTGCTGAATAGCACACATCGTTTCTTATATTTATCATTTAAGAATCTTGACAGTTAATCTAATACACAACTGAGTGAATTCAATTGTGCTGAGTGGGACTCGAACCCAGCACCGCGGATCCCAAGGCAAGTGCCTTAACCACTTGGCCATTGAGCTAATGAATAGCACACATCCTTTCTTATATTTATCATTTAAGAATCTTGACAGTTAATCTAATACACAACTGATTGAATTCAATTGTGCTGAGTGGGACTCGAACCCAGCACCGCGGATCCCAAGGCAAGTGCCTTAACCACTTGGCCACTGAGCTGCTGAATAGCACACATCATATCTTATATTTATCATTTAAGAATTCAATTGTGCTGAATGGGACTCGAACCCAACAACTCTGATCCCAAGGTAAGTGCCTTAACCACTTGCTCATTGAGCTGCTGAATAGCACACATCGTTTCTTGTATTTATCCTTTAAGAATTCAATTGTGCTGAGTGGGACTCGAACCCAACACCGCGGATCCCAAGGCAAGTGCCTTAACCACTTGGCCACGGAGCTGCTGAATAGCACACATCGTTTCTTGTATTTATCCTTTAAGAATTCAATTGTGCTGAGTGGGACTCCAACCCAACACCGCGGATCCCAAGGTAAGTGCCTTAACCACTTGGCCACCGAGCTGCTGAATAGCACACATCGTTTCTTATATTTATCATTTAAGAATCTTGACAGTTAATCTAATACACAACTGAGTGAATTCAATTGTGCTGAGTGGGACTCGAACCCAGCACCGCGGATCCCAAGGCAAGTGCCTTAACCACTTGGCCATTGAGCTAATGATTAGCACACATCCTTTCTTATATTTATCATTTAAGAATCTTGACAGTTAATCTAATACACAACTGAGTGAATTCAATTGTGCTGAGTGGGACTCGAACCCAGCACCGCGGATCCCAAGGCAAGTGCCTTAACCACTTGGCCACGGAGCTGCTGAATAGCACACATCGTTTCTTGTATTTATCCTTTAAGAATTCAATTGTGCTGAATGGGACTCGAACCCAACAACTCTGATCCCAAGGTAAGTGCCTTAACCACTTGCTCATTGAGCTGCTGAATAGCACACATCGTTTCTTATATTTATCATTTAAGAATCTTGACAGTGTATCTAATACACAACTGAGTGAATTCAATTGTGCTGAGTGGGACTCGAACCCAACACCGCAGATCCCAAGGTAAGTGCCTTAACCACTTGGCCATTGAGCTGCTGAATAGCACACATCGTTTCTTATATTTATCATTTAAGAATCTTGACAGTTAATCTAATACACAACTGAGTGAATTCAATTGTGCTGAGTGGGACTCCAACCCAACACCGCGGATCCCAAGGTAAGTGCCTTAACCACTTGGCCACAGAGCTGCTGAATAGCACACATCGTTTCTTGTATTTATCATTTAAGAATCTTGACAGTTAATCTAATGCACAACTGAGTGAATTGAATTGTGCTGAGTGGGACTCGAACCCAACACCGCGGATCCCAAGGCAAGTGCCTTAACCACTTGGCCACGGAGCTGCTGAATAGCACACATCGTTTCTTGTATTTATCATTTAAGAATTCAATTGTGCTGAATGGGACTCGAACCCAAAAACTCTGATCCCAAGGTAAGTGCCTTTACCACTTGGCCATTGAGCTGCTGAATAGCACACATCGTTTCTTATATTTATCATTTAAGAATCTTGACAGTGTATCTAATACACAACTGATTGAATTCAATTGTGCTGAGTGGGACTCGAACCCAACACCGCAGATCCCAAGGTAAGTGCCTTAACCACTTGGCTATTAAGCTGAATAGCACACATCGTTTCTTATATTTATCAATTAAGAATCTTGACAGTTAATCTAATACACAACTGAGTGAATTTAATTGTGCTGAATGGGACTCGAACCCAACAACTCTGATCCCAAGGTAAGTGCCTTAACCACTTGGCCATTGAGCTGCTGAATAGCACACATCGTTTCTTATATTTATCATTTAAGAATCTTGACAGTGTATCTAATACACAACTGAGTGAATTAAATTGTGCTGAGTGGGACTCGAACCCAACACCGCGGATCCCAGCAGCTCCTTAACCACTTGGCCACGGAGCTGCTGAATAGCACACATCGTTTCTTGTATTTATCCTTTAGGAATTCAATTGTGCTGAGTGGGACTCGAACCCAACACCGCAGATCACAAGGTAAGTGCCTTAACCACTTGGCCATTGAGCTGCTGAATAGCACACATCGTTTCTTATATTTATCATTTAAGAATCTTGACAGTTAATCTAATACACAACTGAGTGAATTCAATTGTGCTGAGTGGGACTCGAACCCAGCACCGCGGATCCCAAGGCAAGTGCCTTAACCACTTGGCCATTGAGCTAATGAATAGCACACATCCTTTCTTATATTTATCATTTAAGAATCTTGACAGTTAATCTAATACACAACTGAGTGAATTCAATTGTGCTGAGTGGGACTCCAACCCAACACCGCGGATCCCAAGGTAAGTGCCTTAACCACTTGGCCACAGAGCTGCTGAATAGCACACATCGTTTCTTGTATTTATCATTTAAGAATCTTGACAGTTAATCTAATGCACAACTGAGTGAATTCAATTGTGCTGAGTGGGACTCGAACCCAACACCGCGGATCCCAAGGCAAGTGCCTTAACCACTTGGCCACGGAGCTGCTGAATAGCACACATCGTTTCTTGTATTTATCCTTTAAGAATTCAATTGTGCTGAATGGGACTCGAACCCAACAACTCTGATCCCAAGGTAAGTGCCTTTACCACTTGGCCATTGAGCTGCTGAATAGCACACATCGTTTCTTATATTTATCATTTAAGAATCTTGACAGTGTATCTAATACACAACTGATTGAATTCAATTGTGCTGAGTGGGACTCGAACCCAACACCGCAGATCCCAAGGTAAGTGCCTTAACCACTTGGCTATTAAGCTGAATAGCACACATCGTTTCTTATATTTATCAATTAAGAATCTTGACAGTTAATCTAATACACAACTGAGTGAATTTAATTGTGCTGAATGGGACTCGAACCCAACAACTCTGATCCCAAGGTAAGTGCCTTAACCACTTGGCCATTGAGCTGCTGAATAGCACACATCGTTTCTTATATTTATCATTTAAGAATCTTGACAGTGTATCTAATACACAACTGAGTGAATTAAATTGTGCTGAGTGGGACTCGAACCCAACACCGCGGATCCCAGCAGCTCCTTAACCACTTGGCCACGGAGCTGCTGAATAGCACACATCGTTTCTTGTATTTATCCTTTAGGAATTCAATTGTGCTGAGTGGGACTCGAACCCAACACCGCAGATCACAAGGTAAGTGCCTTAACCACTTGGCCATTGAGCTGCTGAATAGCACACATCGTTTCTTATATTTATCATTTAAGAATCTTGACAGTTAATCTAATACACAAATGAGTGAATTCAATTGTGCTGAGTGGGACTCGAACCCAGCACCGCGGATCCCAAGGCAAGTGCCTTAACCACTTGGCCATTGAGCTAATGAATAGCACACATCATATCTTATATTTATCATTTAAGAATTCAATTGTGCTGAATGGGACTCGAACCCAACAACTCTGATCCCAAGGTAAGTGCCTTAACCACTTGCTCATTGAGCTGCTGAATAGCACACATCGTTTCTTGTATTTATCCTTTAAGAATTCAATTGTGCTGAGTGGGACTCGAACCCAACACCGCGGATCCCAAGGCAAGTGCCTTAACCACTTGGCCACGGAGCTGCTGAATAGCACACATCGTTTCTTGTATTTATCCTTTAAGAATTCAATTGTGCTGAGTGGGACTCCAACCCAACACCGCGGATCCCAAGGTAAGTGCCTTAACCACTTGGCCACCGAGCTGCTGAATAGCACACATCGTTTCTTGTATTTATCATTTAAGAATCTTGACAGTGTATCTAATACACAACTGAGTGAATTAAATTGTGCTGAGTGGGACTCGAACCCAACACCGCGGATCCCAGCAGCTCCTTAACCACTTGGCCACGGAGCTGCTGAATAGCACACATCGTTTCTTGTATTTATCCTTTAGGAATTCAATTGTGCTGAGTGGGACTCGAACCCAACACCGCAGATCACAAGGTAAGTGCCTTAACCACTTGGCCATTGAGCTGCTGAATAGCACACATCATTTCTTATATTTATCATTTAAGAATCACATCCTTTCTTATATTTATCATTTAAGAATCTTGACAGTTAATCTAATACACAACTGAGTGAATTCAATTGTGCTGAGTGGGACTCGAACCCAGCACCGCGGATCCCAAGGCAAGTGCCTTAACCACTTGGCCACTGAGCTGCTGAATAGCACACATCATATCTTATATTTATCATTTAAGAATTCAATTGTGCTGAATGGGACTCGAACCCAACAACTCTGATCCCAAGGTAAGTGCCTTAACCACTTGCTCATTGAGCTGCTGAATAGCACACATCGTTTCTTGTATTTATCCTTTAAGAATTCAATTGTGCTGAGTGGGACTCGAACCCAACACCGCGGATCCCAAGGCAAGTGCCTTAACCACTTGGCCACGGAGCTGCTGAATAGCACACATCGTTTCTTGTATTTATCCTTTAAGAATTCAATTGTGCTGAGTGGGACTCCAACCCAACACCGCGGATCCCAAGGTAAGTGCCTTAACCACTTGGCCACCGAGCTGCTGAATAGCACACATCGTTTCTTGTATTTATCATTTAAGAATCTTGACAGTTAATCTAATGCACAACTGAGTGAATTCAATTGTGCTGAGTGGGACTCGAACCCAACACCGCGGATCCCAAGGCAAGTGCCTTAACCACTTGGCCACGGAGCTGCTGTATAGCACACATCGTTTCTTGTATTTATCCTTTGAGAATTCAATTGTGCTGAACGGGACTCGAACCCAACAACTCTGATCCCAAGGTAAGTGCCTTAACCACTTGCTCATTGAGCTGCTGAATAGCACACATCGTTTCTTATATTTATCATTTAAGAATCTTGACAGTGTATCTAATACACAACTGAGTGAATTCAATTGTGCTGAGTGGGACTCGAACCCAACACCGCAGATCCCAAGGTAAGTGCCTTAACCACTTGGCCATTGAGCTGCTGAATAGCACACATCGTTTCTTATATTTATCATTTAAGAATCTTGACAGTGTATCTAATACACAACTGAGTGAATTCAATTGTGCTGAGTGGGACTCGAACCCAGCACCGCGGATCCCAAGGCAAGTGCCTTAACCACTTGGCCACTGAGCTGCTGAATAGCACACATCATATCTTATATTTATCATTTAAGAATTCAATTGTGCTGAATGGGACTCGAACCCAACAACTCTGATCCCAAGGTAAGTGCCTTAACCACTTGCTCATTGAGCTGCTGAATAGCACACATCGTTTCTTGTATTTATCCTTTAAGAATTCAATTGTGCTGAGTGGGACTCGAACCCAACACCGCGGATCCCAAGGCAAGTGCCTTAACCACTTGGCCACGGAGCTGCTGAATAGCACACATCGTTTCTTGTATTTATCCTTTAAGAATTCAATTGTGCTGAGTGGGACTCCAACCCAACACCGCGGATCCCAAGGTAAGTGCCTTAACCACTTGGCCACCGAGCTGCTGAATAGCACACATCGTTTCTTGTATTTATCATTTAAGAATCTTGACAGTGTATCTAATACACAACTGAGTGAATTAAATTGTGCTGAGTGGGACTCGAACCCAACACCGCGGATCCCAGCAGCTCCTTAACCACTTGGCCACGGAGCTGCTGAATAGCACACATCGTTTCTTGTATTTATCCTTTAGGAATTAAATTGTGCTGAGTGGGACTCGAACCCAACACCGCAGATCACAAGGTAAGTGCCTTAACCACTTGGCCATTGAGCTGCTGAATAGCACACATCGTTTCTTATATTTATCATTTAAGAATCTTGACAGTTAATCTAATACACAACTGAGTGAATTCAATTGTGCTGAGTGGGACTCGAACCCAGCACCGCGGATCCCAAGGCAAGTGCCTTAACCACTTGGCCATTGAGCTAATGAATAGCACACATCCTTTCTTATATTTATCATTTAAGAATCTTGACAGTTAATCTAATACACAACTGAGTGAATTCAATTGTGCTGAGTGGGACTCCAACCCAACACCGCGGATCCCAAGGTAAGTGCCTTAACCACTTGGCCACAGAGCTGCTGAATAGCACACATCGTTTCTTGTATTTATCATTTAAGAATCTTGACAGTTAATCTAATGCACAACTGAGTGAATTCAATTGTGCTGAGTGGGACTCGAACCCAACACCGCGGATCCCAAGGCAAGTGCCTTAACCACTTGGCCACGGAGCTGCTGAATAGCACACATCGTTTCTTGTATTTATCCTTTAAGAATTCAATTGTGCTGAATGGGACTCGAACCCAACAACTCTGATCCCAAGGTAAGTGCCTTAACCACTTGGCCATTGAGCTGCTGAATAGCACACATCATTTCTTATATTTATCATTTAAGAATCTTGACAGTTAATCTAATACACAACTGAGTGAATTCAATTGTGCTGAGTGGGACTCGAACCCAGCACCGCGGATCCCAAGGCAAGTGCCTTAACCACTTGGCCATTGAGCTAATGAATAGCACACATCCTTTCTTATATTTATCATTTAAGAATCTTGACAGTTAATCTAATACACAACTGAGTGAATTCAATTGTGCTGAGTGGGACTCCAACCCAACACCGCGGATCCCAAGGTAAGTGCCTTAACCACTTGGCCACAGAGCTGCTGAATAGCACACATCGTTTCTTATATTTATCAATTAAGAATCTTGACAGTTAATCTAATACACAACTGAGTGAATTAAATTGTGCTGAGTGGGACTCGAACCCAACACCGCGGATCCCAGCAGCTCCTTAACCACTTGGCCACGGAGCTGCTGAACAGCACACATCATATCTTATATTTATCATTTAAGAATTCAATTGTGCTGAATGGGACTCGAACCCAACAACTCTGATCCCAAGGTAAGTGCCTTAACCACTTGCTCATTGAGCTGCTGAATAGCACACATCGTTTCTTGTATTTATCCTTTAAGAATTCAATTGTGCTGAGTGGGACTCGAACCCAACACCGCGGATCCCAAGGCAAGTGCCTTAACCACTTGGCCACGGAGCTGCTGAATAGCACACATCGTTTCTTGTATTTATCCTTTAAGAATTCAATTGTGCTGAGTGGGACTCCAACCCAACACCGCGGATCCCAAGGTAAGTGCCTTAACCACTTGGCCACCGAGCTGCTGAATAGCACACATCGTTTCTTGTATTTATCATTTAAGAATCTTGACAGTTAATCTAATGCACAACTGAGTGAATTCAATTGTGCTGAGTGGGACTCGAACCCAACACCGCGGATCCCAAGGCAAGTGCCTTAACCACTTGGCCACGGAGCTGCTGAATAGCACACATCGTTTCTTGTATTTATCCTTTAAGAATTCAATTGTGCTGAACGGGACTCGAACCCAACAACTCTGATCCCAAGGTAAGTGCCTTAACCACTTGCTCATTGAGCTGCTGAATAGCACACATCGTTTCTTATATTTATCATTTAAGAATCTTGACAGTGTATCTAATACACAACTGAGTGAATTCAATTGTGCTGAGTGGGACTCGAACCCAACACCGCAGATCCCAAGGTAAGTGCCTTAACCACTTGGCCATTGAGCTGCTGAATAGCACACATCGTTTCTTATATTTATCATTTAAGAATCTTGACAGTGTATCTAATACACAACTGAGTGAATTCAATTGTGCTGAGTGGGACTCGAACCCAGCACCGCGGATCCCAAGGCAAGTGCCTTAACCACTTGGCCACTGAGCTGCTGAATAGCACACATCATATCTTATATTTATCATTTAAGAATTCAATTGTGCTGAATGGGACTCGAACCCAACAACTCTGATCCCAAGGTAAGTGCCTTAACCACTTGCTCATTGAGCTGCTGAATAGCACACATCGTTTCTTGTATTTATCCTTTAAGAATTCAATTGTGCTGAGTGGGACTCGAACCCAACACCGCGGATCCCAAGGCAAGTGCCTTAACCACTTGGCCACGGAGCTGCTGAATAGCACACATCGTTTCTTGTATTTATCCTTTAAGAATTCAATTGTGCTGAGTGGGACTCCAACCCAACACCGCGGATCCCAAGGTAAGTGCCTTAACCACTTGGCCACCGAGCTGCTGAATAGCACACATCGTTTCTTGTATTTATCATTTAAGAATCTTGACAGTGTATCTAATACACAACTGAGTGAATTAAATTGTGCTGAGTGGGACTCGAACCCAACACCGCGGATCCCAGCAGCTCCTTAACCACTTGGCCACGGAGCTGCTGAATAGCACACATCGTTTCTTGTATTTATCCTTTAGGAATTCAATTGTGCTGAGTGGGACTCGAACCCAACACCGCAGATCACAAGGTAAGTGCCTTAACCACTTGGCCATTGAGCTGCTGAATAGCACACATCGTTTCTTATATTTATCATTTAAGAATCTTGACAGTTAATCTAATACACAACTGAGTGAATTCAATTGTGCTGAGTGGGACTCGAACCCAGCACCGCGGATCCCAAGGCAAGTGCCTTAACCACTTGGCCATTGAGCTAATGAATAGCACACATCCTTTCTTATATTTATCATTTAAGAATCTTGACAGTTAATCTAATACACAACTGAGTGAATTCAATTGTGCTGAGTGGGACTCCAACCCAACACCGCGGATCCCAAGGTAAGTGCCTTAACCACTTGGCCACAGAGCTGCTGAATAGCACACATCGTTTCTTGTATTTATCATTTAAGAATCTTGACAGTTAATCTAATGCACAACTGAGTGAATTCAATTGTGCTGAGTGGGACTCGAACCCAACACCGCGGATCCCAAGGCAAGTGCCTTAACCACTTGGCCACGGAGCTGCTGAATAGCACACATCGTTTCTTGTATTTATCCTTTAAGAATTCAATTGTGCTGAATGGGACTCGAACCCAACAACTCTGATCCCAAGGTAAGTGCCTTTACCCATTGGCCATTGAGCTGCTGAATAGCACACATCGTTTCTTATATTTATCATTTAAGAATCTTGACAGTGTATCTAATACACAACTGATTGAATTCAATTGTGCTGAGTGGGACTCGAACCCAACACCGCAGATCCCAAGGTAAGTGCCTTAACCACTTGGCTATTAAGCTGAATAGCACACATCGTTTCTTATATTTATCAATTAAGAATCTTGACAGTTAATCTAATACACAACTGAGTGAATTTAATTGTGCTGAATGGGACTCGAACCCAACAACTCTGATCCCAAGGTAAGTGCCTTAACCACTTGGCCATTGAGCTGCTGAATAGCACACATCGTTTCTTATATTTATCATTTAAGAATCTTGACAGTGTATCTAATACACAACTGAGTGAATTAAATTGTGCTGAGTGGGACTCGAACCCAACACCGCGGATCCCAGCAGCTCCTTAACCACTTGGCCACGGAGCTGCTGAATAGCACACATCGTTTCTTGTATTTATCCTTTAGGAATTCAATTGTGCTGAGTGGGACTCGAACCCAACACCGCAGATCACAAGGTAAGTGCCTTAACCACTTGGCCATTGAGCTGCTGAATAGCACACATCGTTTCTTATATTTATCATTTAAGAATCTTGACAGTTAATCTAATACACAACTGAGTGAATTCAATTGTGCTGAGTGGGACTCGAACCCAGCACCGCGGATCCCAAGGCAAGTGCCTTAACCACTTGGCCATTGAGCTAATGAATAGCACACATCCTTTCTTATATTTATCATTTAAGAATCTTGACAGTTAATCTAATACACAACTGAGTGAATTCAATTGTGCTGAGTGGGACTCGAACCCAGCACCGCGGATCCCAAGGCAAGTGCCTTAACCACTTGGCCACTGACCTGCTGAATAGCACACATCATATCTTATATTTATCATTTAAGAATTCAATTGTGCTGAATGGGACTCGAACCCAACAACTCTGATCCCAAGGTAAGTGCCTTAACCACTTGCTCATTGAGCTGCTGAATAGCACACATCGTTTCTTGTATTTATCCTTTAAGAATTCAATTGTGCTGAGTGGGACTCGAACCCAACACCGCGGATCCCAAGGCAAGTGCCTTAACCACTTGGCCACGGAGCTGCTGAATAGCACACATCGTTTCTTGTATTTATCCTTTAAGAATTCAATTGTGCTGAGTGGGACTCCAACCCAACACCGCGGATCCCAAGGTAAGTGCCTTAACCACTTGGCCACCGAGCTGCTGAATAGCACACATCGTTTCTTGTATTTATCATTTAAGAATCTTGACAGTTAATCTAATGCACAACTGAGTGAATTCAATTGTGCTGAGTGGGACTCGAACCCAACACCACGGATCCCAAGGCAAGTGCCTTAACCACTTGGCCACGGAGCTGCTGAATAGCACACATCGTTTCTTGTATTTATCCTTTAAGAATTCAATTGTGCTGAACGGGACTCGAACCCAACAACTCTGATCCCAAGGTAAGTGCCTTAACCACTTGCTCATTGAGCTGCTGAATAGCACACATCGTTTCTTATATTTATCATTTAAGAATCTTGACAGTGTATCTAATACACAACTGAGTGAATTCAATTGTGCTGAGTGGGACTCGAACCCAACAACTCTGATCCCAAGGTAAGTGCCTTAACCACTTGCTCATTGAGCTGCTGAATAGCACACATCGTTTCTTATATTTATCATTTAAGAATCTTGACAGTGTATCTAATACACAACTGAGTGAATTCAATTGTGCTGAGTGGGACTCGAACCCAACACCGCGGATCCCAAGGCAAGTGCCTTAACCACTTGGCCACGGAGCTGCTGAATAGCACACATCGTTTCTTGTATTTATCCTTTAAGAATTCAATTGTGCTGAGTGGGACTCCAACCCAACACCGCGGATCCCAAGGTAAGTGCCTTAACCACTTGGCAACAGAGCTGCAGAATAGCACACATCGTTTCTTGTATTTATCATTTAAGAATCTTGACAGTTAATCTAATGCACAACTGAGTGAATTCAATTGTGCTGAGTGGGACTCGAACCCAACACCGCGGATCCCAAGGCAAGTGCCTTAACCACCTGGCCACGGAGCTGCTGAATAGCACACATCGTTTCTTGTATTTATCCTTTAAGAATTCAATTGTGCTGAATGGGACTCCAACCCAACAACTCTGATCCCAAGGTAAGTGTCTTAACCACTTGCTCATTGAGCTGCTGAATAGCACACATCGTTTCTTATATTTATCATTTAAGAATCTTGACAGTGTATCTAATACACAACTGAGTGAATTATATTGTGCTGAGTGGGACTCGAACCCAACACCGCAGATCCCAAGGTAAGTGCCTTAACCACTTGGCCATTGAGCTGCTGAATAGCACACATCGTTTCTTATATTTATCATTTAAGAATCTTGACAGTTAATCTAATACACAACTGAGTGAATTCAATTGTGCTGAATGGGACTCGAACCCAACAACTCTGATCCCAAGGTAAGTGCCTTAACCACTTGGCCATTGAGCTGCTGAATAGCACACATCGTTTCTTATATTTATCATTTAAGAATCTTGACAGTGTATCTAATACACAACTGAGTGAATTAAATTGTGCTGAGTGGGACTCGAACCCAACACCGCGGACCCCAGCAGCTCCTTAACCACTTGGCCACGGAGCTGCTGAATAGCACACATCGTTTCTTGTATTTATCCTTTAGGAATTCAATTGTGCTGAGTGGGACTCGAACCCAACACCGCAGATCACAAGGTAAGTGCCTTAACCACTTGGCCATTGAGCTGCTGAATAGCACACATCGTTTCTCATATTTATCATTTAAGAATCTTGACAGTTAATCTAATACACAACTGAGTGAATTCAATTGTGCTGAGTGGGACTCGAACCCAGCACCGCGGATCCCAAGGCAAGTGCCTTAACCACTTGGCCATTGAGCTAATGAATAGCACACATCCTTTCTTATATTTATCATTTAAGAATCTTGACAGTTAATCTAATACACAACTGAGTGAATTCAATTGTGCTGAGTGGGACTCGAACCCAGCACCGCGGATCCCAAGGCAAGTGCCTTAACCACTTGGCCACTGAGCTGCTGAATAGCACACATCATATCTTATATTTATCATTTAAGAATTCAATTGTGCTGAGTGGGACTCCAACCCAACACCGCGGATCCCAAGGCAAGTGCCTTAACCACTTGGCCACGGAGCTGCTGAATAGCACACATCGTTTCTTGTATTTATCCTTTAAGAATTCAATTGTGCTGAATGGGACTCGAACCCAACAACTCTGATCCCAAGGTAAGTGCCTTAACCACTTGCTCATTGAGCTGCTGAATAGCACACATCGTTTCTTATATTTATCATTTAAGAATCTTGACAGTGTATCTAATACACAACTGAGTGAATTCAATTGTGCTGAGTGGGACTCGAACCCAACACCGCAGATCCCAAGGTAAGTGCCTTAACCACTTGGCGATTGAGCTGCTGAATAGCACACATCATTTCTTATATTTATCATTTAAGAATCTTGACAGTTAATCTAATACACAACTGAGTGAATTCAATTGTGCTGAATGGGACTCGAACCCAACAACTCTGATCCCAAGGTAAGTGCCTTAACCACTTGGCCATTGAGCTGCTGAATAGCACACATCGTTTCTTATATTTATCATTTAAGAATCTTGACAGTGTATCTAATACACAACTGAGTGAATTAAATTGTGCTGAGTGGGACTCGAACCCAACACCGCGGATCCCAGCAGCTCCTTAACCACTTGGCCACGGAGCTACTGAATAGCACACATCGTTTCTTGTATTTATCCTTTAGGAATTCAATTGTGCTGAGTTGGACTCGAACCCAACACCGCAGATCACAAGGTAAGTGCCTTAACCACTTGGCCATTGAGCTGCTGAATAGCACACATCCTTTCTTATATTTATCATTTAAGAATCTTGACAGTTAATCTAATACACAACTGAGTGAATTCAATTGTGCTGAGTGGGACTCGAACCCAGCACCGCGGATCCCAAGGCAAGTGCCTTAACCACTTGGCCACTGAGCTGCTGAATAGCACACATCATATCTTATATTTATCATTTAAGAATTCAATTGTGCTGAATGGGACTCGAACCCAACAACTCTGATCCCAAGGTAAGTGCCTTAACCACTTGCTCATTGAGCTGCTGAATAGGACACATCGTTTCTTGTATTTATCCTTTAAGAATTCAATTGTGCTGAATGGGACTCGAACCCAACAACTCTGATGCCAAGGTAAGTGCCTTAACCACTTGGCCATTGAGCTGCTGAATAGCACACATCGTTTCTTATATTTATCATTTAAGAATCTTGACAGTTAATCTAATACACAACTGAGTGAATTCAATTGTGCTGAGTGGGACTCGAACCCAACACCGCGGATCCCAAGGCAAGTGCCTTAACCACTTGGCCACGGAGCTGCTGAATAGCACACATCGTTTCTTGTATTTATCCTTTAAGAATTCAATTGTGCTGAGTGGGACTCGAACCCAACACCGCGGATCCCAAGGCAAGTGCCTTAACCACTTGGCCACTGAGCTGCTGAATAGCACACATCATATCTTATATTTATCATTTAAGAATTCAATTGTGCTGAATGGGACTCGAACCCAACAACTCTGATCTCAAGGTAAGTGCCTTAACCACTTGCTCATTGAGCTGCTGAATAGCACACATCGTTTCTTATATTTATCATTTAAGAATCTTGACAGTGTATCTAATACACAACTGAGTGAATTCAATTGTGCTGAGTGGGACTCAAACCCAACACCGCAGATCCCAAGGCAAGTGTCTTAACCACTTGGCCGCTGAATAGCACACATCGTTTCTTATATTTAACATTTAAGAATCTTGACAGTTAATCTAATACACAACTGAGTGAATTCAATTGTGCTGAGTGGGACTCGAACCAGGCACCGCGGATCCCAAGGCAAGTGCCTTAACCACTTGGCCACGGAGCTGCTGAATAGCACACATCGTTTCTTGTATTTATCCTTTAAGAATTCAATTGTGCTGAATGGGACTCGAACCCAACAACTCTGATGCCAAGGTAAGTGCCTTAACCACTTGGCCATTGAGCTGCTGAATAGCACACGTCGTTTCTTATATTTATCATTTAAGAATCTTGACAGTTAATCTAATACACAACTGAGTGAATTCAATTGTGCTGAGTGGGACTCGAACCCAACACCGCAGATCCCAAGGCAAGTGCCTTAACCACTTGGCCACGGAGCTGCTGAATAGCACACATCGTTTCTTATATTTATCATTTAAGAATCTTGACAGTTAATCTAATACACAACTGAGTGAATTCAATTGTGCTGAGTGGGACTCGAACCCAACTACGCGGATCCCAAGGCAAGTGCCTTAACCACTTGGCCATTGAGCTGCTGAATAGTACACATCGTTTCTTGTATTTATCCTACAAGAATTCAATTGTGCTGAATGGGACTCGAACCCAACAACTCTGATCCCAAGGTAAGTGCCTTAACCACTTGCTCATTGAGCTGCTGAATAGCACACATCGTTTCTTATATTTATCATTTAAGAATCTTGACAGTTTATCTAATACACAACTGAGTGAATTCAATTGTGCTGAGTGGGACTCGAACCCAACACCGCAGATCCCAAGGTAAGTGCCTTAACCACTTGGCCATTGAGCTGCTGAATAGCACACATCGTTTCTTATATTTATCATTTAAGAATCTTGACAGTTAATCTAATACACAACTGAGTGAATTCAATTGTGCTGAATGGGACTCGAACCCAACAACTCTGATCACAAGGTAAGTGCCTTAACCACTTGGCCATTGAGCTGCTGAATAGCACACATCGTTTCTTATATTTATCATTTAAGAATCTTGACAGTGTATCTAATACACAACTCAGTGAATTAAATTGTGCTGAGTGGGACTCGAACCCAACACCGCGGATCCCAGCAGCTCCTTAACCACTTGGCCACGGAGCTGCTGAATAGCACACATCGTTTCTTGTATTTATCCTTTAGGAATTCAATTGTGCTGAGTGGGACTCGAACCCAACACCGCAGATCACAAGGTAAGTGCCTTAACCACTTGGCCATTGAGCTGCTGAATAGCACACATCGTTTCTTATATTTATCATTTAAGAATCTTGACAGTTAATCTAATACACAACTGAGTGAATTCAATTGTGCTGAGTGGGACTCGAACCCAACACCGCGGATCCCAAGGCAAGTGCCTTAACCACTTGGCCACGGAGCTGCTGAATAGCACACATCGTTTCTTGTATTTATCCTTTAAGAATTCAATTGTGCTGAGTGGGACTCCAACCCAACACCGCGGATCCCAAGGTAAGTGCCTTAACCACTTGGCCACAGAGCTGCAGAATAGCACACATCGTTTCTTGTATTTATCATTTAAGAATCTTGACAGTTAATCTAATGCACAACTGAGTGAATTCAATTGTGCTGAGTGGGACTCGAACCCAACACCGCGGATCCCAAGGCAAGTGCCTTAACCACTTGGCCACGGAGCTGCTGAATAGCACACATCGTTTCTTGTATTTATCCTTTAAGAATTCAATTGTGCTGAATGCGACTCAAACCCAACAACTCTGATCCCAAGGTAAGTGTCTTAACCACTTGCTCATTGAGCTGCTGAATAGCACACATCGTTTCTTATATTTATCATTTAAGAATCTTGACAGTGTATCTAATACACAAATGAGTGAATTAAATTGTGCTGAGTGGGACTCGAACCCAACACCGCAGATCCCAAGGTAAGTGCCTTAACCACTTGGCCATTGAGCTGCTGAATAGCACACATCGTTTCTTATATTTATCATTTAAGAATCTTGACAGTTAATCTAATACACAACTGAGTGAATTCAATTGTGCTGAATGGGACTCGAACCCAACAACTCTGAACCCAAGGTAAGTGCCTTAACCACTTGGCCATTGAGCTGCATAATAGCACACATCGTTTCTTATATTTATCATGTAAGAATCTTGACAGTGTATCTAATACACAACTGAGTGAATTCAATTGTGCTGAGTGGGACTCGAACCCAACACCGCGGATCCCAGCAGCTCCTTAACCACTTGGCCACGGAGCTGCTGAATAGCACACATCGTTTCTTGTATTTATCCTTTAGGAATTCAATTGTGCTGAGTGGGACTCGAACCCAACACCGCAGATCACAAGGTAAGTGCCTTAACCACTTGGCCATTGAGCTGCTGAATAGCACACATCGTTTCTTATATTTATCATTTAAGAATCTTGACAGTTAATCTAATACACAACTGAGTGAATTCAATTGTGCTGAGTGGGACTCGAACCCAGCACCGCGGATCCCAAGGCAAGTGCCTTAACCACTTGGCCATTGAGCTAATGAATAGCACACATCCTTTCTTATATTTATCATTTAAGAATCTTGACAGTTAATCTAATACACAACTGAGTGAATTCAATTGTGCTGAGTGGGACTCGAACCCAGCACCGCGGATCCCAAGGTAAGTGCCTTAACCACTGAGCTGCTGAATAGCACACATCATATCTTATATTTATCATTTAAGAATTCAATTGTGCTGAGTGGGACTCCAACCCAACACCGCGGATCCCAAGGCAAGTGCCTTAACCACGGAGCTGCTGAATAGCACACATCGTTTCTTGTATTTATCCTTTAAGAATTCAATTGTGCTGAATGGGACTCGAACCCAACAACTCTGATCCCAAGGTAAGTGCCTTAACCACTTGCTCATTGAGCTGCTGAATAGCACACATCGTTTCTTATATTTATCATTTAAGAATCTTGACAGTGTATCTAATACACAACTGAGTGAATTCAATTGTGCTGAGTGGGACTCGAACCCAACACCGCAGATCCCAAGGTAAGTGCCTTAACCACTTGGCCATTGAGCTGCTGAATAGCACACATCGTTTCTTATATTTATCATTTAAGAATCTTGACAGTTAATCTAATACACAACTGAGTGAATTCAATTGTGCTGAATGGGACTCGAACCCAACAACTCTGATCCCAAGGTAAGTGCCTTAACCACTTGGCCATTGAGCTGCTGAATAGCACACATCGTTTCTTATATTTATCATTTAAGAATCTTGACAGTGTATCTAATACACAACTGAGTGAATTAAATTGTGCTGAGTGGGACTCGAACCCAACACCGCGGATCCCAGCAGCTCCTTAACCACTTGGCCACGGAGCTACTGAATAGCACACATCGTTTCTTGTATTTATCCTTTAAGAATTCAATTGTGCTGAATGGGACTCGAACCCAACAACTCTGATGCCAAGGTAAGTGCCTTAACCACTTGGCCATTGAGCTGCTGAATAGCACACATCGTTTCTTATATTTATCATTTAAGAATCTTGACAGTTAATCTAATACACAACTGAGTGAATTCAATTGTGCTGAGTGGGACTCGAACCCAGCACCGCGGATCCCAAGGCAAGTGCCTTAACCACTTGGCCATTGAGCTAATGATTAGCACACATCCTTTCTTATATTTATCATTTAAGAATCTTGACAGTTAATCTAATACACAACTGAGTGAATTCAATTGTGCTGAGTGGGACTCGAACCCAGCACCGCGGATCCCAAGGCAAGTGCCTTAACCACGGAGCTGCTGAATAGCACACATCGTTTCTTGTATTTATCATTTAAGAATCTTGACAGTTAATCTAATGCACAACTGAGTGAATTCAATTGTGCTGAGTGGGACTCGAACCCAACACCGCGGATCCCAAGGCAAGTGCCTTAACCACTTGGCCACGGAGCTGCTGAATAGCACACATCGTTTCTTGTATTTATCCTTTAAGAATTCAATTGTGCTGAACGGGACTCGAACCCAACAACTCTGATCCCAAGGTAAGTGCCTTAACCACTTGCTCATTGAGCTGCTGAATAGCACACATCGTTTCTTATATTTATCATTTAAGAATCTTGACAGTGTATCTAATACACAACTGAGTGAATTCAATTGTGCTGAGTGGGACTCGAACCCAACAACTCTGATCCCAAGGTAAGTGCCTTAACCACTTGCTCATTGAGCTGCTGAATAGCACACATCGTTTCTTATATTTATCATTTAAGAATCTTGACAGTGTATCTAATACACAACTGAGTGAATTCAATTGTGCTGAGTGGGACTCGAACCCAACACCGCGGATCCCAAGGCAAGTGCCTTAACCACTTGGCCACGGAGCTGCTGAATAGCACACATCGTTTCTTGTATTTATCCTTTAAGAATTCAATTGTGCTGAGTGGGACTCCAACCCAACACCGCGGATCCCAAGGTAAGTGCCTTAACCACTTGGCAACAGAGCTGCAGAATAGCACACATCGTTTCTTGTATTTATCATTTAAGAATCTTGACAGTTAATCTAATGCACAACTGAGTGAATTCAATTGTGCTGAGTGGGACTCGAACCCAACACCGCGGATCCCAAGGCAAGTGCCTTAACCACCTGGCCACGGAGCTGCTGAATAGCACACATCGTTTCTTGTATTTATCCTTTAAGAATTCAATTGTGCTGAATGGGACTCCAACCCAACAACTCTGATCCCAAGGTAAGTGTCTTAACCACTTGCTCATTGAGCTGCTGAATAGCACACATCGTTTCTTATATTTATCATTTAAGAATCTTGACAGTGTATCTAATACACAACTGAGTGAATTATATTGTGCTGAGTGGGACTCGAACCCAACACCGCAGATCCCAAGGTAAGTGCCTTAACCACTTGGCCATTGAGCTGCTGAATAGCACACATCGTTTCTTATATTTATCATTTAAGAATCTTGACAGTTAATCTAATACACAACTGAGTGAATTCAATTGTGCTGAATGGGACTCGAACCCAACAACTCTGATCCCAAGGTAAGTGCCTTAACCACTTGGCCATTGAGCTGCTGAATAGCACACATCGTTTCTTATATTTATCATTTAAGAATCTTGACAGTGTATCTAATACACAACTGAGTGAATTAAATTGTGCTGAGTGGGACTCGAACCCAACACCGCGGACCCCAGCAGCTCCTTAACCACTTGGCCACGGAGCTGCTGAATAGCACACATCGTTTCTTGTATTTATCCTTTAGGAATTCAATTGTGCTGAGTGGGACTCGAACCCAACACCGCAGATCACAAGGTAAGTGCCTTAACCACTTGGCCATTGAGCTGCTGAATAGCACACATCGTTTCTTATATTTATCATTTAAGAATCTTGACAGTTAATCTAATACACAACTGAGTGAATTCAATTGTGCTGAGTGGGACTCGAACCCAGCACCGCGGATCCCAAGGCAAGTGCCTTAACCACTTGGCCATTGAGCTAATGAATAGCACACATCCTTTCTTATATTTATCATTTAAGAATCTTGACAGTTAATCTAATACACAACTGAGTGAATTCAATTGTGCTGAGTGGGACTCGAACCCAGCACCGCGGATCCCAAGGCAAGTGCCTTAACCACTTGGCCACTGAGCTGCTGAATAGCACACATCATATCTTATATTTATCATTTAAGAATTCAATTGTGCTGAGTGGGACTCCAACCCAACACCGCGGATCCCAAGGCAAGTGCCTTAACCACTTGGCCACGGAGCTGCTGAATAGCACACATCGTTTCTTGTATTTATCCTTTAAGAATTCAATTGTGCTGAATGGGACTCGAACCCAACAACTCTGATCCCAAGGTAAGTGCCTTAACCACTTGCTCATTGAGCTGCTGAATAGCACACATCGTTTCTTATATTTATCATTTAAGAATCTTGACAGTGTATCTAATACACAACTGAGTGAATTAAATTGTGCTGAGTGGGACTCGAACCCAACACCGCAGATCCCAAGGTAAGTGCCTTAACCACTTGGCGATTGAGCTGCTGAATAGCACACATCATTTCTTATATTTATCATTTAAGAATCTTGACAGTTAATCTAATACACAACTGAGTGAATTCAATTGTGCTGAATGGGACTCGAACCCAACAACTCTGATCCCAAGGTAAGTGCCTTAACCACTTGGCCATTGAGCTGCTGAATAGCACACATCGTTTCTTATATTTATCATTTAAGAATCTTGACAGTGTATATAATACACAACTGAGTGAATTAAATTGTGCTGAGTGGGACTCGAACCCAACACCGCGGATCCCAGCAGCTCCTTAACCACTTGGCCACGGAGCTACTGAATAGCACACATCGTTTCTTGTATTTATCCTTTAGGAATTCAATTGTGCTGAGTTGGACTCGAACCCAACACCGCAGATCACAAGGTAAGTGCCTTAACCACTTGGCCATTGAGCTGCTGAATAGCACACATCCTTTCTTATATTTATCATTTAAGAATCTTGACAGTTAATCTAATACACAACTGAGTGAATTCAATTGTGCTGAGTGGGACTCGAACCCAGCACCGCGGATCCCAAGGCAAGTGCCTTAACCACTTGGCCACTGAGCTGCTGAATAGCACACATCATATCTTATATTTATCATTTAAGAATTCAATTGTGCTGAATGGGACTCGAACCCAACAACTCTGATCTCAAGGTAAGTGCCTTAACCACTTGGCCATTGAGCTGCTGAATAGCACACATCGTTTCTTATATTTATCATTTAAGAATCTTGACAGTGTATCTAATACACAACTGAGTGAATTAAATTGTGCTGAGTGGGACTCGAACCCAACACCGCGGATCCCAGCAGCTCCTTAACCACTTGGCCACGGAGCTACTGAATAGCACACATCGTTTCTTGTATTTATCCTTTAAGAATTCAATTGTGCTGAATGGGACTCGAACCCAACAACTCTGATGCCAAGGTAAGTGCCTTAACCACTTGGCCATTGAGCTGCTGAATAGCACACATCGTTTCTTATATTTATCATTTAAGAATCTTGACAGTTAATCTAATACACAACTGAGTGAATTCAATTGTGCTGAGTGGGACTCGAACCCAGCACCGCAGATCCCAAGGCAAGTGCCTTAACCACTTGGCCATTGAGCTGCTGAATAGCACACATCGTTTCTTATATTTATCATTTAAGAATCTTGACAGTTAATCTAAAACACAACTGAGTGAATTCAATTGTGCTGAGTGGGACTCGAACCCAGCACCGCGAATCCCAAGGCAAGTGCCTTAACCACTTGGCCACGGAGCTGCTGAATAGCACACATCGTTTCTTGTATTTATCCTTTAAGAATTCAATTGTGCTGAATGGGACTCGAACCCAACAACTCTGATGCCAAGGTAAGTGCCTTAACCACTTGGCCACGGAGTTGCTGAATAGCACACATCGTTTCTTGTATTTATCCTTTAAGAATTCAATTGTGCTGAGTGGGACTCGAACCCAGCACCGCGGATCCCAAGGCAAGTGCCTTAACCACTTGGCCACGGAGCTGCTGAATAGCACACATCGTTTCTTGTATTTATCCTTTAAGAATTCAATTGTGCTGAATGGGACTCGAACCCAACAACTCTGATGCCAAGGTAAGTGCCTTAACCACTTGGCCATTGAGCTGCTGAATAGCACACATCGTTTCTTATATTTATCATTTAAGAATCTTGACAGTTAATCTAATACACAACTGAGTGAATTTAATTGTGCTGAGTGGGACTCGAACCCAGCACCGCGGATCCCAAGGCAAGTGCCTTAACCACTTGGCCATTGAGCTGCTGAATAGCACACATCGTTTCTTATATTTATCATTCAAGAATCTTGACAGTTAATCTAATACACAACTGAGTGAATTCAATTGTGCTGAGTGGGACTCGAACCCAACACCGCAGATCCCAAGGTAAGTGCCTTAACCACTTGGCCATTGAGCTGCTGAATAGCACACATCGTTTCTTATATTTATCATTTAAGAATCTTGACAGTTTATCTAATACACAACTGAGTGAATTCAATTGTGCTGAGTGGGACTCGAACCCAACACCGCAGATCCCAAGGTAAGTGCCTTAACCACTTGGCCATTGAGCTGCTGAATAGCACACATCGTTTCTTATATTTATCATTTAAGAATCTTGACAGTTAATCTAAAACACAACTGAGTGAATTCAATTGTGCTGAGTGGGACTCGAACCCAGCACCGCGAATCCCAAGGCAAGTGCCTTAACCACTTGGCCACGGAGCTGCTGAATAGCACACATCGTTTCTTGTATTTATCCTTTAAGAATTCAATTGTGCTGAATGGGACTCGAACCCAACAACTCTGATGCCAAGGTAAGTGCCTTAACCACTTGGCCACGGAGTTGCTGAATAGCACACATCGTTTCTTGTATTTATCCTTTAAGAATTCAATTGTGCTGAGTGGGACTCGAACCCAGCACCGCGGATCCCAAGGCAAGTGCCTTAACCACTTGGCCACGGAGCTGCTGAATAGCACACATCGTTTCTTGTATTTATCCTTTAAGAATTCAATTGTGCTGAATGGGACTCGAACCCAACAACTCTGATGCCAAGGTAAGTGCCTTAACCACTTGGCCATTGAGCTGCTGAATAGCACACATCGTTTCTTATATTTATCATTTAAGAATCTTGACAGTTAATCTAATACACAACTGAGTGAATTTAATTGTGCTGAGTGGGACTCGAACCCAGCACCGCGGATCCCAAGGCAAGTGCCTTAACCACTTGGCCATTGAGCTGCTGAATAGCACACATCGTTTCTTATATTTATCATTCAAGAATCTTGACAGTTAATCTAATACACAACTGAGTGAATTCAATTGTGCTGAGTGGGACTCGAACCCAACACCGCGGATCCCAAGGCAAGTGCCTTAACCACTTGGCCACGGAGCTGCTGAATAGCACACATCGTTTCTTGTATTTATCCTTTAAGAATTCAATTGTGCTGAGTGGGACTCGAACCCAGCACCGCGGATCCCAAGGCAAGTGCCTTAACCACTTGGCCACGGAGCTGCTGAATAGCACACATCGTTTCTTGTATTTATCCTTTAAGAATTCAATTGTGCTGAATGGGACTCAAACCCAACAACTCTGATGCCAAGGTAAGTGCCTTAACCACTTGGCCACGGAGCTGCTGAATAGCACACATCGTTTCTTGTATTTATCCTTTAAGAATTCAATTGTGCTGAATGGGACTCGAACCCAACAACTCTGATCCCAAGGCAAGTGCCTTAACCACTTGGCCACGGAGCTGCTGAACGGAGCTGCTGAACGGAGCTGCTGAACGGAGCTGCTGAACGGAGCTGCTGAACGGAGCTGCTGAACGGAGCTGCTGAACGGAGCTGCTGAACGGAGCTGCTGAACGGAGCTGCTGAACGGAGCTGCTGAACGGAGCTGCTGAACGGAGCTGCTGAACGGAGCTGCTGAACGGAGCTGCTGAACGGAGCTGCTGAACGGAGCTGCTGAACGGAGCTGCTGAACGGAGCTGCTGAATAGCACACATCGTTTCTTGTATTTATCCTTTAAGAATTCAATTGTGCTGAATGGGACTCGAACCCAACAACTCTGATCCCAAGGCAAGTGCCTTAACCACTTGGCCACGGAGCTGCTGAACGGAGCTGCTGAATAGCACACATCGTTTCTTGTATTTATCCTTTAAGAATTCAATTGTGCTGAATGGGACTCGAACCCAACAACTCTGATGCCAAGGTAAGTGCCTTAACCACTTGGCCATTGAGCTGCTGAATAGCACACATCGTTTCTTATATTTATCATTTAAGAATCTTGACAGTTAATCTAATCCACAACTGAGTGAATTCAATTGTGCTGAGTGGGACTCGAACCCAACACCGCGGATCCCAAGGCAAGTGCCTTAACCACTTGGCCACGGAGCTGCTGAACGGAGTTGCTGAATAGCACACATCGTTTCTTGTATTTATCCTTTAAGAATTCAATTGTGCTGAATGGGACTCGAACCCAACAACTCTGATGCCAAGGTAAGTGCCTTAACCACTTGGCTATTGATCTGCTGAATAGCACACATCGTTTCTTATATTTATCATTTAAGAATCTTGACAGTTAATTTAATACACAACTGAGTGAATTCAATTGTGCTGAGTGGGACTCGAACCCAACACTGCGGATCCCAAAGCAAGTGCCTTAACCACTTGGCCATTGAGCTGCTGAATAGCACACATCGTTTCTTATATTTATCATTTAAGAATCTTGACAGTTAATCTAATACACAACTGAGTGAATTCAATTGTGCTGAGCGGGACTCGAACCCAGCACCGCGGATCCCAAGGCAAGTGCCTTAACCACTTGGCCATTGAGCTGCTGAATAGCACACATCGTTTCTTATATTTATCATTTAAGAATCTTGACAGTTAATCTAATACACAACTGAGTGAATTCAATTGTGCTGAGTGGGACTCGAACCCAGCACCGCGGATCCCAAGGCAAGTGCCTTAACCACTTGGCCACGGAGCTGCTGAATAGCACACATCGTTTCTTGTATTTATCCTTTAAGAATTCAATTGTGCTGAATGGGACTCGAACCCAACAACTCTGATGCCAAGGTAAGTGCCTTAACCACTTGGCCATTCAGCTGCTGAATAGCACACATCGTTTCTTATATTTATCATTTAAGAATCTTGACAGTTAAACTAATCCACAACTGAGTGAATTCAATTGTGCTGAGTGGGACTCGAACCCAACACCGCGGATCCCAAGGCAAGTGCCTTAACCACTTGGCCACGGAGCTGCTGAACGGAGCTGCTGAATAGCACACATCGTTTCTTGTATTTATCCTTTAAGAATTCAATTGTGCTGAATGGGACTCAAACCCAACAACTCTGATGCCAAGGTAAGTGCCTTAACCACTTGGCCATTGAGCTGCTGAATAGCACACATCGTTTCTTATATTTATCATTTAAGAATCTTGACAGTTAATCTAAAACACAACTGAGTGAATTCAATTGTGCTGAGTGGGACTCGAACCCAGCACCGCGGATCCCAAGGCAAGTGCCTTAACCACTTGGCCACGGAGCTGCTGAATAGCACACATCGTTTCTTGTATTTATCCTTTAAGAATTCAATTGTGCTGAATGGGACTCGAACCCAACAACTCTGATGCCAAGGTAAGTGCCTTAACCACTTGGCCATTGAGCTGCTGAATAGCACACATCGTTTCTTATATTTATCATTTAAGAATCTTGACAGTTAATCTAATACACAACTGAGTGAATTCAATTGTGCTGAGTGGGACTCGAACCCAACACCGCGGATCCCAAGGCAAGTGCCTTAACCACTTGGCCACGGAACTGCTGAATAGCACACATCGTTTCTTGTATTTATCCTTTAAGAATTCAATTGTGCTGAGTGGGACTCGAACCCAGCACCGCGGATCCCAAGGCAAGTGCCTTAACCACTTGGCCACGGAGTTGCTGAATAGCACACATCGTTTCTTGTATTTATCCTTTAAGAATTCAATTGTGCTGAATGGGACTCGAACCCAACAACTCTGATGCCAAGGTAAGTGCCTTAACCAATTGGCCATTGAGCTGCTGAATAGCACACATCGTTTTATATTTATCATTTAAGAATCTTGACAGTTAATCTAATACACAACTGAGTGAATTCAATTGTGCTGAGTGGGACTCGAACCCAACACCGCGGATCCCAAGGCAAGTGGCTTAACCACTTGGCCAATGAGCTGCTGAATAGCACACATCGTTTCTTATATTTATCATTTAAGAATCTTGACAGTTAATCTAATACACAACTGAGTGAATTCAATTGTGCTGAGTGGGACTCGAACCCAGCACCGCGGATCCCAAGGCAAGTGCCTTAACCACTTGGCCACGGAGCTGCTGAATAGCACACATCGTTTCTTATATTTATCATTTAAGAATCTTGACAGTTAATCTAATACACAACTGAGTGAATTCAATTGTGCTGAGTGGGACTCGAACCCAACACCACGGATCCCAAGGCAAGTGCCTTAACCACTTGGCCAATGAGCTGCTGAATAGCACACATCGTTTCTTATATTTATCATTTAAGAATCTTGACAGTTAATCTAATACTCAACTGAGTGAATTCCATTATGCTGAGTGGGACTCGAACCCAGCACCGCGGATCCCAAGGCAAGTGCCTTAACCACTTGGCCACGGAGCTGCTGAATAGCACACATCGTTTCTTATATTTATCATTTAAGAATCTTGACAGTTAATCTAATACACAACTGAGTGAATTTAATTGTGCTGAGTGGGACTCGAACCCAGCACCGCGGATCCCAAGGCAAGTGCCTTAACCACTTGGCCATTGAGCTGCTGAATAGCACACATCGTTTCTTATATTTATCATTTAAGAAATTTGACAGTTAATCTAATACACAACTGAGTGAATTCAATTGTGCTGAGTGGGACTCGAACCCAGCACCGCGGATCCCAAGGCAAGTGCCTTAACCACTTGGCCACGGAGCTGCTGAATAGCACACATTGTTTCTTGTATTTATCCTTTAAGAATTCAATTGTGCTGAATGGGACTCGAACCCAACAACTCTGATGCCAAGGTAAGTGCCTTAACCACTTGGCCATTGAGCTGCTGAATAGCACACATCGTTTCTTATATTTATCATTTAAGAATCTTGACAGTTAATCTAATACACAACTGAGTGAATTTAATTGTGCTGAGTGGGACTCGAACCCAGCACCGCGGATCCAAGGCAAGTGCCTTAACCACTTGGCCATTGAGCTGCTGAATAGCACACATCGTTTCTTATATTTATCATTTAAGAATCTTGACAGTTAATCTAATACACAACTGAGTGAATTCAATTGTGCTGAGTGGGACTCGAACCCAACACCGCGGATCCCAAGGCAAGTGCCTTAACCACTTGGCCACGGAGCTGCTGAATAGCACACATCGTTTCTTGTATTTATCCTTTAAGAATTCAATTGTGCTGAGTGGGACTCGAACCCAGCACCGCGGATCCCAAGGCAAGTGCCTTAACCACTTGGCCACGGAGCTGCTGAATAGCACACATCGTTTCTTGTATTTATCCTTTAAGAATTCAATTGTGCTGAATGGCACTCGAACCCAACAACTCTGATGCCAAGGTAAGTGCCTTAACCACTTGGCCACGGAGCTGCTGAATAGCACACATCGTTTCTTGTATTTATCCTTTAAGAATTCAATTGTGCTGAATGGGACTCGAACCCAACAACTCTGATCCCAAGGCAAGTGCCTTAACCACTTGGCCACGGAGCTGCTGAACGGAGCTGCTGAATAGCACACATCGTTTCTTGTATTTATCCTTTAAGAATTCAATTGTGCTGAATGGGACTCGAACCCAACAACTCTGATCCCAAGGCAAGTGCCTTAACCACTTGGCCACGGAGCTGCTGAACGGAGCTGCTGAATAGCACACATCGTTTCTTGTATTTATCCTTTAAGAATTCAATTGTGCTGAATGGGACTCGAACCCAACAACTCTGATGCCAAGGTAAGTGCCTTAACCACTTGGCTATTGATCTGCTGAATAGCACACATCGTTTCTTATATTTATCATTTAAGAATCTTGACAGTTAATCTAATACACAACTGAGTGAATTCAATTGTGCTGAGTGGGACTCGAACCCAACACCGCGGATCCCAAGGCAAGTGCCTTAACCACTTGGCCACGGAGCTGCTGAATAGCACACATCGTTTCTTGTATTTATCCTTTAAGAATTCAATTGTGCTGAATGGGACTCGAACCCAACAACTCTGATCTCAAGGTAAGTGCCTTAACCACTTGCTCATTGAGCTGCTGAATAGCACACATCGTTTCTTATATTTATCATTTAAGAATCTTGACAGTGTATCTAATACACAACTGAGTGAATTCAATTGTGCTGAGTGGGACTCGAACCCAACACCGCAGATCCCAAGGCAAGTGTCTTAACCACTTGGCCACTGAGCTGCTGAATAGCACACATCGTTTCTTGTATTTATCCTTTAAGAATTCAATTGTGCTGAATGGGACTCGAACCCAACAACTCTGATGCCAAGGTAAGTGCCTTAACCACTTGGCCATTGAGCTGCTGAATAGCACACATCGTTTCTTATATTTATCATTTAAGAATCTTGACAGTTAATCTAATACACAACTGAGTGAATTTAATTGTGCTGAGTGGGACTCGAACCCAGCACCGCGGATCCAAGGCAAGTGCCTTAACCACTTGGCCATTGAGCTGCTGAATAGCACACATCGTTTCTTATATTTATCATTTAAGAATCTTGACAGTTAATCTAATACACAACTGAGTGAATTCAATTGTGCTGAGTGGGACTCGAACCCTGCACCGCGGATCCCAAGGCAAGTGCCTTAACCACTTGGCCACGGAGCTGCTGAATAGCACACATCGTTTCTTATATTTATCATTTAAGAATCTTGACAGTTAATCTAATACACAACTGAGTGAATTCAATTGTGCTGAGTGGGACTCGAACCCAACACCGCGGATCCCAAGGCAAGTGCCTTAACCACTTGGCCAATGAGCTGCTGAATAGCACACATCGTTTCTTATATTTATCATTTAAGAATCTTGACAGTTAATCTAATACTCAACTGAGTGAATTCCATTATGCTGAGTGGGACTCGAACCCAGCACCGCGGATCCCAAGGCAAGTGCCTTAACCACTTGGCCACGGAGCTGCTGAATAGCACACATCGTTTCTTGTATTTATCCTTTAAGAATTCAATTGTGCTGAATGGGACTCGAACCCAACCACTCTGATGCCAAGGTAAGTGCCTTAACCACTTGGCCATTGAGCTGCTGAATAGCACACATCGTTTCTTATATTTATCATTTAAGAATCTTGACAGTTAATCTAATACACAACTGAGTGAATTCAATTGTGCTGAGCGGGACTCGAACCCAGCACCGCGGATCCCAAGGCAAGTGCCTTAACCACTTGGCCATTGAGCTGCTGAATAGCACACATCGTTTCTTATATTTATCATTTAAGAATCTTGACAGTTAATCTAATACACAACTGAGTGAATTCAATTGTGCTGAGTGGGACTCGAACCCAGCACCGCGGATCCCAAGGCAAGTGCCTTAACCACTTGGCCACGGAGCTGCTGAATAGCACACATTGTTTCTTGTATTTATCCTTTAAGAATTCAATTGTGCTGAATGGGACTCGAACCCAACAACTCTGATGCCAAGGTAAGTGCCTTAACCACTTGGCCATTGAGCTGCTGAATAGCACACATCGTTTCTTATATTTATCATTTAAGAATATTGACAGTTAATCTAATACACAACTGAGTGAATTCCATTGTGCTGAGTGGGACTCGAACCCAGCACCGCGGATCCCAAAGCAAGTGCCTTAACCACTTGGCCACGGAGCCGCTGATTAGTACACATCGTTTCTTGTATTTATCCTTTAAGAATTCAATTGTGCTGAATGGGACTCGAACCCAACAACTCTGATGCCAAGGTAAGTGTCTTAACCACTTGGCCATTGAGCTGCTGAATAGCACACATCGTTTCTTATATTTATCATTTAAGAATCTCGACAGTTAATCTAATACACAACTGAGTGAATTCAATTGTGCTGAGTGGGACTCGAACCCAACACCGCAGATCCCAAGGCAAGTGCCTTAACCACTTGGCCATTGAGCTGCTGAATAGCACACATCGTTTCTTATATTTATCATTTAAGAATCTTGACAGTTAATCTAATCCACAACTGAGTGAACTCAATTGTGCTGAGTGGGACTTGAACCCAACACCGCGGATCCCAAGGCAAGTGCCTTAACCACTTGGCCACGGAGCTGCTGAATAGCACACATCGTTTCTTGTATTTATCCTTTAAGAATTCAATTGTGCTGAATGGGACTCGAACCCAACAACTCTGATGCCAAGGTAAGTGCCTTAACCACTTGGCCATTGAGCTGCTGAATAGCACACATCGTTTCTTATATTTATCATTTAAGAATCTTGACAGTTAATCTAATACACAACTGAGTGAATTCAATTGTGCTGAGTGGGACTCGAACCCAACACCGCGGATCCCAAGGCAAGTGCCTTAACCACTTGGCCATTGAGCTGCTGAATAGCACACATCGTTTCTTAAATTTATCATTTAAGAATCTTGACAGTTAATCTAATCCACAACTGAGTGAATTCAATTGTGCTGAGTGGGACTCGAACCCAACACCGGGGATCCCAAGGCAAGTGCCTTAACCACTTGGCTGCTGAATAGCACACATCGTTTCTTGTATTTATCCTTTAAGAATTCAATTGTGCTGAATGGGACTCGAACCCAACAACTCTGATGCCAAGGTAAGTGCCTTAACCACTTGGCCATTGAGCTGCTGAATAGCACACATCGTTTCTTATATTTATCATTTAAGAATCTTGACAGTTAATCTAATTCACAACTGAGTGAATTCAATTGTGCTGAGTGGGACTCGAACCCAACACCGCGGATCCCAAGGCAAGTGCCTTAACCACTTGGCCATTGAGCTGCTGAATAGCACACATCGTTTCTTATATTTATCATTTAAGAATCTTGACAGTTAATCTAATACACAACTGAGTGAATTCAATTGTGCTGAGTGGGACTCGAACCCAGCACCGCGGATCCCAAGGCAAGTGCCTTAACCACTTGGCCACGGAGCTGCTGAATAGCACACATCGTTTCTTGTATTTATCCTTTAAGAATTCAATTGTGCTGAGTGGGACTCGAACCCAACACCGCGGATCCCAAGGCAAGTGCCTTAACCACGGAGTTGCTGAATAGCACACATCGTTTCTTGTATTTATCCTTTAAGAATTCAATTGTGCTGAGTGGGACTCGAACCCAGCACCGCGGATCCCAAGGCAAGTGCCTTAACCACTTGGCCACGGAGTTGCTGAATAGCACACATCGTTTCTTGTATTTATCCTTTAAGAATTCAATTGTGCTGAATGGGACTCGAACCCAACAACTCTGATGCCAAGGTAAGTGCCTTAACCACTTGGCCATTGAGCTGCTGAATAGCACACATCGTTTCTTATATTTATCATTTAAGAATCTTGACAGTTAATCTAATACACAACTGAGTGAATTCAATTGTGCTGAGTGGGACTCGAACCCAGCACCGCGGATCCCAAGGCAAGTGCCTTAACCACTTGGCCACGGAGCTGCTGAATAGCACACATCGTTTCTTGTATTTATCCTTTAAGAATTCAATTGTGCTGAATGGGACTCGAACCCAACAACTCTGATGCCAAGGTAAGTGCCTTAACCACTTGGCCATTGAGCTGCTGAATAGCACACATCGTTTCTTATATTTATCATTTAAGAATCTTGACAGTTAATCTAATACACAACTGAGTGAATTCAATTGTGCTGAGTGGGACTCGAACCCAGCACCGCGGATCCCAAGGCAAGTGCCTTAACCACTTGGCCACGGAGCTGCTGAATAGCACACATCATTTCTTGTATTTATCCTTTAAGAATTCAATTGTGCTGAATGGGACTCGAACCCAACAACTCTGATGCCAAGGTAAGTGCCTTAACAACTTGGCCATTGAGCTGCTGAATAGCACACATCGTTTCTTATATTTATCATTAAAGAATCTTGACAGTTAATCTAATACACAACTGAGTGAATTAAATTGTGCTGAGTGGGACTCGAACCCAACACCGCGGATCCCAAGGCAAGTGCCTTAACCACTTGGCCACGGAGCTGCTGAATAGCACACATCGTTTCTTGTATTTATCCTTTAAGAATTCAATTGTGCTGAGTGGGACTCGAACCCAGCACCGCGGATCCCAAGGCAAGTGCCTTAACCACTTGGCCACGGAGTTGCTGAATAGCACACATCGTTTCTTGTATTTATCCTTTAAGAATTCAATTGTGCTGAATGGGACTCGAACCCAACAACTCTGATGCCAAGGTAAGTGCCTTAACCACTTGTTCATTGAGCTGCTGAATAGCAAACATCGTTTTATATTTATCATTTAAGAATCTTGACAGTTAATCTAATACACAACTGAGTGAATTCAATTGTGCTGAGTGGGACTCGAACCCAGCACCGCGGATCCCAAGGCAAGTGCCTTAACCACTTGGCCACGGAGCTGCTGAATAGCACACATCGTTTCTTGTATTTATCTTTTAAGAATTCAATTGTGCTGAATGGGACTCGAACCCAACAACTCTGATGCCAAGGTAAGTGCCTTAACCACTTGTTCATTGAGCTGCTGAATAGCAAACATCGTTTTATATTTATCATTTAAGAATCTTGACAGTTAATCTAATACACAACTGAGTGAATTCAATTGTGCTGAGTGGGACTCGAACCCAGCACCGCGGATCCCAAGGCAAGTGCCTTAACCACTTGGCCACGGAGCTGCTGAATAGCACACATCGTTTCTTGTATTTATCTTTTAAGAATTCAATTGTGCTGAATGGGACTCGAACCCAACAACTCTGATGCCAAGGTAAGTGCCTTAACCACTTGGCCATTGAGCTGCTGAATAGCACACATTGTTTCTTATATTTATCATTATAGAATCTTGACAGTTAATCTAATACACAACTGAGTGAATTCAATTGTGCTGAGTGGGACTCGAACCCAACACCGCGGATCCCAAGCCAAGTGCCTTAACCACTTGGCCACGGAGCTGCTGAATAGCACACATTGTTTCTTATATTTATCATTTAAGAATCTTGACAGTTAATCTAATACACAACTGAGTGAATTCAATTGTGCTGAGTGGGACTCGAACCCAGCACCGCGGATCCCAAGGCAAGTGCCTTAACCACTTGGCCACGGAGTTGCTGAATAGCACACATCGTTTCTTGTATTTATCCTTTAAGAATTCAATTGTGCTGAATGGGACTCGAACCCAACAACTCTGATGCCAAGGTAAGTGCCTTAACCACTTGGCCATTGAGCTGCTGAATAGCACACATCGTTTCTTATATTTATCATTTAAGAATCTTGACAGTTAATCTAATACACAACTGAGTGAATTAAATTGTGCTGAGTGGGACTCGAACCCAGCACCGCGGATCCCAAGGCAAGTGCCTTAACCACTTGGCCACGGAGCTGCTGAATAGCACAAATCGTTTCTTGTATTTATCCTTTAAGAATTCAATTGTGCTGAATGGGACTCGAACCCAACAACTCTGATGCCAAGGTAAGTGCCTTAACCACTTGGCCATTGAGCTGCTGAATAGCACACATCGTTTCGTATATTTATCATTTAAGAATCTTGACAGTTAATCTAATACACAATTGAGTGAATTCAATTGTGCTGAGTGGGACTCGAACCCAGCACCGCGGATCCCAAGGCAAGTGCCTTAACCACTTGGCCACGGAGCTGCTGAGTAGCACACATCGTTTCTTGTATTTATCCTTTAAGAATTCAATTGTGCTGAATGGGACTCAAACCCAACCACTCTGATGCCAAGGTAAGTGCCTTAACCACTTGGCCATTGAGCTGCTGAATAGCACACATCGTTTCTTATATTTATCATTTAAGAATCTTGACAGTTAATCTAATACACAACTGAGTGAATTAAATTGTGCTGAGTGGGACTCGAACCCAGCACCGCGGATCCCAAGGCAAGTGCCTTAACCACTTGGCCATTGAGCTGCTGAATAGCACACATCGTTTCTTATATTTATCATTTAAGAATTCAATTGTGCTGAATGGGACTCAAACCCAACCACTCTGATGCCAAGGTAAGTGCCTTAACCACTTGGCCATTGAGCTGCTGAATAGCACACATCGTTTCTTATATTTATCATTTAAGAATCTTGACAGTTAATCTAATACACAACTGAGTGAATTCAATTGTGCTGAGTGGGACTCGAACCCAGCACCGCGGATCCCAAGGCAAGTGCCTTAACCACTTGGCCACGGAGCTGCTGAATAGCACACATCGTTTCTTGTATTTATCCTTTAAGAATTCAATTGTGCTGAATGGGACTCGAACCCAACAACTCTGATGCCAAGGTAAGTGCCTTAACCACTTGGCCATTGAGCTGCTGAATAGCACACATCGTTTCTTATATTTATCATTTAAGAATCTTGACAGTTAATCTAATACACAACTGAGTGAATTAAATTGTGCTGAGTGGGACTCGAACCCAGCACCGCGGATCCCAAGGCAAGTGCCTTAACCACTTGGCCACGGAGCTGCTGAATAGCACAAATCGTTTCTTGTATTTATCCTTTAAGAATTCAATTGTGCTGAATGGGACTCGAACCCAACAACTCTGATGCCAAGGTAAGTGCCTTAACCACTTGGCCATTGAGCTGCTGAATAGCACACATCGTTTCGTATATTTATCATTTAAGAATCTTGACAGTTAATCTAATACACAATTGAGTGAATTCAATTGTGCTGAGTGGGACTCGAACCCAGCACCGCGGATCCCAAGACAAGTGCCTTAACCACTTGGCCACGGAGCTGCTGAGTAGCACACATCGTTTCTTGTATTTATCCTTTAAGAATTCAATTGTGCTGAATGGGACTCAAACCCAACCACTCTGATGCCAAGGTAAGTGCCTTAACCACTTGGCCATTGAGCTGCTGAATAGCACACATCGTTTCTTATATTTATCATTTAAGAATCTTGACAGTTAATCTAATACACAACTGAGTGAATTAAATTGTGCTGAGTGGGACTCAAACCCAGCACCGCGGATCCCAAGGCAAGTGCCTTAACCACTTGGCCATTGAGCTGCTGAATAGCACACATCGTTTCTTATATTTATCATTTAAGAATTCAATTGTGCTGAATGGGACTCAAACCCAACCACTCTGATGCCAAGGTAAGTGCCTTAACCACTTGGCCATTGAGCTGCTGAATAGCACACATCGTTTCTTATATTTATCATTTAAGAATCTTGACAGTTAATCTAATACACAACTGAGTGAATTCAATTGTGCTGAGTGGGACTCGAACCCAGCACCGCGGATCCCAAGGCAAGTGCCTTAACCACTTGGCCACGGAGCTGCTGAATAGCACACATCGTTTCTTGTATTTATCCTTTAAGAATTCAATTGTGCTGAATGGGACTCGAACCCAACAACTCTGATGCCAAGGTAAGTGCCTTAACCACTTGGCCATTGAGCTGCTGAATAGCACACATCGTTTCTTATATTTATCATTTAAGAATTCAATTGTGCTGAATGGGACTCGAACCCAACCACTCTGATGCCAAGGTAAGTGCCTTAACCACTTGGCCATTGAGCTGCTGAATAGCACACATCGTTTCTTATATTTATCATTTAAGAATTCAATTGTGCTAAATGGGACTCGAACCCAGCACCGCGGATCCCAAGGCAAGTGCCTTAACCACTTGGCCATTGAGCTGCTGAATAGCACACATCGTTTCTTATATTTATCATTTAAGAATCTTGACAGTTAATCTAATACACAACTGAGTGAATTCAATTGTGCTGAGTGGGACTCGAACCCAGCACCGCGGATCCCAAGGCAAGTGCCTTAACCACTTGGCCACGGAGCTGCTGAATAGCACACATCGTTTCTTGTATTTATCCTTTAAGAATTCAATTGTGCTGAATGGGACTCAAACCCAACAACTCTGATGCCAAGGTAAGTGCCTTAACCACTTGGCCATTGAGCTGCTGAATAGCACACATCGTTTCTTATATTTATCATTTAAGAATCTTGACAGTTAATCTAATACACAACTGAGTGAATTCAATTGTGCTGAGTGGGACTCGAACCCAGCACCGCGGATCCCAAGGCAAGTGCCTTAACCACTTGGCCACGGAGCTGCTGAATAGCACACATCGTTTCTTGTATTTATCCTTTAAGAATTCAATTGTGCTGAATGGGACTCGAACCCAACACTCACTCTGATGCCAAGGTAAGTGCCTTAACCACTTGGCCATTGAGCTGCTGAATAGCACACATCGTTTCTTGTATTTATCCTTTAAGAATTCAATTGTGCTGAATGGGACTCGAACCCAACAACTCTGATCCCAAGGCAAGTGCCTTAACCACTTGGCCACGGAGCTGCTGAACAGAGCTGCTGAATTTAAGAATCTTGACAGTTAATCTAATACACAACTGAGTGAATTCCATTGTGCTGAGTGGGACTCGAACCCAGCACAGCGGATCCCAAGGCAAGTGCCTTAACCACTTGGCCACGGAGCTGCTGAATAGCACACATCGTTTCTTGTATTTATCCTTTAAGAATTCAATTGTGCTGAATGGGATTCGAACCCAACAACTCTGAGGCCAAGGTAAGTGCCTTAACCACTTGGCCATTGAGCTGCTGAATAGCACACATCGTTTCTTATATTTATCAAATAAGAATCTTGACAGTTAATCTAATACACAACTGAGTGAATTCAATTGTGCTGAGTGGGACTCGAACCCAACACCGCGGATCCCAAGGCAAGTGCCTTAACCACTTGGCCATTGAGCTGCTGAATAGCACACATCGTTTCTTATATTTATCATTTAAGAATCTTGACAGTTAATCTAATACACAACTGAGTGAATTCAATTGTGCTGAGTGGGACTCGAACCCAGCACCGCGGATCCCAAGGCAAGTGCCTTAACCACTTGGCCACGGAGCTGCTGAGTAGCACACATCGTTTCTTGTATTTATCCTTTAAGAATTCAATTGTGCTGAATGGGACTCAAACCCAACCACTCTGATGCCAAGGTAAGTGCCTTAACCACTTGGCCACGGAGCTGCTGAATAGCACACATCGTTTCTTGTATTTATCCTTTAAGAATTCAATTGTGCTGAATGGGACTCGAACCCAACAACTCTGATCCCAAGGCAAGTGCCTTAACCACTTGGCCACGGAGCTGCTGAACAGAGCTGCTGAATTTAAGAATCTTGACAGTTAATCTAATATACAACTGAGTGAATTCCATTGTGCTGAGTGGGACTCGAACCCAGCACAGCGGATCCCAAGGCAAGTGCCTTAACCACTTGGCCACGGAGCTGCTGAATAGCACACATCGTTTCTTGTATTTATCCTTTAAGAATTCAATTGTGCTGAATGGGACTCGAACCCAACAACTCTGAGGCCAAGGTAAGTGCCTTAACCACTTGGCCATTGAGCTGCTGAATAGCACACATCGTTTCTTATATTTATCATTTAAGAATCTTGACAGTTAATCTAATACACAACTGAGTGAATTCAATTGTGCTGAGTGGGACTCGAACCCAACACCGCGGATCCCAAGGCAAGTGCCTTAACCACTTGGCCATTGAGCTGCTGAATAGCACACATCGTTTCTTATATTTATCATTTAAGAATCTTGACAGTTAATCTAATACACAACTGAGTGAATTCAATTGTGCTGAGTGGGACTCGAACCCAGCACCGCGGATCCCAAGGCAAGTGCCTTAACCACTTGGCCACGGAGCTGCTGAATAGCACACATCGTTTCTTATATTTATCATTTAAGAATCTTGACAGTTAATCTAATACACAACTGAGTGAATTCAATTGTGCTGAGTGGGACTCGAACCCAGCACCGCGGATCCCAAGGCAAGTGCCTTAACCACTTGGCCACGGAGCTGCTGAATAGCACACATCGTTTCTTGTATTTATCCTTTAAGAATTCAATTGTGCTGAGTGGGACTCGAACCCAGCACCGCGGATCCCAAGGCAAGTGCCTTAACCACTTGGCCACGGAGTTGCTGAATAGCACACATCGTTTCTTGTATTTATCCTTTAAGAATTCAATTGTGCTGAATGGGACTCGAACCCAACAACTCTGATGCCAAGGTAAGTGCCTTAACCACTTGTTCATTGAGCTGCTGAATAGCAAACATCGTTTTATATTTATCATTTAAGAATCTTGACAGTTAATCTAATACACAACTGAGTGAATTCAATTGTGCTGAGTGGGACTCGAACCCAGCACCGCGGATCCCAAGGCAAGTGCCTTAACCACTTGGCCACGGAGCTGCTGAGTAGCACACATCGTTTCTTGTATTTATCCTTTAAGAATTCAATTGTGCTGAATGGGACTCAAACCCAACCACTCTGATGCCAAGGTAAGTGCCTTAACCACTTGGCCATTGAGCTGCTGAATAGCACACATCGTTTCTTATAATTATCATTTAAGAATCTTGACAGTTAATCTAATACACAACTGAGTGAATTCAATTGTGCTGAGTGGGACTCGAACCCAGCACCGCGGATCCCAAGGCAAGTGCCTTAACCACTTGGCCACGGAGCTGCTGAATAGCACACATCGTTTCTTGTATTTATCCTTTAAGAATTCAATTGTGCTGAATGGGACTCGAACCCAACAACTCTGATGCCAAGGTAAGTGCCTTAACCACTTGGCCATTGAGCTGCTGAATAGCACACATCGTTTCTTATATTTATCATTTAAGAATTCAATTGTGCTGAATGGGACTCAAACCCAACCACTCTGATGCCAAGGTAAGTGCCTTAACCACTTGGCCATTGAGCTGCTGAATAGCACACATCGTTTCTTATATTTATCATTTAAGAATTCAATTGTGCTGAATGGGACTCAAACCCAACCACTCTGATGCCAAGGTAAGTGCCTTAACCACTTGGCCATTGAGCTGCTGAATAGCACACATCGTTTCTTATATTTATCATTCAAGAATTCAATTGTGCTAAATGGGACTCGAACCCAGCACCGCGGATCCCAAGGCAAGTGCCTTAACCACTTGGCCATTGAGCTGCTGAATAGCACACATCGTTTCTTATATTTATCATTTAAGAATCTTGACAGTTAATCTAATACACAACTGAGTGAATTCAATTGTGCTGAGTGGGACTCGAACCCAGCACCGCGGATCCCAAGGCAAGTGCCTTAACCACTTGGCCACGGAGCTGCTGAATAGCACACATCGTTTCTTGTATTTATCCTTTAAGAATTCAATTGTGCTGAATGGGACTCGAACCCAACAACTCTGATGCCAAGGTAAGTGCCTTAACCACTTGGCCATTGAGCTGCTGAATAGCACACATCGTTTCTTATATTTATCATTTAAGAATCTTGACAGTTAATCTAATACACAACTGAGTGAATTCAATTGTGCTGAGTGGGACTCGAACCCAGCACCGCGGATCCCAAGGCAAGTGCCTTAACCACTTGGCCACGGAGCTGCTGAATAGCACACATCGTTTCTTGTATTTATCCTTTAAGAATTCAATTGTGCTGAATGGGACTCAAACCCAACCACTCTGATGCCAAGGTAAGTGCCTTAACCACTTGGCCATTGAGCTGCTGAATAGCACACATCGTTTCTTATATTTATCATTTAAGAATCTTGACAGTTAATCTAATACACAACTGAGTGAATTCAATTGTGCTGAGTGGGACTCGAACCCAGCACCGCGGATCCCAAGGCAAGTGCCTTAACCACTTTGCCATTGAGCTGCTGAATAGCACACATCGTTTCTTATATTTATCATTTAAGAATCTTGACAGTTAATCTAATACACAACTGAGTGAATTCAATTGTGCTGAGTGGGACTCGAACCCAGCACCGCGGATCCCAAGGCAAGTGCCTTAACCACTTGGCCACGGAGCTGCTGAATAGCACACATCGTTTCTTATATTTATCATTTAAGAATCTTGACAGTTAATCTAATACACAACTGAGTGAATTCAATTGTGCTGAGTGGGACTCAAACCCAGCACCGCGGATCCCAAGGCAAGTGCCTTCACCACTTGGCCACGGAGCTGCTGAATAGCACACATCGTTTCTTATATTTATCATTTAAGAATCTTGACAGTTAATCTAATACACAACTGAGTGAATTCAATTGTGCTGAGTGGGACTCAAACCCAGCACCGCGGATCCCAAGGCAAGTGCCTTAACCACTTGGCCACGGAGCTGCTGAACAGAGCTGCTGAATAGCACACATCGTTTCTTGTATTTATCCTTTAAGAATTCAATTGTGCTGAATGGGACTCGAACCCAACAACTCTGATGTCAAGGTAAGTGCCTTAACCACTTGGCCATTGAGCTGCTGAATCGCACACATCGTTTCTTATATTTATCATTTAAGAATCTTGACAGTTAATCTAATACACAACTGAGTGAATTCAATTGTGCTGAGTGGGACTCGAACCCAACACCGCGGATCCCAAGGCAAGTGCCTTAACCACTTGGCCAATGAGCTGCTGAATAGCACACATCGTTTCTTATATTTATCATTTAAGAATCTTGACAGTTAATCTAATACATAACTGAGTGAATTCAATTGTGCTGAGTGGGACTCGAACCCAGCACCGCGGATCCAAAGGCAAGTGCCTTAACCACTTGGCCACGGAGCTGCTGAATCGCACACATCGTTTCTTATATTTATCATTTAAGAATCTTGACAGTTAATCTAATACACAACTGAGTGAATTCAATTGTGCTGAGTGGGACTCGAACCCAACACCGCGGATCTCAAGGCAAGTGCCTTAACCACTTGGCCAATGAGCTGCTGAATAGCACACATCGTTTCTTATATTTATCATTTAAGAATCTTGACAGTTAATCTAATACACAACTGAGGGAATTCAATTGTGCTGAGTGGGACTCGAACCCAGCACCGCGGATCCCAAGGCAAGTGCCTTAACCACTTGGCCACGGAGCTGCTGAATAGCACACATCGTTTCTTGTATTTATCCTTTAAGAATTCAATTGTGCTGAATGGGACTCGAACCCAACAACTCTGATGCCAAGGTAAGTGCCTTAACCACTTGGCCATTGAGCTGCTGAATAGCACATATCGTTTCTTATATTTATCATTTAAGAATCTTGACAGTTAATCTAATACACAACCTAGTGAATTCAATTGTGCTGAGTGGGACTCGAACCCAACACCGCGGATCCCAAGGCAAGTGCCTTAACCACTTGGCCACGGAGCTGCTGAATAGCACACATCGTTTCTTGTATTTATCCTTTAAGAATTCAATTGTGCTGAATGGGACTCGAACCCAACAACTCTGATGCCAAGGTAAGTGCCTTAACCACTTGGCCACGGAGCTGCTGAACAGCACACATCGTTTCTTGTATTTATCCTTTAAGAATTCAATTGTGCTGAATGGGACTCGAACCCAACAACTCTGATCCCAAGGCAAGTGCCTTAACCACTTGGCCATTGAGCTGCTGAATAGCACACATCGTTTCTTATATTTATCATTTAAGAATCTTGACAGTTAATCTAATACACAACTGAGTGAATTCCATTGTGCTGAGTGGGACTCGAACCCAGCACCGCGGATCCCAAGGCAAGTGCCTTAACCACTTGGCCACGGAGCTGCTGAATAGCACACATCGTTTCTTGTATTTATCCTTTAAGAACTCAATTGTGCTGAATGGGACTCGAACCCAACAACTCTGATGCCAAGGTAAGTGCCTTAACCACTTGGCCATTGAGCTGCTGAATAGCACACATCGTTTCTTATATTTATCATTTAAGAATCTTGACAGTTAATCTAATACACAACTGAGTGAATTCAATTGTGCTGAGTGGGACTCGAACCCAACACCGCGGATCCCAAGGTAAGTGCCTTAACCACTTGGCCATTGAGCTGCTGAATAGCACACATCGTTTCTTATATTTATCATTTAAGAATCTTGACAGTTAATCTAATACACAACTGAGTGAATTCAATTGTGCTGAGTGGGACTCAAACCCAGCACCGCGGATCCCAAGGCAAGTGCCTTAACCACTTGGCCACGGAGCTGCTGAACAGAGCTGCTGAATAGCACACATCGTTTCTTGTATTTATCCTTTAAGAATTCAATTGTGCTGAATGGGACTCGAACCCAACAACTCTGATGTCAAGGTAAGTGCCTTAACCACTTGGCCATTGAGCTGCTGAATCGCACACATCGTTTCTTATATTTATCATTTAAGAATCTTGACAGTTAATCTAATACACAACTGAGTGAATTCAATTGTGCTGAGTGGGACTCGAACCCAACACCGCGGATCCCAAGGCAAGTGCCTTAACCACTTGGCCAATGAGCTGCTGAATAGCACACATCGTTTCTTATATTTATCATTTAAGAATCTTGACAGTTAATCTAATACATAACTGAGTGAATTCAATTGTGCTGAGTGGGACTCGAACCCAGCACCGCGGATCCAAAGGCAAGTGCCTTAACCACTTGGCCACGGAGCTGCTGAATCGCACACATCGTTTCTTATATTTATCATTTAAGAATCTTGACAGTTAATCTAATACACAACTGAGTGAATTCAATTGTGCTGAGTGGGACTCGAACCCAACACCGCGGATCTCAAGGCAAGTGCCTTAACCACTTGGCCAATGAGCTGCTGAATAGCACACATCGTTTCTTATATTTATCATTTAAGAATCTTGACAGTTAATCTAATACACAACTGAGGGAATTCAATTGTGCTGAGTGGGACTCGAACCCAGCACCGCGGATCCCAAGGCAAGTGCCTTAACCACTTGGCCACGGAGCTGCTGAATAGCACACATCGTTTCTTGTATTTATCCTTTAAGAATTCAATTGTGCTGAATGGGACTCGAACCCAACAACTCTGATGCCAAGGTAAGTGCCTTAACCACTTGGCCATTGAGCTGCTGAATAGCACACATCGTTTCTTATATTTATCATTTAAGAATCTTGACAGTTAATCTAATACACAACCTAGTGAATTCAATTGTGCTGAGTGGGACTCGAACCCAACAACTCTGATGTCAAGGTAAGTGCCTTAACCACTTGGCCATTGAGCTGCTGAATCGCACACATCGTTTCTTATATTTATCATTTAAGAATCTTGACAGTTAATCTAATACACAACTGAGTGAATTCAATTGTGCTGAGTGGGACTCGAACCCAACACCGCGGATCCCAAGGCAAGTGCCTTAACCACTTGGCCAATGAGCTGCTGAATAGCACACATCGTTTCTTATATTTATCATTTAAGAATCTTGACAGTTAATCTAATACACAACTGAGGGAATTCAATTGTGCTGAGTGGGACTCGAACCCAGCACCGCGGATCCAAAGGCAAGTGCCTTAACCACTTGGCCACGGAGCTGCTGAATCGCACACATCGTTTCTTATATTTATCATTTAAGAATCTTGACAGTTAATCTAATACACAACTGAGTGAATTCAATTGTGCTGAGTGGGACTCGAACCCAACACCGCGGATCTCAAGGCAAGTGCCTTAACCACTTGGCCAATGAGCTGCTGAATAGCACACATCGTTTCTTATATTTATCATTTAAGAATCTTGACAGTTAATCTAATACACAACTGAGGGAATTCAATTGTGCTGAGTGGGACTCGAACCCAGCACCGCGGATCCCAAGGCAAGTGCCTTAACCACTTGGCCACGGAGCTGCTGAATAGCACACATCGTTTCTTGTATTTATCCTTTAAGAATTCAATTGTGCTGAATTGGACTCGAACCCAACAACTCTGATGCCAAGGTAAGTGCCTTAACCACTTGGCCATTGAGCTGCTGAATAGCACACATCGTTTCTTATATTTATCATTTAAGAATCTTGACAGTTAATCTAATACACAACCTAGTGAATTCAATTGTGCTGAGTGGGACTCGAACCCAACACCGCGGATCCCAAGGCAAGTGCCTTAACCACTTGGCCACGGAGCTGCTGAATAGCACACATCGTTTCTTGTATTTATCCTTTAAGAATTCAATTGTGCTGAATGGGACTCGAACCCAACAACTCTGATGCCAAGGTAAGTGCCTTAACCACTTGGCCACGGAGCTGCTGAACAGCACACATCGTTTCTTGTATTTATCCTTTAAGAATTCAATTGTGCTGAATGGGACTCGAACCCAACAACTCTGATCCCAAGGCAAGTGCCTTAACCACTTGGCCATTGAGCTGCTGAATAGCACACATCGTTTCTTATATTTATCATTTAAGAATCTTGACAGTTAATCTAATACACAACTGAGTGAATTCCATTGTGCTGAGTGGGACTCGAACCCAGCACCGCGGATCCCAAGGCAAGTGCCTTAACCACTTGGCCACGGAGCTGCTGAATAGCACACATCGTTTCTTGTATTTATCCTTTAAGAACTCAATTGTGCTGAATGGGACTCGAACCCAACAACTCTGATGCCAAGGTAAGTGCCTTAACCACTTGGCCATTGAGCTGCTGAATAGCACACATCGTTTCTTATATTTATCATTTAAGAATCTTGACAGTTAATCTAATACACAACTGAGTGAATTCAATTGTGCTGAGTGGGACTCGAACCCAACACCGCGGATCCCAAGGTAAGTGCCTTAACCACTTGGCCATTGAGCTGCTGAATAGCACACATCGTTTCTTATATTTATCATTTAAGAATCTTGACAGTTAATCTAATACACAACTGAGTGAATTCAATTGTGCTAAATGGGACTCGAACCCAGCACCGCGGATCCCAAGGCAAGTGCCTTAACCACTTGGCCATTGAGCTGCTGAATAGCACACATCGTTTCTTATATTTATCATTTAAGAATCTTGACATTTAATCTAATACACAACTGAGTGAATTCAATTGTGCTGAGTGGGACTCGAACCCAGCACCGCGGATCCCAAGGCAAGTGCCTTAACCACTTGGCCACGGAGCTGCTGAATAGCACACATCGTTTCTTGTATTTATCCTTTAAGAATTCAATTGTGCTGAATGGGACTCGAACCCAACAACTCTGATGCCAAGGTAAGTGCCTTAACCACTTGGCCATTGAGCTGCTGAATAGCACACATCGTTTCTTATATTTATCATTTAAGAATCTTGACAGTTAATCTAATACACAACTGAGTGAATTCAATTGTGCTGAGTGGGACTCGAACCCAGCACCGCGGATCCCAAGGCAAGTGCCTTAACCACTTGGCCACGGAGCTGCTGAGTAGCAAACATCGTTTCTTGTATTTATCCTTTAAGAATTCAATTGTGCTGAATGGGACTCAAACCCAACCACTCTGATGCCAAGGTAAGTGCCTTAACCACTTGGCCATTGAGCTGCTGAATAGCACACATCGTTTCTTATATTTATCATTTAAGAATCTTGACAGTTAATCTAATACACAACTGAGTGAATTCAATTGTGCTGAGTGGGACTCGAACCCAGCACCGCGGATCCCAAGGCAAGTGCCTTAACCACTTGGCCACGGAGCTGCTGAGTAGCACACATCGTTTCTTGTATTTATCCTTTAAGAATTCAATTGTGCTGAATGGGACTCAAACCCAACCACTCTGATGCCAAGGTAAGTGCCTTAACCACTTGGCCATTGAGCTGCTGAATAGCACACATCGTTTCTTATATTTATCATTTAAGAATCTTGACAGTTAATCTAATACACAACTGAGTGAATTCAATTGTGCTGAGTGGGACTCGAACCCAGCACCGCGGATCCCAAGGCAAGTGCCTTAACCACTTGGCCACGGAGCTGCTGAATAGCACACATCGTTTCTTGTATTTATCCTTTAAGAATTCAATTGTGCTGAATGGGACTCGAACCCAACAACTCTGATGCCAAGGTAAGTGCCTTAACCACTTGGCCATTGAGCTGCTGAATAGCACACATCGTTTCTTATATTTATCATTTAAGAATTCAATTGTGCTGAATGGGACTCAAACCCAACCACTCTGATGCCAAGGTAAGTGCCTTAACCACTTGGCCATTGAGCTGCTGAATAGCACACATCGTTTCTTATATTTATCATTTAAGAATTCAATTGTGCTGAATGGGACTCAAACCCAACCACTCTGATGCCAAGGTAAGTGCCTTAACCACTTGGCCATTGAGCTGCTGAATAGCACACATCGTTTCTTATATTTATCATTTAAGAATTCAATTGTGCTAAATGGGACTCGAACCCAGCACCGCGGATCCCAAGGCAAGTGCCTTAACCACTTGGCCATTGAGCTGCTGAATAGCACACATCGTTTCTTATATTTATCATTTAAGAATCTTGACAGTTAATCTAATACACAACTGAGTGAATTCAATTGTGCTGAGTGGGACTCGAACCCAGCACCGCGGATCCCAAGGCAAGTGCCTTAACCACTTGGCCACGGAGCTGCTGAATAGCACACATCGTTTCTTGTATTTATCCTTTAAGAATTCAATTGTGCTGAATGGGACTCGAACCCAACAACTCTGATGCCAAGGTAAGTGCCTTAACCACTTGGCCATTGAGCTGCTGAATAGCACACATCGTTTCTTATATTTATCATTTAAGAATCTTGACAGTTAATCTAATACACAACTGAGTGAATTCAATTGTGCTGAGTGGGACTCGAACCCAGCACCGCGGATCCCAAGGCAAGTGCCTTAACCACTTGGCCACGGAGCTGCTGAGTAGCACACATCGTTTCTTGTATTTATCCTTTAAGAATTCAATTGTGCTGAATGGGACTCAAACCCAACCACTCTGATGCCAAGGTAAGTGCCTTAACCACTTGGCCACGGAGCTGCTGAATAGCACACATCGTTTCTTGTATTTATCCTTTAAGAATTCAATTGTGCTGAATGGGACTCGAACCCAACAACTCTGATCCCAAGGCAAGTGCCTTAACCACTTGGCCACGGAGCTGCTGAACAGAGCTGCTGAATTTAAGAATCTTGACAGTTAATCTAATACACAACTGAGTGAATTCCATTGTGCTGAGTGGGACTCGAACCCAGCACAGCGGATCCCAAGGCAAGTGCCTTAACCACTTGGCCACGGAGCTGCTGAATAGCACACATCGTTTCTTGTATTTATCCTTTAAGAATTCAATTGTGCTGAATGGGACTCGAACCCAACAACTCTGAGGCCAAGGTAAGTGCCTTAACCACTTGGCCATTGAGCTGCTGAATAGCACACATCGTTTCTTATATTTATCATTTAAGAATCTTGACAGTTAATCTAATACACAACTGAGTGAATTCAATTGTGCTGAGTGGGACTCGAACCCAGCACCGCGGATCCCAAGGCAAGTGCCTTTACCACTTGGCCACGGAGCTGCTGAGTAGCACACATCGTTTCTTGTATTTATCCTTTAAGAATTCAATTGTGCTGAATGGGACTCGAACCCAACAACTCTGATGCCAAGGTAAGTGCCTTAACCACTTGGCCATTGAGCTGCTGAATAGCACACATCGTTTCTTATATTTATCATTTAAGAATCTCGACAGTTAATCTAATACACAACTGAGTGAATTCAATTGTGCTGAGTGGGACTCGAACCCAACACCGCGGATCCCAAGGCAAGTGCCTTAACCACTTGGCCATTGAGCTGCTGAATAGCACACATCGTTTCTTATATTTATCATTTAAGAATCTTGACAGTTAATCTAATACACAACTGAGTGAATTCAATTGTGCTGAGTGGGACTCGAACCCAGCACCGCGGATCCCAAGGCAAGTGCCTTAACCACTTGGCCACGGAGCTGCTGAGTAGCACACATCGTTTCTTGTATTTATCCTTTAAGAATTCAATTGTGCTGAATGGGACTCAAACCCAACCACTCTGATGCCAAGGTAAGTGCCTTAACCACTTGGCCACGGAGCAGCTGAATAGCACACATCGTTTCTTGTATTTATCCTTTAAGAATTCAATTGTGCTGAATGGGACTCGAACCCAACAACTCTGATGCCAAGGTAAGTGTCTTAACCACTTGGCCATTGAGCTGCTGAATAGCACACATCGTTTCTTATATTTATCATTTAAGAATCTCGACAGTTAATCTAATACACAACTGAGTGAATTCCATTGTGCTGAGTGGGACTCGAACCCAGCACCGCGGATCCCAAAGCAAGTGCCTTAACCACTTGGCCACGGAGCAGCTGAATAGCACACATCGTTTCTTGTATTTATCCTTTAAGAATTCAATTGTGCTGAATGGGACTCGAACCCAACAACTCTGATGCCAAGGTAAGTGTCTTAACCACTTGGCCATTGAGCTGCTGAATAGCACACATCGTTTCTTATATTTATCATTTAAGAATCTCGACAGTTAATCTAATACACAACTGAGTGAATTCAATTGTGCTGAGTGGGACTTGAACCCAACACCGCGGATCCCAAGGCAAGTGCCTTAACCACTTGGCCATTGAGCTGCTGAATAGCACACATCGTTTCTTATATTTATCATTTAAGAATCTTGACAGTTAATCTAATCCACAACTGAGTGAACTCAATTGTGCTGAGTGGGACTCGAACCCAACACCGCGGATCCCAAGGCAAGTGCCTTAACCACTTGGCCACGGAGCTGCTGAATAGCACACATCGTTTCTTGTATTTATCCTTTAAGAATTCAATTGTGCTGAATGGGACTCGAACCCAACAACTCTGATGCCAAGGTAAGTGCCTTAACCACTTGGCCATTGAGCTGCTGAATAGCACACATCGTTTCTTATATTTATCATTTAAGAATCTTGACAGTTAATCTAATACACAACTGAGTGAATTCAATTGTGCTGAGTGGGACTCGAACCCAACACCGCGGATCCCAAGGCAAGTGCCTTAACCACTTGGCCATTGAGCTGCTGAATAGCACACATCGTTTCTTAAATTTATCATTTAAGAATCTTGACAGTTAATCTAATCCACAACTGAGTGAATTCAATTGTGCTGAGTGGGACTCGAACCCAACACCGCGGATCCCAAGGCAAGTGCCTTAACCACTTGGCCACGGAGCTGCTGAATAGCACACATCGTTTCTTGTATTTATCCTTTAAGAATTCAATTGTGCTGAATGGGACTCGAACCCAACAACTCTGATGCCAAGGTAAGTGCCTTAACCACTTGGCTGCTGAATAGCACACATCGTTTCTTATATTTATCATTTAAGAATCTTGACAGTTAATCTAATCCACAACTGAGTGAACTCAATTGTGCTGAGTGGGACTCGAACCCAACACCGCGGATCCCAAGGCAAGTGCCTTAACCACTTGGCCACGGAGCTGCTGAATAGCACACATCGTTTCTTGTATTTATCCTTTAAGAATTCAATTGTGCTGAATGGGACTCGAACCCAACAACTCTGATGCCAAGGTAAGTGCCTTAACCACTTGGCCATTGAGCTGCTGAATAGCACACATCGTTTCTTATATTTATCATTTAAGAATCTTGACAGTTAATCTAATACACAACTGAGTGAATTCAATTGTGCTGAGTGGGACTCGAACCCAACACCGCGGATCCCAAGGCAAGTGCCTTAACCACTTGGCCATTGAGCTGCTGAATAGCACACATCGTTTCTTAAATTTATCATTTAAGAATCTTGACAGTTAATCTAATCCACAACTGAGTGAATTCAATTGTGCTGAGTGGGACTCGAACCCAACACCGCGGATCCCAAGGCAAGTGCCTTAACCACTTGGCCACGGAGCTGCTGAATAGCACACATCGTTTCTTGTATTTATCCTTTAAGAATTCAATTGTGCTGAATGGGACTCGAACCCAACAACTCTGATGCCAAGGTAAGTGCCTTAACCACTTGGCTGCTGAATAGCACACATCGTTTCTTATATTTATCATTTAAGAATCTTGACAGTTAATCTAATTCACAACTGAGTGAATTCAATTGTGCTGAGTGGGACTCGAACCCAACACCGCGGATCCCAAGGCAAGTGCCTTAACCACTTGGCCATTGAGCTGCTGAATAGCACACATCGTTTCTTATATTTATCATTTAAGAATCTTGACAGTTAATCTAATTCACAACTGAGTGAATTCAATTGTGCTGAGTGGGACTCGAACCCAACACCGCGGATCCCAAGGCAAGTGCCTTAACCACTTGGCCATTGAGCTGCTGAATAGCACACATCGTTTCTTATATTTATCATTTAAGAATCTTGACAGTTAATCTAATACACAACTGAGTGAATTCAATTGTGCTGAGTGGGACTCGAACCCAGCACCGCGGATCCCAAGGCAAGTGCCTTAACCACTTGGCCACGGAGCTGCTGAGTAGCACACATCGTTTCTTATATTTATCATTTAAGAATCTTGACAGTTAATCTAATACACAACTGAGTGAATTCAATTGTGCTGAGTGGGACTCGAACCCAGCACCGCGGATCCCAAGGCAAGTGCCTTAACCACTTGGCCACGGAGCTGCTGAGTAGCACACATCGTTTCTTGTATTTATCCTTTAAGAATTCAATTGTGCTGAATGGGACTCAAACCCAACCACTCTGATGCCAAGGTAAGTGCCTTAACCACTTGGCCATTGAGCTGCTGAATAGCACACATCGTTTCTTATATTTATCATTTAAGAATCTTGACAGTTAATCTAATACACAACTGAGTGAATTCCATTGTGCTGAGTGGGACTCGAACCCAGCACCGCGGATCCCAAAGCAAGTGCCTTAACCACTTGGCCACGGAGCAGCTGAATAGCACACATCGTTTCTTGTATTTATCCTTTAAGAATTCAATTGTGCTGAATGGGACTCGAACCCAACAACTCTGATGCCAAGGTAAGTGTCTTAACCACTTGGCCATTGAGCTGCTGAATAGCACACATCGTTTCTTATATTTATCATTTAAGAATCTCGACAGTTAATCTAATACACAACTGAGTGAATTCAATTGTGCTGAGTGGGACTTGAACCCAACACCGCGGATCCCAAGGCAAGTGCCTTAACCACTTGGCCATTGAGCTGCTGAATAGCACACATCGTTTCTTATATTTATCATTTAAGAATCTTGACAGTTAATCTAATCCACAACTGAGTGAACTCAATTGTGCTGAGTGGGACTCGAACCCAACACCGCGGATCCCAAGGCAAGTGCCTTAACCACTTGGCCACGGAGCTGCTGAATAGCACACATCGTTTCTTGTATTTATCCTTTAAGAATTCAATTGTGCTGAATGGGACTCGAACCCAACAACTCTGATGCCAAGGTAAGTGCCTTAACCACTTGGCCATTGAGCTGCTGAATAGCACACATCGTTTCTTATATTTATCATTTAAGAATCTTGACAGTTAATCTAATACACAACTGAGTGAATTCAATTGTGCTGAGTGGGACTCGAACCCAACACCGCGGATCCCAAGGCAAGTGCCTTAACCACTTGGCCATTGAGCTGCTGAATAGCACACATCGTTTCTTAAATTTATCATTTAAGAATCTTGACAGTTAATCTAATCCACAACTGAGTGAATTCAATTGTGCTGAGTGGGACTCGAACCCAACACCGCGGATCCCAAGGCAAGTGCCTTAACCACTTGGCCACGGAGCTGCTGAATAGCACACATCGTTTCTTGTATTTATCCTTTAAGAATTCAATTGTGCTGAATGGGACTCGAACCCAACAACTCTGATGCCAAGGTAAGTGCCTTAACCACTTGGCTGCTGAATAGCACACATCGTTTCTTATATTTATCATTTAAGAATCTTGACAGTTAATCTAATTCACAACTGAGTGAATTCAATTGTGCTGAGTGGGACTCGAACCCAACACCGCGGATCCCAAGGCAAGTGCCTTAACCACTTGGCCATTGAGCTGCTGAATAGCACACATCGTTTCTTATATTTATCATTTAAGAATCTTGACAGTTAATCTAATTCACAACTGAGTGAATTCAATTGTGCTGAGTGGGACTCGAACCCAACACCGCGGATCCCAAGGCAAGTGCCTTAACCACTTGGCCATTGAGCTGCTGAATAGCACACATCGTTTCTTATATTTATCATTTAAGAATCTTGACAGTTAATCTAATACACAACTGAGTGAATTCAATTGTGCTGAGTGGGACTCGAACCCAGCACCGCGGATCCCAAGGCAAGTGCCTTAACCACTTGGCCACGGAGCTGCTGAATAGCACACATCGTTTCTTGTATTTATCCTTTAAGAATTCAATTGTGCTGAATGGGACTCGAACCCAACATCTCTGATGCCAAGGTAAGTGCCTTAACCACTTGGCCATTGAGCTGCTGAATAGCACACATCGTTTCTTATATTTATCATTATAGAATCTTGACAGTTAATCTAATACACAACTGAGTGAATTCAATTGTGCTGAGTGGGACTCGAACCCAACACCGCGGATCCCAAGCCAAGTGCCTTAACCACTTGGCCACGGAGCTGCTGAATAGCACACATTGTTTCTTATATTTATCATTTAAGAATCTTGACAGTTAATCTAATACACAACTGAGTGAATTCAATTGTGCTGAGTGGGACTCGAACCCAACACTGCGGATCCCAAGGCAAGTGCCTTAACCACTTGGCCACGGAGCTGCTGGATAGCACACATCGTTTCTTGTATTTATCCTTTAAGAATTCAATTGTGCTGAATGGGACTCGAACCCAACAACTCTGATGCCAAGGTAAGTGCCTTAACCACTTGGCCATTGAGCTGCTGAATAGCACACATCGTTTCTTATATTTATCATTAAAGAATCTTGACAGTTAATCTAATACACAACTGAGTGAATTAAATTGTGCTGAGTGGGACTCGAACCCAACACCGCGGATCCCAAGGCAAGTGCCTTAACCACTTGGCCACGGAGCTGCTGAATAGCACACATCGTTTCTTGTATTTATCCTTTAAGAATTCAATTGTGCTGAGTGGGACTCGAACCCAGCACCGCGGATCCCAAGGCAAGTGCCTTAACCACTTGGCCACGGAGTTGCTGAATAGCACACATCGTTTCTTGTATTTATCCTTTAAGAATTCAATTGTGCTGAATGGGACTCGAACCCAACAACTCTGATGCCAAGGTAAGTGCCTTAACCACTTGTTCATTGAGCTGCTGAATAGCAAACATCGTTTTATATTTATCATTTAAGAATCTTGACAGTTAATCTAATACACAACTGAGTGAATTCAATTGTGCTGAGTGGGACTCGAACCCAGCACCGCGGATCCCAAGGCAAGTGCCTTAACCACTTGGCCACGGAGCTGCTGAATAGCACACATCGTTTCTTGTATTTATCTTTTAAGAATTCAATTGTGCTGAATGGGACTCGAACCCAACAACTCTGATGCCAAGATAAGTGCCTTAACCACTTGGCCATTGAGCTGCTGAATAGCACACATCGTTTCTTATATTTATCATTATAGAATCTTGACAGTTAATCTAATACACAACTGAGTGAATTCAATTGTGCTGAGTGGGACTCGAACCCAACACCGCGGATCCCAAGCCAAGTGCCTTAACCACTTGGCCACGGAGCTGCTGAATAGCACACATTGTTTCTTATATTTATCATTTAAGAATCTTGACAGTTAATCTAATACACAACTGAGTGAATTCAATTGTGCTGAGTGGGACTCGAACCCAACACTGCGGATCCCAAGGCAAGTGCCTTAACCACTTGGCCACGGAGCTGCTGGATAGCACACATCGTTTCTTGTATTTATCCTTTAAGAATTCAATTGTGCTGAATGGGACTCGAACCCAACAACTCTGATGCCAAGGTAAGTGCCTTAACCACTTGGCCATTGAGCTGCTGAATAGCACACATCGTTTCTTATATTTATCATTTAAGAATCTTGACAGTTAATCTAATACACAACTGAGTGAATTCAATTGTGCTGAGTGGGACTCGAACCCAGCACCGCGGATCCCAAGGCAAGTGCCTTAACCACTTGGCCACGGAGCTGCTGAATAGCACACATCGTTTCTTGTATTTATCCTTTAAGAATTCAATTGTGCTGAATGGGACTCGAACCCAACAACTCTGATGCCAAGGTAAGTGCCTTAACAACTTGGCCATTGAGCTGCTGAATAGCACACATCGTTTCTTATATTTATCATTAAAGAATCTTGACAGTTAATCTAATACACAACTGAGTGAATTCAATTGTGCTGAGTGGGACTCGAACCCAACACCGCGGATCCCAAGGCAAGTGCCTTAACCACTTGGCCACGGTGCTGCTGAATAGCACACATCGTTTCTTGTATTTATCCTTTAAGAATTCAATTGTGCTGAGTGGGACTCGAACCCAACACTGCGGATCCCAAGGCAAGTGCCTTAACCACTTGGCCATTGAGCTGCTGAATAGCACACATCGTTTCTTATATTTATCATTTAAGAATCTTGACAGTGAATCTAATACACAACTGAGTGAATTCAATTGTGCTGAGTGGGAATCGAACCCAACACCGCGGATCCCAAAGCAAGAGCCTTAACTACTTGGCCACGGAGCTGCTGAATAGCACACATCGTTTCTTGTATTTATCCTTTAAGAATTCAATTGTGCTGAATGGGACTCGAACCCAACAACTCTGATGCCAAGGTAAGTGCCTTAACCACTTGGCCATTGAGCTGCTGAATAGCACACATCGTTTCTTATATTTATCATTTAAGAATCTTGACAGTTAATCTAATACACAACTGAGTGAATTCAATTGTGCTGAGTGGGACTCGAACCCAACACCGCGGATCCCAAGGCAAGTGCCTTAACCACTTGGCCACGGAGCTGCTGAATAGCACACATCGTTTCTTATATTTATCATTTAAGAATCTTGACAGTTAATCTAATACACAACTGAGTGAATTCAATTGTGCTGAGTGGGACTCGAACCCAGCACCGCGGATCCCAAGGCAAGTGCCTTAACCAATTGGCCATTGAGCTGCTGAATAGCACACATCGTTTCTTATATTTATCATTATAGAATCTTGACAGTTAATCTAATACACAACTGAGTGAATTCAATTGTGCTGAGTGGGACTCGAACCCAACACCGCGGATCCCAAGCCAAGTGCCTTAACCACTTGGCCACGGAGCTGCTGAATAGCACACATTGTTTCTTATATTTATCATTTAAGAATCTTGACAGTTAATCTAATAGACAACTGAGTGAATTCAATTGTGCTGAGTGGGACTCGAACCCAACACCGCGGATCCCAAGGCAAGTGCTTTAACCACTTGGCCACGGAGCTGCTGAATAGCACACATTGTTTCTTGTATTTATCTTTTAAGAATTCAATTGTGCTGAATGGGACTCGAACCCAACAACTCTGATGCCAAGGTAAGTGCCTTAACCACTTGGCCATTGAGCTGCTGAATAGCACACATCGTTTCTTATATTTATCATTTAAGAATCTTGACAGTTAATCTAATACACAACTGAGTGAATTCAATTGTGCTGAGTGGGACTCGAACCCAGCACCACAGATCCCAAGGCAAGTGCCTTAACCACTTGGCCACGGAGCTGCTGAATAGCACACATCGTTTCTTGTATTTATCCTTTAAGAATTCAATTGTGCTGAATGTGACTCGAACCCAACAACTCTGATGCCAAGGTAAGTGCCTTAACCACTTGGCCATTGAGCTGCTGAATAGCACACATCGTTTCTTATATTTATCATTTAAGAATCTTGACAGTTAATCTAATACACAACTGAGTGAATTCAATTGTGCTGAGTGGGACTCGAACCCAACACCGCGGATCCCAAGGCAAGTGCCTTAACCACTTGGCCACGGAGCTGCTGAATAGCACACATTGTTTCTTATATTTATCATTTAAGAATCTTGACAGTTAATCTAATACACAACTGAGTGAATTTAATTGTGCTGAGTGGGACTCGAACCCAGCACCGCGGATCCCAAGGCAAGTGCCTTAACCACTTGGCCACGGTGCTGCTGAATAGCACACATCGTTTCTTGTATTTATCCTTTAAGAATTCAATTGTGCTGAGTGGGACTCGAACCCAACACTGCGGATCCCAAGGCAAGTGCCTTAACCACTTGGCCATTGAGCTGCTGAATAGCACACATCGTTTCTTATATTTATCATTTAAGAATCTTGACAGTGAATCTAATACACAACTGAGTGAATTCAATTGTGCTGAGTGGGACTCGAACCCAACACCGCGGATCCCAAAGCAAGTGCCTTAACTACTTGGCCACGGAGCTGCTGAATAGCACACATCGTTTCTTGTATTTATCCTTTAAGAATTCAATTGTGCTGAATGGGACTCGAACCCAACAACTCTGATGCCAAGGTAAGTGCCTTAACCACTTGGCCATTGAGCTGCTGAATAGCACACATCCTTTCTTATGTTTATCATTTAAGAATCTTGACAGTTAATCTAATACACAACTGAGTGAATTCAATTGTGCTGAGTGGGACTCGAACCCAACACCGCGGATCCCAAGGCAAGTGCCTTAACCACTTGGCCACGGAGCTGCTGAATAGCACACATCGTTTCTTATATTTATCATTTAAGAATCTTGACAGTTAATCTAATACACAACTGAGTGAATTCAATTGTGCTGAGTGGGACTCGAACCCAGCACCGCGGATCCCAAGGCAAGTGCCTTAACCACTTGGCCATTGAGCTGCTGAATAGCACACATCGTTTCTTATATTTATCATTATAGAATCTTGACAGTTAATCTAATACACAACTGAGTGAATTCAATTGTGCTGAGTGGGACTCGAACCCAACACCGCGGATCCCAAGCCAAGTGCCTTAACCACTTGGCCACGGAGCTGCTGAATAGCACACATTGTTTCTTATATTTATCATTTAAGAATCTTGACAGTTAATCTAATACACAACTGAGTGAATTCAATTGTGCTGAGTGGGACTCGAACCCAGCACCGCGGATCCCAAGGCAAGTGCCTTAACCACTTGGCCACGGAGTTGCTGAATAGCACACATCGTTTCTTGTATTTATCCTTTAAGAATTCAATTGTGCTGAATGGGACTCGAACCCAACAACTCTGATGCCAAGGTAAGTGCCTTAACCACTTGGCCATTGAGCTGCTGAATAGCACACATCGTTTCTTATATTTATCATTTAAGAATCTTGACAGTTAATCTAATACACAACTGAGTGAATTCAATTGTGCTGAGTGGGACTCGAACCCAACACCGCGGATCCCAAGGCAAGTGCCTTAACCACTTGGCCACGGAGCTGCTGAATAGCACACATTGTTTCTTGTATTTATCTTTTAAGAATTCAATTGTGCTGAATGGGACTCGAACCCAACAACTCTGATGCCAAGGTAAGTGCCTTAACCACTTGGCCATTGAGCTGCTGAATAGCACACATCGTTTCTTATATTTATCATTTAAGAATCTTGACAGTTAATCTAATACACAACTGAGTGAATTCAATTGTGCTGAGTGGGACTCGAACCCAGCACCACAGATCCCAAGGCAAGTGCCTTAACCACTTGGCCACGGAGCTGCTGAATAGCACACATCGTTTCTTGTATTTATCCTTTAAGAATTCAATTGTGCTGAATGTGACTCGAACCCAACAACTCTGATGCCAAGGTCAGTGCCTTAACCACTTGGCCATTGAGCTGCTGAATAGCACACATCGTTTCTTATATTTATCATTTAAGAATCTTGACAGTTAATCTAATACACAACTGAGTGAATTCAATTGTGCTGAGTGGGACTCGAACCCAACACCGCGGATCCCAAGGCAAGTGCCTTAACCACTTGGCCACGGAGCTGCTGAATAGCACACATTGTTTCTTATATTTATCATTTAAGAATCTTGACAGTTAATCTAATACACAACTGAGTGAATTTAATTGTGCTGAGTGGGACTCGAACCCAGCACCGCGGATCCCAAGGCAAGTGCCTTAACCACTTGGCCACGGTGCTGCTGAATAGCACACATCGTTTCTTGTATTTATCCTTTAAGAATTCAATTGTGCTGAGTGGGACTCGAACCCAACACTGCGGATCCCAAGGCAAGTGCCTTAACCACTTGGCCATTGAGCTGCTGAATAGCACACATCGTTTCTTATATTTATCATTTAAGAATCTTGACAGTGAATCTAATACACAACTGAGTGAATTCAATTGTGCTGAGTGGGACTCGAACCCAACACCGCGGATCCCAAAGCAAGTGCCTTAACTACTTGGCCACGGAGCTGCTGAATAGCACACATCGTTTCTTGTATTTATCCTTTAAGAATTCAATTGTGCTGAATGGGACTCAAACCCAACACCGCGGATCCCAAGGCAAGTGCCTTAACCACTTGGCCACGGAGTTGCTGAATAGCACACATCGTTTCTTGTATTTATCCTTTAAGAATTCAATTGTGCTGAGTGGGACTCGAACCCAGCACCGCGGATCCCAAGGCAAGTGCCTTAACCACTTGGCCACGGAGTTGCTGAATAGCACACATCGTTTCTTGTATTTATCCTTTAAGAATTCAATTGTGCTGAATGGGACTCGAACCCAACAACTCTGATGCCAAGGTAAGTGCCTTAACCACTTGGCCATTGAGCTGCTGAATAGCACACATCGTTTCTTATATTTATCATTTAAGAATCTTGACAGTTAATCTAATACACAACTGAGTGAATTCAATTGTGCTGAGTGGGACTCGAACCCAGCACCGCGGATCCCAAGGCAAGTGCCTTAACCACTTGGCCACGGAGCTGCTGAATAGCACACATCGTTTCTTGTATTTATCCTTTAAGAATTCAATTGTGCTGAATGGGACTCGAACCCAACAACTCTGATGCCAAGGTAAGTGCCTTAACCACTTGGCCATTGAGCTGCTGAATAGCACACATCGTTTCTTATATTTATCATTTAAGAATCTTGACAGTTAATCTAATACACAACTGAGTGAATTCAATTGTGCTGAGTGGGACTCGAACCCAACACCGCAGATCCCAAGGCAAGTGCCTTAACCACTTGGCCACGGAGCTGCTGAATAGCACACATTGTTTCTTATATTTATCATTTAAGAATCTTGACAGTTAATCTAATACACAACTGAGTGAATTCAATTGTGCTGAGTGGGACTCGAACCCAGCACCGCGGATCCCAAGGCAAGTGCCTTAACCACTTGGCCACGGAGCTGCTGAATAGCACACATCGTTTCTTGTATTTATCTTTTAAGAATTCAATTGTGCTGAATGGGACTCGAACCCAACAACTCTGATGCCAAGGTAAGTGCCTTAACCACTTGGCCATTGAGCTGCTGAATAGCACACATCGTTTCTTATATTTATCATTAAAGAATCTTGACAGTTAATCTAATACACAACTGAGTGAATTAAATTGTGCTGAGTGGGACTCGAACCCAACACCGCGGATCCCAAGGCAAGTGCCTTAACCACTTGGCCACGGAGCTGCTGAATAGCACACATCGTTTCTTGTATTTATCCTTTAAGAATTCAATTGTGCTGAGTGGGACTCGAACCCAGCACCGCGGATCCCAAGGCAAGTGCCTTAACCACGGAGTTGCTGAATAGCACACATCGTTTCTTGTATTTATCCTTTAAGAATTCAATTGTGCTGAATGGGACTCGAACCCAACAACTCTGATGCCAAGGTAAGTGCCTTAACCACTTGTTCATTGAGCTGCTGAATAGCAAACATCGTTTTATATTTATCATTTAAGAATCTTGACAGTTAATCTAATACACAACTGAGTGAATTCAATTGTGCTGAGTGGGACTCGAACCCAGCACCGCGGATCCCAAGGCAAGTGCCTTAACCACTTGGCCACGGAGCTGCTGAATAGCACACATCGTTTCTTGTATTTATCTTTTAAGAATTCAATTGTGCTGAATGGGACTCGAACCCAACAACTCTGATGCCAAGATAAGTGCCTTAACCACTTGGCCATTGAGCTGCTGAATAGCACACATCGTTTCTTATATTTATCATTATAGAATCTTGACAGTTAATCTAATACACAACTGAGTGAATTCAATTGTGCTGAGTGGGACTCGAACCCAACACCGCGGATCCCAAGCCAAGTGCCTTAACCACTTGGCCACGGAGCTGCTGAATAGCACACATTGTTTCTTATATTTATCATTTAAGAATCTTGACAGTTAATCTAATACACAACTGAGTGAATTTAATTGTGCTGAGTGGGACTCGAACCCAGCACCGCGGATCCCAAGGCAAGTGCCTTAACCACTTGGCCACGGTGCTGCTGAATAGCACACATCGTTTCTTGTATTTATCCTTTAAGAATTCAATTGTGCTGAGTGGGACTCGAACCCAACACTGCGGATCCCAAGGCAAGTGCCTTAACCACTTGGCCATTGAGCTACTGAATAGCACACATCGTTTCTTATATTTATCATTTAAGAATCTTGACAGTGAATCTAATACACAACTGAGTGAATTCAATTGTGCTGAGTGGGACTCGAACCCAACACCGCGGATCCCAAAGCAAGTGCCTTAACTACTTGGCCACGGAGCTGCTGAATAGCACACATCGTTTCTTGTATTTATCCTTTAAGAATTCAATTGTGCTGAATGGGACTCGAACCCAACAACTCTGATGCCAAGGTAAGTGCCTTAACCACTTGGCCATTGAGCTGCTGAATAGCACACATCGTTTCTTATGTTTATCATTTAAGAATCTTGACAGTTAATCTAATACACAACTGAGTGAATTCAATTGTGCTGAGTGGGACTCGAACCCAACACCGCGGATCCCAAGGCAAGTGCCTTAACCACTTGGCCACGGAGCTGCTGAATAGCACACATCGTTTCTTGTATTTATCCTTTAAGAATTCAATTGTGCTGAATGGGACTCAAACCCAACACCGCGGATCCCAAGGCAAGTGCCTTAACCACTTGGCCACGGAGTTGCTGAATAGCACACATCGTTTCTTGTATTTATCCTTTAAGAATTCAATTGTGCTGAATGGGACTCGAATCCAACAACTCTGATGCCAAGGTAAGTGCCTTAACCACTTGGCCATAGAGCTGCTGAATAGCACACATCGTTTCTTATATTTATCATTTAAGAATCTTGACAGTTAATCTAATACACAACTGAGTGAATTCAATTGTGCTGAGTGGGACTCGAACCCAGCACCGCGGATCCCAAGGCAAGTGCCTTAACCACTTGGCCACGGAGCTGCTGAATAGCACACATAGTTTCTTGTATTTATCCTTTAAAAATCTTGACAGTTAATCTAATACACAACTGAGTGAATTCAATTGTGCTGAGTGGGACTCGAACCCAGCACCGCGGATCCCAAGGCAAGTGCCTTAACCACTTGGCCACGGAGCTGCTGAATAGCACACATCGTTTCTTGTATTTATCCTTTAAGAATTCAATTGTGCTGAATGGGACTCGAACCCAACAACTCTGATGCCAAGGTAAGTGCCTTAACCACTTGGCCATTGAGCTGCTGAATAGCACACATCGTTTCTTATATTTATCATTTAAGAATCTTGACAGTTAATCTAATACACAACTGAGTGAATTCAATTGTGCTGAGTGGGACTCGAACCCAGCACCGCGGATCCCAAGGCAAGTGCCTTAACCACTTGGCCACGGAGCTGCTGAATAGCACACATCGTTTCTTGTATTTATCCTTTAAGAATTCAATTGTGCTGAATGGGACTCGAACCCAACAACTCTGATGCCAAGGTAAGTGCCTTAACCACTTGGCCATTGAGCTGCTGAATAGCACACATCGTTTCTTATATTTATCCTTTAAGAATTCAATTGTGCTGAATGGGACTCGAACCCAACAACTCTGATGCCAAGGTAAGTGCCTTAACTACTTGGCCATTGAGCTGCTGAATAGCACACATCGTTTCTTATATTTATCATTTAAGAATCTTGACAGTTAATCTAATACACAACTGAGTGAATTCAATTGTGCTGAGTGGGACTCGAACCCAGCACCGCGGATCCCAAGGCAAGTGCCTTAACCACTTGGCCACGGAGCTGCTGAATAGCACACATCGTTTCTTGTATTTATCATTTAAGAATTCAATTGTGCTGAATGGGACTCGAACCCAACAACTCTGATGCCAAGGTAAGTGCCTTAACCACTTGGCCATTGAGCTGCTGAATAGCACACATCGTTTCTTATATTTATCATTTAAGAATCTTGACAGTTAATCTAATACACAACTGAGTGAATTCAATTGTGCTGAGTGGGACTCGAACCCAGCACCACAGATCCCAAGGCAAGTGCCTTAACCACTTGGCCACGGAGCTGCTGAATAGCACACATCGTTTCTTGTATTTATCCTTTAAAAATTCAATTGTGCTGAATGGGACTCGAACCCAACAACTCTGATGCCAAGGTAAGTGCCTTAACCACTTGGCCATTGAGCTGCTGAATAGCACACATCGTTTCTTATATTTATCATTTAAGAATCTTGACAGTTAATCTAATACACAACTGAGTGAATTCAATTGTGCTGAGTGGGACTCGAACCCAACACCGCGGATCCCAAGGCAAGTGCCTTAACCACTTGGCCATTGAGCTGCTGAATAGCAAACATCGTTTTATATTTATCATTTAAGAATCTTGACAGTTAATCTAATACACAACTGAGTGAATTCAATTGTGCTGAGTGGGACTCGAACCCAGCACCGCGGATCCCAAGGCAAGTGCCTTAACCACTTGGCCATTGAGCTGCTGAATAGCACACATCGTTTCTTATATTTATCATTTAAGAATCTTGACAGTTAATCTAATACACAACTGAGTGAATTCAATTGTGCTGAGTGGGACTCGAACCCAACACCGCGGATCCCAAGGCAAGTGCCTTAACCACTTGGCCATTGAGCTGCTGAATAGCAAACATCGTTTTATATTTATCATTTAAGAATCTTGACAGTTAATCTAATACACAACTGAGTGAATTCAATTGTGCTGAGTGGGACTCGAACCCAGCACCGCGGATCCCAAGGCAAGTGCCTTAACCACTTGGCCACGGACCTGCTGAATAGCACACATCGTTTCTTGTATTTATCTTTTAAGAATTCAATTGTGCTGAATGGGACTCGAACCCAACAACTCTGATGCCAAGGTAAGTGCCTTAACCACTTGGCCATTGAGCTGCTGAATAGCACACATCGTTTCTTATATTTATCATTTAAGAATCTTGACAGTTAATCTAATACACAACTGAGTGAATTCAATTGTGCTGAGTGGGACTCGAACCCAGCACCACAGATCCCAAGGCAAGTGCCTTAACCACTTGGCCACGGAGCTGCTGAATAGCACACATCGTTTCTTGTATTCGAACCCAACAACTCTGATGCCAAGGTAAGTGCCTTAACCACTTGGCCATTGAGCTGCTGAATAGCACACATCGTTTCTTATATTTATCATTTAAGAATCTTGACAGTTAATCTAATACACAACTGAGTGAATTCAATTGTGCTGAGTGGGACTCGAACCCAACACCGCGGATCCCAAGGCAAGTGCCTTAACCACTTGGCCACGGAGCTGCTGAATAGCACACATTGTTTCTTATATTTATCATTTAAGAATCTTGACAGTTAATCTAATACACAACTGAGTGAATTCAATTGTGCTGAGTGGGACTCGAACCCAGCACCGCGGATCCCAAGGCAAGTGCCTTAACCACTTGGCCACGGAGCTGCTGAATAGCACACATAGTTTCTTGTATTTATCCTTTAAGAATCTTGACAGTTAATCTAATACACAACTGAGTGAATTCAATTGTGCTGAGTGGGACTCGAACCCAGCACCACGGATCCCAAGGCAAGTGCCTTAACCACTTGGCCACGGAGCTGCTGAATAGCACACATCGTTTCTTGTATTTATCCTTTAAGAATTCAATTGTGCTGAATGGGACTCGAACCCAACAACTCTGATGCCAAGGTAAGTGCCTTAACCACTTGGCCATTGAGCTGCTGAATAGCACACATCGTTTCTTATATTTATCATTTAAGAATCTTGACAGTTAATCTAGTACACAACTGAGTGAATTCAATTGTGCTGAGTGGGACTCGAACCCAACACCGCGGATCCCAAGGCAAGTGCCTTAACCACTTGGCCACGGAGCTGCTGAATAGCACACATTGTTTCTCATATTTATCATTTAAGAATCTTGACAGTTAATCTAATACACAACTGAGTGAATTCAATTGTGCTGAGTGGGACTCGAACCCAGCACCGCGGATCCCAAGGCAAGTGCCTTAACCACTTGGCCACGGAGCTGCTGAATAGCACACATAGTTTCTTGTATTTATCCTTTAAAAATCTTGACAGTTAATCTAATACACAACTGAGTGAATTCAATTGTGCTGAGTGGGACTCGAACCCAGCACCGCGGATCCCAAGGCAAGTGCCTTAACCACTTGGCCAGAGAGCTGCTGAATAGCACACATCGTTTCTTGTATTTATCCTTTAAGAATTCAACTGTGCTGAATGGGACTCGAACCCAACAACTCTGATGCCAAGGTAAGTGCCTTAACCACTTGGCCATTGAGCTGCTGAATAGCACACATCGTTTCTTATATTTATCATTTAAGAATCTTGACAGTTAATCTAATACACAACTGAGTGAATTCAATTGTGCTGAGTGGGACTCGAACCCAGCACCGCGGATCCCAAGGCAAGTGCCTTAACCACTTGGCCACGGAGCTGCTGAATAGCACACATCGTTTCTTGTATTTATCCTTTAAGAATTCAATTGTGCTGAATGGGACTCGAACCCAACAACTCTGATGCCAAGGTAAGTGCCTTAACCACTTGGCCATTGAGCTGCTGAATAGCACACATCGTTTCTTATATTTATCATTTAAGAATCTTGACAGTTAATCTAATACACAACTGAGTGAATTCAATTGTGCTGAGTGGGACTCGAACCCAACACCGCGGATCCCAAGGCAAGTGCCTTAACCACTTGGCCACGGAGCTGCTGAATAGCACACATTGTTTCTTATATTTATCATTTAAGAATCTTGACAGTTAATCTAATACACAACTGAGTGAATTCAATTGTGCTGAGTGGGACTCGAACCCAACACCGCGGATCCCAAGGCAAGTGCCTTAACCACTTGGCCACGGAGCTGCTGAATAGCACACATCGTTTCTTGTATTTATCCTTTAAGAATTCAATTGTGCTGAATGGGACTCGAACCCAACAACTCTGATGCCAAGGTAAGTGCCTTAACCACTTGGCCATTGAGCTGCTGAATAGCACACATCGTTTCTTATATTTATCATTTAAGAATCTTGACAGTTAATCTAATACACAACTGAGTGAATTCAATTGTGCTGAGTGGGACTCGAACCCAACACCGCGGATCCCAAGGCAAGTGCCTTAACCACTTGGCCACGGAGCTGCTGAATAGCACACATTGTTTCTTATATTTATCATTTAAGAATCTTGACAGTTAATCTAATACACAACTGAGTGAATTCAATTGTGCTGAGTGGGACTCGAACCCAGCACCGCGGATCCCAAGGCAAGTGCCTTAACCACTTGGCCACGGAGCTGCTGAATAGCACACATAGTTTCTTGTATTTATCCTTTAAGAATCTTGACAGTTAATCTAATACACAACTGAGTGAATTCAATTGTGCTGAGTGGGACTCGAACCCAGCACCACGGATCCCAAGGCAAGTGCCTTAACCACTTGGCCACGGAGCTGCTGAATAGCACACATCGTTTCTTGTATTTATCCTTTAAGAATTCAATTGTGCTGAATGGGACTCGAACCCAACAACTCTGATGCAAAGGTAAGTGCCTTAACCACTTGGCCATTGAGCTGCTGAATAGCACACATCGTTTCTTATATTTATCATTTAAGAATCTTGACAGTTAATCTAGTACACAACTGAGTGAATTCAATTGTGCTTAGTGGGACTCGAACCCAACACCGCGGATCCCAAGGCAAGTGCCTTAACCACTTGGCCACGGAGCTGCTGAATAGCACACATTGTTTCTCATATTTATCATTTAAGAATCTTGACAGTTAATCTAATACACAACTGAGTGAATTCAATTGTGCTGAGTGGGACTCGAACCCAGCACCGCGGATCCCAAGGCAAGTGCCTTAACCACTTGGCCACGGAGCTGCTGAATAGCACACATAGTTTCTTGTATTTATCCTTTAAAAATCTTGACAGTTAATCTAATACACAACTGAGTGAATTCAATTGTGCTGAGTGGGACTCGAACCCAGCACCGCGGATCCCAAGGCAAGTGCCTTAACCACTTGGCCAGAGAGCTGCTGAATAGCACACATCGTTTCTTGTATTTATCCTTTAAGAATTCAACTGTGCTGAATGGGACTCGAACCCAACAACTCTGATGCCAAGGTAAGTGCCTTAACCACTTGGCCATTGAGCTGCTGAATAGCACACATCGTTTCTTATATTTATCATTTAAGAATCTTGACAGTTAATCTAATACACAACTGAGTGAATTCAATTGTGCTGAGTGGGACTCGAACCCAGCACCGCGGATCCCAAGGCAAGTGCCTTAACCACTTGGCCACGGAGCTGCTGAATAGCACACATCGTTTCTTGTATTTATCCTTTAAGAATTCAATTGTGCTGAATGGGACTCGAACCCAACAACTCTGATGCCAAGGTAAGTGCCTTAACCACTTGGCCATTGAGCTGCTGAATAGCACACATCGTTTCTTATATTTATCATTTAAGAATCTTGACAGTTAATCTAATACACAACTGAGTGAATTCAATTGTGCTGAGTGGGACTCGAACCCAGCACCGCGGATCCCAAGGCAAGTGCCTTAACCACTTGGCCATTGAGCTGCTGAATAGCACACATCGTTTCTTATATTTATCATTTAAGAATCTTGACAGTTAATCTAATACACAACTGAGTGAATTCAATTGTGCTGAGTGGGACTCGAACCCAGCACCGCGGATCCCAAGGCAAGTGCCTTAACCACTTGGCCACGGAGCTGCTGAATAGCACACATCGTTTCTTGTATTTATCCTTTAAGAATTCAATTGTGCTGAATGGGACTCGAACCCAACAACTCTGATGCCAAGGTAAGTGCCTTAACCACTTGGCCATTGAGCTGCTGAATAGCACACATCGTTTCTTATATTTATCATTTAAGAATCTTGACAGTTAATCTAATACACAACTGAGTGAATTCAATTGTGCTGAGTGGGACTCGAACCCAGCACCGCGGATCCCAAGGCAAGTGCCTTAACCACTTGGCCATTGAGCTGCTGAATAGCACACATCGTTTCTTATATTTATCATTTAAGAATCTTGACAGTTAATCTAATACACAACTGAGTGAATTCAATTGTGCTGAGTGGGACTCGAACCCAGCACCGCGGATCCCAAGGCAAGTGCCTTAACCACTTGGCCACGGAGCTGCTGAATAGCACACATCGTTTCTTGTATTTATCATTTAAGAATTCAATTGTGCTGAATGGGACTCGAACCCAACAACTCTGATGCCAAGGTAAGTGCCTTAACCACTTGGCCATTGAGCTGCTGAATAGCACACATCGTTTCTTATATTTATCATTTAAGAATCTTGACAGTTAATCTAATACACAACTGAGTGAATTCAATTGTGCTGAGTGGGACTCGAACCCAACACCGCGGATCCCAAGGCAAGTGCCTTAACCACTTGGCCATTGAGCTGCTGAATAGCAAACATCGTTTTATATTTATCATTTAAGAATCTTGACAGTTAATCTAATACACAACTGAGTGAATTCAATTGTGCTGAGTGGGACTCGAACCCAGCACCGCGGATCCCAAGGCAAGTGCCTTAACCACTTGGCCACGGAGCTGCTGAATAGCACACATCGTTTCTTGTATTTATCCTTTAAGAATTCAATTGTGCTGAATGGGACTCGAACCCAACAACTCTGATGCCAAGGTAAGTGCCTTAACCACTTGGCCATTGAGCTGCTGAATAGCACACATCGTTTCTTATATTTATCATTTAAGAATCTTGACAGTTAATCTAATACACAACTGAGTGAATTCAATTGTGCTGAGTGGGACTCGAACCCAGCACCGCGGATCCCAAGGCAAGTGCCTTAACCACTTGGCCACGGAGCTGCTGAATAGCACACATCGTTTCTTGTATTTATCCTTTAAGAATTCAATTGTGCTGAATGGGACTCGAACCCAACAACTCTGATGCCAAGGTAAGTGCCTTAACCACTTGGCAATTGAGCTGCTGAATAGAACACATCGTTTCTTGTATTTATCATTTAAGAATCTTGACAGTTAATCTAATACACAACTGAGTGAATTCAATTGTGCTGAGTGGGACTCGAACCCAGCACCGCGGATCCCAAGGCAAGTGCCTTAACCACTTGGCCACGGAGCTGCTGAATAGCACACATCGTTTCTTGTATTTATCTTTTAAGAATTCAATTGTGCTGAATGGGACTCGAACACAACAACTCTGATGCCAAGGTAAGTGCCTTAACCACTTGGCCATTGAGCTGCTGAATAGCACACATCGTTTCTTATATTTATCATTTAAGAATCTTGACAGTTAATCTAATACACAACTGAGTGAATTCAATTGTGCTGAGTGGGACTCGAACCCAGCACCACAGATCCCAAGGCAAGTGCCTTAACCACTTGGCCACGGAGCTGCTGAATAGCACACATCGTTTCTTGTATTTATCCTTTAAGAATTCAATTGTGCTGAATGGGACTCGAACCCAACAACTCTGATGCCAAGGTAAGTGCCTTAACCACTTGGCCATTGAGCTGCTGAATAGCACACATAGTTTCTTATATTTATCATTTAAGAATCTTGACAGTTAATCTAATACACAACTGAGTGAATTCAATTGTGCTGAGTGGGACTCGAACCCAACACCGCTGAACCAAAGGCAAGTGCCTAAACCACTTGGCCACGGAGCTGCTGAATAGCACACATTGTTTCTTATATTTATCATTTAAGAATTCAATTGTGGTGAATGGGACTCGAACCCAACAACTCTGATGCCAAGGTAAGTGCCTTAACCACTTGGCCATTGAGCTGCTGAATAGCACACATCGTTTCTTATATTTATCATTTAAGAATCTTGACAGTTAATCTAATACACAACTGAGTGAATTCAATTGTGCTGAATGGGACTCGAACCCAACAACTCTGATGCCAAGGTAAGTGCCTTAACCACTTGGCCATTGAGCTGCTGAATAGCACACATCGTTTCTTATATTTATCATTTAAGAATCTTGACAGTTAATCTAATACACAACTGAGTGAATTCAATTGTGCTGAGTGGGACTCGAACCCAGCACCACAGATCCCAAGGCAAGTGCCTTAACCACTTGGCCACGGAGTTGCTGAATAGCACACATCGTTTCTTGTATTTATCCTTTAAGAATTCAATTGTGCTGAATGGGACTCGAACCCAACAACTCTGATGCCAAGGTAAGTGCCTTAACAACTTGGCCATTGAGCTGCTGAATAGCACACATCGTTTCTTATATTTATCATTAAAGAATCTTGACAGTTAATCTAATACACAACTGAGTGAATTCAATTGTGCTGAGTGGGACTCGAACCCAACACCGCGGATCCCAAGGCAAGTGCCTTAACCACTTGGCCACGGAGCTGCTGAATAGCACACATCGTTTCTTGTATTTATCCTTTAAGAATTCAATTGTGCTGAGTGGGACTCGAACCCAGCACCGCGGATCCAAAGGCAAGTGCCTTAACCACGGAGTTGGTGAATAGCACACATCGTTTCTTGTATTTATCCTTTAAGAATTCAATTGTGCTGAATGGGACTCGAACCCAACAACTCTGATGCCAAGGTAAGTGCCTTAACCACTTGGCCATTGAGCTGCTGAATAGCACACATCGTTTCTTATATTTATCATTTAAGAATCTTGACAGTTAATCTAATACTCAACTGAGTGAATTCAATTGTGCTGAGTGGGACTCGAACCCAGCACCGCGGATCCCAAGGTAAGTGCCTTAACCACTTGGCCACGGAGCTGCTGAATAGCACACATCGTTTCTTGTATTTATCTTTTAAGAATTCAATTGTGCTGAATGGGACTCGAACCCAACAACACGTGGGATCCAAGCTGCTGAATAGCACACATCGTTTCTTGTATTTATCCTTTAAGAATTCAATTGTGCTGAGTGGGACTCGAACCCAGCACCGCGGATCCCAAGGCAAGTGCCTTAACCACTTGGCCACGGAGTTGCTGAATAGCACACATCGTTTCTTGTATTTATCCTTTAAGAATTCAATTGTGCTGAATGGGACTCGAACCCAACAACTCTGATGCCAAGGTAAGTGCCTTAACCACTTGGCCATTGAGCTGCTGAATAGCACACATCGTTTCTTATATTTATCATTTAAGAATCTTGACAGTTAATCTAATACACAACTGAGTGAATTCAATTGTGCTGAGTGGGACTCGAACCCAGCACCACAGATCCCAAGGCAAGTGCCTTAACCACTTGGCCACGGAGCTGCTGAATAGCACACATCGTTTCTTATATTTAACATTTAAGAATCTTGACAGTTAATCTAATACACAACTGAGTGAATTCAATTGTGCTGAGTGGGACTCGAACCCAGCACCACAGATCCCAAGGCAAGTGCCTTAACCACTTGGCCACGGAGCTGCTGAATAGCACACATCGTTTCTTGTATTTATCCTTTAAGAATTCAATTGTGCTGAGTGGGACTCGAACCCAACACCGCGGATCCCAAGGCAAGTGCCTTAACCACTTGGCCACGGAGCTGCTGAATAGCACACATCGTTTCTTGTATTTATCCTTTAAGAATTCAATTGTGCTGAGTGGGACTCGAACCCAGCACCGCGGATCCCAAGGCAAGTGCCTTAACCACGGAGTTGCTGAATAGCACACATCGTTTCTTGTATTTATCCTTTAAGAATTCAATTGTGCTGAATGGGACTCGAACCCAACAACTCTGATGCCAAGGTAAGTGCCTTAACCACTTGGCCATTGAGCTGCTGAATAGCACACATCGTTTCTTATATTTATCATTTAAGAATCTTGACAGTTAATCTAATACTCAACTGAGTGAATTCAATTGTGCTGAGTGGGACTCGAACCCAGCACCGCGGATCCCAAGGTAAGTGCCTTAACCACTTGGCCACGGAGCTGCTGAATAGCACACATCGTTTCTTGTATTTATCTTTTAAGAATTCAATTGTGCTGAATGGGACTCGAACCCAACAACACGTGGGATCCAAGCTGCTGAATAGCACACATCGTTTCTTGTATTTATCCTTTAAGAATCCAATTGTGCTGAATGGGACTCGAACCCAACAACTCTGATGCCAAGGTAAGTGCCTTAACCACTTGGCCATTGAGCTGCTGAATAGCACACATCGTTTCTTATATTTATCATTTAAGAATCTTGACAGTTAATCTAATACACAACTGAGTGAATTCAATTGTGCTGAGTGGGACTCGAACCCAGCACCACAGATCCCAAGGCAAGTGCCTTAACCACTTGGCCACGGAGCTGCTGAATAGCACACATCGTTTCTTGTATTTATCCTTTAAGAATTCAATTGTGCTGAATGGGACTCGAACCCAACAACTCTGATGCCAAGGTAAGTGCCTTAACCACTTGGCCATTGAGCTGCTGAATAGCACACATCGTTTCTTATATTTAACATTTAAGAATCATGACAGTTAATCTAATACACAACTGAGTGAATTCAATTGTGCTGAGTGGGACTCGAACCCAACACCGCGGATCCCAAGGCAAGTGCCTTAACCACTTGGCCACGGAGCTGCTGAATAGCACACATTGTTTCTTATATTTAACATTTAAGAATCTTGACAGTTAATCTAATACACAACTGAGTGAATTCAATTGTGCTGAGTGGGACTCGAACCCAGCACCACAGATCCCAAGGCAAGTGCCTTAACCACTTGGCCACGGAGCTGCTGAATAGCACACATCGTTTCTTGTATTTATCCTTTAAGAATTCAATTGTGCTGAATGGGACTCGAACCCAACAACTCTGATCCCAAGGTAAGTGCCTTAACCACTTGGCAATTGAGCTGCTGAATAGAACACATCGTTTCTTGTATTTATCATTTAAGAATCTTGACAGTTAATCTAATACACAACTGAGTGAATTCAATTGTGCTGAGTGGGACTCGAACCCAGCACCGCGGATCCCAAGGCAAGTGCCTTAACCACTTGGCCACGGAGCTGCTGAATAGCACGCATCGTTTCTTGTATTTATCTTTTAAGAATTCAATTGTGCTGAATGGGACTCGAACCCAACAACTCTGATGCCAAGGTAAGTGCCTTAACCACTTGGCCATTGAGCTGCTGAATAGCACACATCGTTTCTTATATTTATCATTTAAGAATCTTGACAGTTAATCTAATACACAACTGAGTGAATTCAATTGTGCTGAGTGGGACTCGAACCCAGCACCACAGATCCCAAGGCAAGTGCCTTAACCACTTGGCCACGGAGCTGCTGAATAGCACACATCGTTTCTTGTATTTATCCTTTAAGAATTCAATTGTGCTGAATGGGACTCGAACCCAACAACTCTGATGCCAAGGTAAGTGCCTTAACCACTTGGCCATTGAGCTGCTGAATAGCACACATCGTTTCTTATATTTATCATTTAAGAATCTTGACAGTTAATCTAATACACAACTGAGTGAATTCAATTGTGCTGAGTGGGACTCGAACCCAGCACCACAGATCCCAAGGCAAGTGCCTTAACCACTTGGCCACGGAGCTGCTGAATAGCACACATCGTTTCTTGTATTTATCCTTTAAGAATTCAATTGTGCTGAATGGGACTCGAACCCAACAACTCTGATGCCAAGGTAAGTGCCTTAACCACTTGGCCATTGAGCTGCTGAATAGCACACATCGTTTCTTATATTTATCATTTAAGAATCTTGACAGTTAATCTAATACACAACTGAGTGAATTCAATTGTGCTGAGTGGGACTCGAACCCAGCACCACAGATCCCAAGGCAAGTGCCTTAACCACTTGGCCACGGAGCTGCTGAATAGCACACATCGTTTCTTGTATTTATCCTTTAAGAATTCAATTGTGCTGAATGGGACTCGAACCCAGCACCACAGATCCCAAGGCAAGTGCCTTAACCACTTGGCCACGGAGCTGCTGAATAGCACACATCGTTTCTTATATTTATCATTAAAGAATCTTGACAGTTAATCTAATACACAACTGAGTGAATTCAATTGTGCTGAGTGGGACTCGAACCCAACACCGCGGATCCCAAGGCAAGTGCCTTAACCACTTGGCCACGGAGCTGCTGAATAGCACACATCGTTTCTTGTATTTATCCTTTAAGAATTCAATTGTGCTGAGTGGGACTCGAACCCAGCACCGCGGATCCCAAGGCAAGTGCCTTAACCACTTGGCCACGGAGTTGCTGAATAGCACACATCGTTTCTTGTATTTATCCTTTAAGAATTCAATTGTGCTGAATGGGACTCGAACCCAACAACTCTGATGCCAAGGTAAGTGCCTTAACCACTTGGCCATTGAGCTGCTGAATAGCACACATCGTTTCTTATATTTATCATTTAAGAATCTTGACAGTTAATCTAATACTCAACTGAGTGAATTCAATTGTGCTGAGTGGGACTCGAACCCAGCACCGCGGATCCCAAGGTAAGTGCCTTAACCACTTGGCCACGGAGCTGCTGAATAGCACACATCGTTTCTTGTATTTATCTTTTAAGAATTCAATTGTGCTGAATGGGACTCGAACCCAACAACACGTGGGATCCAAGCTGCTGAATAGCACACATCGTTTCTTGTATTTATCATTTAAGAATCTTGACAGTTAATCTAATACACAACTGAGTGAATTCAATTGTGCGGAGTGGGACTCGAACCCAGCACCGCGGATCCCAAGGCAAGTGCCTTAACCACTTGGCCATTGAGCTGCTGAATAGCACACATCGTTTCTTATATTTATCATTTAAGAATCTTGACAGTTAATCTAATACACAACTGAGTGAATTCAATTGTGCTGAGTGGGACTCGAACCCAGCACCACAGATCCCAAGGCAAGTGCCTTAACCACTTGGCCACGGAGCTGCTGAATAGCACACATCGTTTCTTGTATTTATCCTTTAAGAATTCAATTGTGCTTAATGGGACTCGAACCCAACAACTCTGATCCCAAGGTAAGTGCCTTAACCACTTGGCAATTGAGCTGCTGAATAGAACACATCGTTTCTTGTATTTATCATTTAAGAATCTTGACAGTTAATCTAATACACAACTGAGTGAATTCAATTGTGCTGAGTGGGACTCGAACCCAACACCGCGGATCCCAAGGCAAGTGCCTTAACCACTTGGCCATTGAGCTGCTGAATAGCACACATCGTTTCTTATATTTATCATTTAAGAATCTTGACAGTTAATCTAATACACAACTGAGTGAATTCAATTGTGCTGAGTGGGACTCGAACCCAGCACCGCGGATCCCAAGGCAAGTGCCTTAACCACTTGGCCACGGAGCTGCTGAATAGCACACATCGTTTCTTGTATTTATCTTTTAAGAATTCAATTGTGCTGAATGGGACTCGAACCCAACAACTCTGATGCCAAGGTAAGTGCCTTAACCACTTGGCCATTGAGCTGCTGAATAGCACACATCGTTTCTTATATTTATCATTTAAGAATCTTGACAGTTAATCTAATACACAACTGAGTGAATTCAATTGTGCTGAGTGGGACTCGAACCCAGCACCACAGATCCCAAGGCAAGTGCCTTAACCACTTGGCCACGGAGCTGCTGAATAGCACACATCGTTTCTTGTATTTATCCTTTAAGAATTCAATTGTGCTGAATGGGACTCGAACCCAACAACTCTGATGCCAAGGTAAGTGCCTTAACCACTTGGCCATTGAGCTGCTGAATAGCACACATCGTTTCTTATATTTATCATTTAAGAATCTTGACAGTTAATCTAATACACAACTGAGTGAATTCAATTGTGCTGAGTGGGACTCGAACCCAGCACCACAGATCCCAAGGCAAGTGCCTTAACCACTTGGCCACGGAGCTGCTGAATAGCACACATCGTTTCTTGTATTTATCCTTTAAGAATTCAATTGTGCTGAATGGGACTCGAACCCAGCACCACAGATCCCAAGGCAAGTGCCTTAACCACTTGGCCACGGAGCTGCTGAATAGCACACATCGTTTCTTATATTTATCATTAAAGAATCTTGACAGTTAATCTAATACACAACTGAGTGAATTCAATTGTGCTGAGTGGGACTCGAACCCAACACCGCGGATCCCAAGGCAAGTGCCTTAACCACTTGGCCACGGAGCTGCTGAATAGCACACATCGTTTCTTGTATTTATCCTTTAAGAATTCAATTGTGCTGAGTGGGACTCGAACCCAGCACCGCGGATCCCAAGGCAAGTGCCTTAACCACTTGGCCACGGAGCTGCTGAATAGCACACATCGTTTCTTGTATTTATCCTTTAAGAATTCAATTGTGCTGAATGGGACTCGAACCCAACAACTCTGATGCCAAGGTAAGTGCCTTAACCACTTGGCCATTGAGCTGCTGAATAGCACACATCGTTTCTTATATTTATCATTTAAGAATCTTGACAGTTAATCTAATACTCAACTGAGTGAATTCAATTGTGCTGAGTGGGACTCGAACCCAGCACCGCGGATCCCAAGGTAAGTGCCTTAACCACTTGGCCACGGAGCTGCTGAATAGCACACATCGTTTCTTGTATTTATCTTTTAAGAATTCAATTGTGCTGAATGGGACTCGAACCCAACAACACGTGGGATCCAAGCTGCTGAATAGCACACATCGTTTCTTGTATTTATCCTTTAAGAATTCAATTGTGCTGAGTGGGACTCGAACCCAGCACCGCGGATCCCAAGGCAAGTGCCTTAACCACTTGGCCACGGAGTTGCTGAATAGCACACATCGTTTCTTGTATTTATCCTTTAAGAATTCAATTGTGCTGAATGGGACTCGAACCCAACAACTCTGATGCCAAGGTAAGTGCCTTAACCACTTGGCCATTGAGCTGCTGAATAGCACACATCGTTTCTTATATTTATCATTTAAGAATCTTGACAGTTAATCTAATACACAACTGAGTGAATTCAATTGTGCTGAGTGGGACTCGAACCCAGCACCACAGATCCCAAGGCAAGTGCCTTAACCACTTGGCCACGGAGCTGCTGAATAGCACACATCGTTTCTTGTATTTATCCTTTAAGAATTCAATTGTGCTGAATGGGACTCGAACCCAACAACTCTGATGCCAAGGTAAGTGCCTTAACCACTTGGCCATTGAGCTGCTGAATAGCACACATCGTTTCTTATATTTAACATTTAAGAATCATGACAGTTAATCTAATACACAACTGAGTGAATTCAATTGTGCTGAGTGGGACTCGAACCCAACACCGCGGATTCCAAGGCAAGTGCCTTAACCACTTGGCCACGGAGCTGCTGAATAGCACACATTGTTTCTTATATTTAACATTTAAGAATCTTGACAGTTAATCTAATACACAACTGAGTGAATTCAATTGTGCTGAGTGGGACTCGAACCCAGCACCACAGATCCCAAGGCAAGTGCCTTAACCACTTGGCCACGGAGCTGCTGAATAGCACACATCGTTTCTTGTATTTATCCTTTAAGAATTCAATTGTGCTGAGTGGGACTCGAACCCAACACCGCGGATCCCAAGGCAAGTGCCTTAACCACTTGGCCACGGAGCTGCTGAATAGCACACATCGTTTCTTGTATTTATCCTTTAAGAATTCAATTGTGCTGAGTGGGACTCGAACCCAGCACCGCGGATCCCAAGGCAAGTGCCTTAACCACGGAGTTGCTGAATAGCACACATCGTTTCTTGTATTTATCCTTTAAGAATTCAATTGTGCTGAATGGGACTCGAACCCAACAACTCTGATGCCAACCTTGGCATCAGAGTTGTTGGGTTCGAGTGCCTTAACCACTTGGCCATTGAGCTGCTGAATAGCACACATCGTTTCTTATATTTATCATTTAAGAATCTTGACAGTTAATCTAATACTCAACTGAGTGAATTCAATTGTGCTGAGTGGGACTCGAACCCAGCACCGCGGATCCCAAGGTAAGTGCCTTAACCACTTGGCCACGGAGCTGCTGAATAGCACACATCGTTTCTTGTATTTATCTTTTAAGAATTCAATTGTGCTGAATGGGACTCGAACCCAACAACACGTGGGATCCAAGCTGCTGAATAGCACACATCGTTTCTTGTATTTATCCTTTAAGAATTCAATTGTGCTGAGTGGGACTCGAACCCAGCACCGCGGATCCCAAGGCAAGTGCCTTAACCACTTGGCCACGGAGTTGCTGAATAGCACACATCGTTTCTTGTATTTATCCTTTAAGAATTCAATTGTGCTGAATGGGACTCGAACCCAACAACTCTGATGCCAAGGTAAGTGCCTTAACCACTTGGCCATTGAGCTGCTGAATAGCACACATCGTTTCTTATATTTATCATTTAAGAATCTTGACAGTTAATCTAATACACAACTGAGTGAATTCAATTGTGCTGAGTGGGACTCGAACCCAGCACCACAGATCCCAAGGCAAGTGCCTTAACCACTTGGCCACGGAGCTGCTGAATAGCACACATCGTTTCTTGTATTTATCCTTTAAGAATTCAATTGTGCTGAATGGGACTCGAACCCAACAACTCTGATGCCAAGGTAAGTGCCTTAACCACTTGGCCATTGAGCTGCTGAATAGCACACATCGTTTCTTATATTTATCATTTAAGAATCTTGACAGTTAATCTAATACTCAACTGAGTGAATTCAATTGTGCTGAGTGGGACTCGAACCCAGCACCGCGGATCCCAAGGTAAGTGCCTTAACCACTTGGCCACGGAGCTGCTGAATAGCACACATCGTTTCTTGTATTTATCTTTTAAGAATTCAATTGTGCTGAATGGGACTCGAACCCAACAACACGTGGGATCCAAGCTGCTGAATAGCACACATCGTTTCTTGTATTTATCCTTTAAGAATTCAATTGTGCTGAGTGGGACTCGAACCCAGCACCGCGGATCCCAAGGCAAGTGCCTTAACCACTTGGCCACGGAGTTGCTGAATAGCACACATCGTTTCTTGTATTTATCCTTTAAGAATTCAATTGTGCTGAATGGGACTCGAACCCAACAACTCTGATGCCAAGGTAAGTGCCTTAACCACTTGGCCATTGAGCTGCTGAATAGCACACATCGTTTCTTATATTTATCATTTAAGAATCTTGACAGTTAATCTAATACACAACTGAGTGAATTCAATTGTGCTGAGTGGGACTCGAACCCAGCACCACAGATCCCAAGGCAAGTGCCTTAACCACTTGGCCACGGAGCTGCTGAATAGCACACATCGTTTCTTGTATTTATCCTTTAAGAATTCAATTGTGCTGAATGGGACTCGAACCCAACAACTCTGATGCCAAGGTAAGTGCCTTAACCACTTGGCCATTGAGCTGCTGAATAGCACACATCGTTTCTTATATTTAACATTTAAGAATCATGACAGTTAATCTAATACACAACTGAGTGAATTCAATTGTGCTGAGTGGGACTCGAACCCAACACCGCGGATCCCAAGGCAAGTGCCTTAACCACTTGGCCACGGAGCTGCTGAATAGCACACATTGTTTCTTATATTTAACATTTAAGAATCTTGACAGTTAATCTAATACACAACTGAGTGAATTCAATTGTGCTGAGTGGGACTCGAACCCAGCACCACAGATCCCAAGGCAAGTGCCTTAACCACTTGGCCACGGAGCTGCTGAATAGCACACATCGTTTCTTGTATTTATCCTTTAAGAATTCAATTGTGCTGAATGGGACTCGAACCCAACAACTCTGATGCCAAGGTAAGTGCCTTAACCACTTGGCCATTGAGCTGCTGAATAGCACACATCGTTTCTTATATTTATCATTTAAGAATCTTGACAGTTAATCTAATACACAACTGAGTGAATTCAATTGTGCTGAGTGGGACTCGAACCCAGCACCACAGATCCCAAGGCAAGTGCCTTAACCACTTGGCCACGGAGCTGCTGAATAGCACACATCGTTTCTTGTATTTATCCTTTAAGAATTCAATTGTGCTGAATGGGACTCGAACCCAACAACTCTGATGCCAAGGTAAGTGCCTTAACCACTTGGCCATTGAGCTGCTGAATAGCACACATCGTTTCTTATATTTATCATTTAAGAATCTTGACAGTTAATCTAATACTCAACTGAGTGAATTCAATTGTGCTGAGTGGGACTCGAACCCAGCACCGCGGATCCCAAGGTAAGTGCCTTAACCACTTGGCCACGGAGCTGCTGAATAGCACACATCGTTTCTTGTATTTATCTTTTAAGAATTCAATTGTGCTGAATGGGACTCGAACCCAACAACACGTGGGATCCAAGCTGCTGAATAGCACACATCGTTTCTTGTATTTATCCTTTAAGAATTCAATTGTGCTGAGTGGGACTCGAACCCAGCACCGCGGATCCCAAGGCAAGTGCCTTAACCACTTGGCCACGGAGTTGCTGAATAGTACACATCGTTTCTTGTATTTATCCTTTAAGAATTCAATTGTGCTGAATGGGACTCGAACCCAACAACTCTGATGCCAAGGTAAGTGCCTTAACCACTTGGCCATTGAGCTGCTGAATAGCACACATCGTTTCTTATATTTATCATTTAAGAATCTTGACAGTTAATCTAATACACAACTGAGTGAATTCAATTGTGCTGAGTGGGACTCGAACCCAGCACCACAGATCCCAAGGCAAGTGCCTTAACCACTTGGCCACGGAGCTGCTGAATAGCACACATCGTTTCTTGTATTTATCCTTTAAGAATTCAATTGTGCTGAATGGGACTCGAACCCAACAACTCTGATGCCAAGGTAAGTGCCTTAACCACTTGGCCATTGAGCTGCTGAATAGCACACATCGTTTCTTATATTTAACATTTAAGAATCATGACAGTTAATCTAATACACAACTGAGTGAATTCAATTGTGCTGAGTGGGACTCGAACCCAACACCGCGGATCCCAAGGCAAGTGCCTTAACCACTTGGCCACGGAGCTGCTGAATAGCACACATTGTTTCTTATATTTAACATTTAAGAATCTTGACAGTTAATCTAATACACAACTGAGTGAATTCAATTGTGCTGAGTGGGACTCGAACCCAGCACCACAGATCCCAAGGCAAGTGCCTTAACCACTTGGCCACGGAGCTGCTGAATAGCACACATCGTTTCTTGTATTTATCCTTTAAGAATTCAATTGTGCTGAATGGGACTCGAACCCAACAACTCTGATCCCAAGGTAAGTGCCTTAACCACTTGGCAATTGAGCTGCTGAATAGAACACATCGTTTCTTGTATTTATCATTTAAGAATCTTGACAGTTAATCTAATACACAACTGAGTGAATTCAATTGTGCTGAGTGGGACTCGAACCCAACACCGCGGATCCCAAGGCAAGTGCCTTAACCACTTGGCCACGGAGCTGCTGAATAGCACGCATCGTTTCTTGTATTTATCTTTTAAGAATTCAATTGTGCTGAATGGGACTCGAACCCAACAACTCTGATGCCAAGGTAAGTGCCTTAACCACTTGGCCATTGAGCTGCTGAATAGCACACATCGTTTCTTATATTTATCATTTAAGAATCTTGACAGTTAATCTAATACACAACTGAGTGAATTCAATTGTGCTGAGTGGGACTCGAACCCAGCACCACAGATCCCAAGGCAAGTGCCTTAACCACTTGGCCACGGAGCTGCTGAATAGCACACATCGTTTCTTGTATTTATCCTTTAAGAATTCAATTGTGCTGAATGGGACTCGAACCCAACAACTCTGATGCCAAGGTAAGTGCCTTAACCACTTGGCCATTGAGCTGCTGAATAGCACACATAGTTTCTTATATTTATCATTTAAGAATCTTGACAGTTAATCTAATACACAACTGAGTGAATTCAATTGTGCTGAGTGGGACTCGAACCCAACACCGCTGAACCAAAGGCAAGTGCCTAAACCACTTGGCCACGGAGCTGCTGAATAGCACACATTGTTTCTTATATTTATCATTTAAGAATTCAATTGTGCTGAATGGGACTCGAACCCAACAACTCTGATGCCAAGGTAAGTGCCTTAACCACTTGGCCATTGAGCTGCTGAATAGCACACATCGTTTTTTATATTTATCATTTAAGAATCTTGACAGTTAATCTAATACACAACTGAGTGAATTCAATTGTGCTGAATGGGACTCGAACCCAACAACTCTGATGCCAAGGTAAGTGCCTTAACCACTTGGCCATTGAGCTGCTGAATAGCACACATCGTTTCTTATATTTATCATTTAAGAATCTTGACAGTTAATCTAATACACAACTGAGTGAATTCAATTGTGCTGAGTGGGACTCGAACCCAGCACCACAGATCCCAAGGCAAGTGCCTTAACCACTTGGCCACGGAGTTGCTGAATAGCACACATCGTTTCTTGTATTTATCCTTTAAGAATTCAATTGTGCTGAATGGGACTCGAACCCAACAACTCTGATGCCAAGGTAAGTGCCTTAACAACTTGGCCATTGAGCTGCTGAATAGCACACATCGTTTCTTATATTTATCATTAAAGAATCTTGACAGTTAATCTAATACACAACTGAGTGAATTCAATTGTGCTGAGTGGGACTCGAACCCAACACCGCGGATCCCAAGGCAAGTGCCTTAACCACTTGGCCACGGAGCTGCTGAATAGCACACATCGTTTCTTGTATTTATCCTTTAAGAATTCAATTGTGCTGAGTGGGACTCGAACCCAGCACCGCGGATCCCAAGGCAAGTGCCTTAACCACGGAGTTGGTGAATAGCACACATCGTTTCTTGTATTTATCCTTTAAGAATTCAATTGTGCTGAATGGGACTCGAACCCAACAACTCTGATGCCAAGGTAAGTGCCTTAACCACTTGGCCATTGAGCTGCTGAATAGCACACATCGTTTCTTATATTTATCATTTAAGAATCTTGACAGTTAATCTAATACTCAACTGAGTGAATTCAATTGTGCTGAGTGGGACTCGAACCCAGCACCGCGGATCCCAAGGTAAGTGCCTTAACCACTTGGCCACGGAGCTGCTGAATAGCACACATCGTTTCTTGTATTTATCTTTTAAGAATTCAATTGTGCTGAATGGGACTCGAACCCAACAACACGTGGGATCCAAGCTGCTGAATAGCACACATCGTTTCTTGTATTTATCCTTTAAGAATTCAATTGTGCTGAGTGGGACTCGAACCCAGCACCGCGGATCCCAAGGCAAGTGCCTTAACCACTTGGCCACGGAGTTGCTGAATAGCACACATCGTTTCTTGTATTTATCCTTTAAGAATTCAATTGTGCTGAATGGGACTCGAACCCAACAACTCTGATGCCAAGGTAAGTGCCTTAACCACTTGGCCATTGAGCTGCTGAATAGCACACATCGTTTCTTATATTTATCATTTAAGAATCTTGACAGTTAATCTAATACACAACTGAGTGAATTCAATTGTGCTGAGTGGGACTCGAACCCAGCACCACAGATCCCAAGGCAAGTGCCTTAACCACTTGGCCACGGAGCTGCTGAATAGCACACATCGTTTCTTGTATATATCCTTTAAGAATTCAATTGTGCTGAATGGGACTCGAACCCAACAACTCTGATGCCAAGGTAAGTGCCTTAACCACTTGGCCATTGAGCTGCTGAATAGCACACATCGTTTCTTATATTTAACATTTAAGAATCATGACAGTTAATCTAATACACAACTGAGTGAATTCAATTGTGCTGAGTGGGACTCGAACCCAACACCGCGGATTCCAAGGCAAGTGCTTTAACCACTTGGCCACGGAGCTGCTGAATAGCACACATTGTTTCTTATATTTAACATTTAAGAATCTTGACAGTTAATCTAATACACAACTGAGTGAATTCAATTGTGCTGAGTGGGACTCGAACCCAGCACCACAGATCCCAAGGCAAGTGCCTTAACCACTTGGCCACGGAGCTGCTGAATAGCACACATCGTTTCTTGTATTTATCCTTTAAGAATTCAATTGTGCTGAGTGGGACTCGAACCCAACACCGCGGATCCCAAGGCAAGTGCCTTAACCACTTGGCCACGGAGCTGCTGAATAGCACACATCGTTTCTTGTATTTATCCTTTAAGAATTCAATTGTGCTGAGTGGGACTCGAACCCAGCACCGCGGATCCCAAGGCAAGTGCCTTAACCACGGAGTTGCTGAATAGCACACATCGTTTCTTGTATTTATCCTTTAAGAATTCAATTGTGCTGAATGGGACTCGAACCCAACAACTCTGATGCCAAGGTAAGTGCCTTAACCACTTGGCAATTGAGCTGCTGAATAGAACACATCGTTTCTTGTATTTATCATTGAAGAATCTTGACAGTTAATCTAATACACAACTGAGTGAATTCAATTGTGCTGAGTGGGACTCGAACCCAGCACCGCGGATCCCAAGGCAAGTGCCTTAACCACTTGGCCATTGAGCTGCTGAATAGCACACATCGTTTCTTATATTTATCATTTAAGAATCTTGACAGTTAATCTAATACACAACTGAGTGAATTCAATTGTGCTGAGTGGGACTCGAACCCAGCACCGCGGATCCCAAGGCAAGTGCCTTAACCACTTGGCCACGGAGCTGCTGAATAGCACACATCGTTTCTTGTATTTATCTTTTAAGAATTCAATTGTGCTGAATGGGACTCGAACCCAACAACTCTGATGCCAAGGTAAGTGCCTTAACCACTTGGCCATTGAGCTGCTGAATAGCACACATCGTTTCTTATATTTATCATTTAAGAATCTTGACAGTTAATCTAATACACAACTGAGTGAATTCAATTGTGCTGAGTGGGACTCGAACCCAGCACCACAGATCCCAAGGCAAGTGCCTTAACCACTTGGCCACGGAGCTGCTGAATAGCACACATCGTTTCTTGTATTTATCCTTTAAGAATTCAATTGTGCTGAATGGGACTCGAACCCAACAACTCTGATGCCAAGGTAAGTGCCTTAACCACTTGGCCATTGAGCTGCTGAATAGCACACATCGTTTCTTATATTTATCATTTAAGAATCTTGACAGTTAATCTAATACACAACTGAGTGAATTCAATTGTGCTGAGTGGGACTCGAACCCAGCACCACAGATCCCAAGGCAAGTGCCTTAACCACTTGGCCACGGAGCTGCTGAATAGCACACATCGTTTCTTGTATTTATCCTTTAAGAATTCAATTGTGCTGAATGGGACTCGAACCCAACAACTCTGATGCCAAGGTAAGTGCCTTAACCACTTGGCCATTGAGCTGCTGAATAGCACACATCGTTTCTTATATTTATCATTTAAGAATCTTGACAGTTAATCTAATACACAACTGAGTGAATTCAATTGTGCTGAGTGGGACTCGAACCCAGCACCACAGATCCCAAGGCAAGTGCCTTAACCACTTGGCCACGGAGCTGCTGAATAGCACACATCGTTTCTTGTATTTATCCTTTAAGAATTCAATTGTGCTGAAAGGGACTCGAACCCAGCACCACAGATCCCAAGGCAAGTGCCTTAACCACTTGGCCACGGAGCTGCTGAATAGCACACATCGTTTCTTATATTTATCATTAAAGAATCTTGACAGTTAATCTAATACACAACTGAGTGAATTCAATTGTGCTGAGTGGGACTCGAACCCAACACCGCGGATCCCAAGGCAAGTGCCTTAACCACTTGGCCACGGAGCTGCTGAATAGCACACATCGTTTCTTGTATTTATCCTTTAAGAATTCAATTGTGCTGAGTGGGACTCGAACCCAGCACCGCGGATCCCAAGGCAAGTGCCTTAACCACTTGGCCACGGAGTTGCTGAATAGCACACATCGTTTCTTGTATTTATCCTTTAAGAATTCAATTGTGCTGAATGGGACTCGAACCCAACAACTCTGATGCCAAGGTAAGTGCCTTAACCACTTGGCCATTGAGCTGCTGAATAGCACACATCGTTTCTTATATTTATCATTTAAGAATCTTGACAGTTAATCTAATACTCAACTGAGTGAATTCAATTGTGCTGAGTGGGACTCGAACCCAGCACCGCGGATCCCAAGGCAAGTGCCTTAACCACTTGGCCACGGAGCTGCTGAATAGCACACATCGTTTCTTGTATTTATCCTTAAAGAATTCAATTGTGCTGAATGGGACTCGAACCCAACAACTCTGATGCCAAGGTAAGTGCCTTAACAACTTGGCCATTGAGCTGCTGAATAGCACACATCGTTTCTTATATTTATCATTAAAGAATCTTGACAGTTAATCTAATACACAACTGAGTGAATTCAATTGTGCTGAGTGGGACTCGAACCCAACACCGCGGATCCCACTTGGCCTTAACCACTTGGCCACGTGGGATCCAAGCTGCTGAATAGCACACATCGTTTCTTGTATTTATCCTTTAAGAATTCAATTGTGCTGAGTGGGACTCGAACCCAGCACCGCGGATCCCAAGGCAAGTGCCTTAACCACTTGGCCACGGAGTTGCTGAATAGCACACATCGTTTCTTGTATTTATCCTTTAAGAATTCAATTGTGCTGAATGGGACTCGAACCCAACAACTCTGATGCCAAGGTAAGTGCCTTAACCACTTGGCCATTGAGCTGCTGAATAGCACACATCGTTTCTTATATTTATCATTTAAGAATCTTGACAGTTAATCTAATACACAACTGAGTGAATTCAATTGTGCTGAGTGGGACTCGAACCCAGCACCACAGATCCCAAGGCAAGTGCCTTAACCACTTGGCCACGGAGCTGCTGAATAGCACACATCGTTTCTTGTATTTATCCTTTAAGAATTCAATTGTGCTGAATGGGACTCGAACCCAACAACTCTGATGCCAAGGTAAGTGCCTTAACCACTTGGCCATTGAGCTGCTGAATAGCACACATCGTTTCTTATATTTAACATTTAAGAATCATGACAGTTAATCTAATACACAACTGAGTGAATTCAATTGTGCTGAGTGGGACTCGAACCCAGCACCACAGATCCCAAGGCAAGTGCCTTAACCACTTGGCCACGGAGCTGCTGAATAGCACACATCGTTTCTTGTATTTATCCTTTAAGAATTCAATTGTGCTGAATGGGACTCGAACCCAACAACTCTGATCCCAAGGTAAGTGCCTTAACCACTTGGCAATTGAGCTGCTGAATAGAACACATCGTTTCTTGTATTTATCATTTAAGAATCTTGACAGTTAATCTAATACACAACTGAGTGAATTCAATTGTGCTGAGTGGGACTCGAACCCAGCACCGCGGATCCCAAGGCAAGTGCCTTAACCACTTGGCCATTGAGCTGCTGAATAGCACACATCGTTTCTTATATTTATCATTTAAGAATCTTGACAGTTAATCTAATACACAACTGAGTGAATTCAATTGTGCTGAGTGGGACTCGAACCCAGCACCGCGGATCCCAAGGCAAGTGCCTTAACCACTTGGCCACGGAGCTGCTGAATAGCACACATCGTTTCTTGTATTTATCTTTTAAGAATTCAATTGTGCTGAATGGGACTCGAACCCAACAACTCTGATGCCAAGGTAAGTGCCTTAACCACTTGGCCATTGAGCTGCTGAATAGCACACATCGTTTCTTATATTTATCATTTAAGAATCTTGACAGTTAATCTAATACACAACTGAGTGAATTCAATTGTGCTGAGTGGGACTCGAACCCAGCACCACAGATCCCAAGGCAAGTGCCTTAACCACTTGGCCACGGAGCTGCTGAATAGCACACATCGTTTCTTGTATTTATCCTTTAAGAATTCAATTGTGCTGAATGGGACTCGAACCCAACAACTCTGATGCCAAGGTAAGTGCCTTAACCACTTGGCCATTGAGCTGCTGAATAGCACACATCGTTTCTTATATTTATCATTTAAGAATCTTGACAGTTAATCTAATACACAACTGAGTGAATTCAATTGTGCTGAGTGGGACTCGAACCCAGCACCACAGATCCCAAGGCAAGTGCCTTAACCACTTGGCCACGGAGCTGCTGAATAGCACACATCGTTTCTTGTATTTATCCTTTAAGAATTCAATTGTGCTGAATGGGACTCGAACCCAGCACCACAGATCCCAAGGCAAGTGCCTTAACCACTTGGCAATTGAGCTGCTGAATAGAACACATCGTTTCTTGTATTTATCATTTAAGAATCTTGACAGTTAATCTAATACACAACTGAGTGAATTCAATTGTGCTGAGTGGGACTCGAACCCAGCACCGCGGATCCCAAGGCAAGTGCCTTAACCACTTGGCCATTGAGCTGCTGAATAGCACACATCGTTTCTTATATTTATCATTTAAGAATCTTGACAGTTAATCTAATACACAACTGAGTGAATTCAATTGTGCTGAGTGGGACTCGAACCCAGCACCACAGACCCCAAGGCAAGTGCCTTAACCACTTGGCCACGGAGCTGCTGAATAGCACACATCGTTTCTTGTATTTATCCTTTAAGAATTCAATTGTGCTGAATGGGACTCGAACCCAACAACTCTGATCCCAAGGTAAGTGCCTTAACCACTTGGCAATTGAGCTGCTGAATAGAACACATCGTTTCTTGTATTTATCATTTAAGAATCTTGACAGTTAATCTAATACACAACTGAGTGAATTCAATTGTGCTGAGTGGGACTCGAACCCAGCACCGCGGATCCCAAGGCAAGTGCCTTAACCACTTGGCCATTGAGCTGCTGAATAGCACACATCGTTTCTTATATTTATCATTTAAGAATCTTGACAGTTAATCTAATACACAACTGAGTGAATTCAATTGTGCTGAGTGGGACTCGAACCCAGCACCACAGATCCCAAGGCAAGTGCCTTAACCACTTGGCCACGGAGCTGCTGAATAGCACACATCGTTTCTTGTATTTATCCTTTAAGAATTCAATTGTGCTGAATGGGACTCGAACCCAGCACCACAGATCCCAAGGCAAGTGCCTTTACCACTTGGCCACGGAGCTGCTGAATAGCACACATCGTTTCTTGTATTTATCCTTTAAGAATTCAATTGTGCTGAATGGGACTCGAACCCAACAACTCTGATCCCAAGGTAAGTGCCTTAACCACTTGGCAATTGAGCTGCTGAATAGAACACATCGTTTCTTGTATTTATCATTTAAGAATCTTGACAGTTAATCTAATACACAACTGAGTGAATTCAATTGTGCTGAGTGGGACTCGAACCCAGCACCGCGGATCCCAAGGCAACTGCCTTAACCACTTGGCCATTGAGCTGCTGAATAGCACACATCGTTTCTTATATTTATCATTTAAGAATCTTGACAGTTAATCTAATACACAACTGAGTGAATTCAATTGTGCTGAGTGGGACTCGAACCCAGCACCATAGATCCCAAGGCAAGTGCCTTAACCACTTGGCCACGGAGCTGCTGAATAGCACACATCGTTTCTTGTATTTATCCTTTAAGAATTCAATTGTGCTGAATGGGACTCGAACCCAACAACTCTGATGCCAAGGTAAGTGCCTTAACCACTTGGCCATTGAGCTGCTGAATAGCACACATCGTTTCTTATATTTATCATTTAAGAATCTTGACAGTTAATCTAATACACAACTGAGTGAATTCAATTGTGCTGAGTGGGACTCGAACCCAGCACCACAGATCCCAAGGCAAGTGCCTTAACCACTTGGCCACGGAGCTGCTGAATAGCACACATCGTTTCTTGTATTTATCCTTAAAGAATTCAATTGTGCTGAATGGGACTCGAACCCAGCACCACAGATCCCAAGGCAAGTGCCTTAACCACTTGGCCACGGAGCTGCTGAATAGCACACATCGTTTCTTGTATTTATCCTTTAAGAATTCAATTGTGCTGAATGGGACTCGAACCCAACAACTCTGATCCCAAGGTAAGTGCCTTAACAACTTGGCAATTGAGCTGCTGAATAGAACACATCGTTTCTTGTATTTATCATTTAAGAATCTTGACAGTTAATCTAATACACAACTGACTTAATTCAATTGTGCTGAGTGGGACTCGAACCCAGCACCGCGGATCCCAAGACAAGTGCCTTAACCACTTGGCCATTGAGCTGCTGAATAGCACACATCGTTTCTTATATTTATCATTTAAGAATCTTGACAGTTAATCTAATACACAACTGAGTGAATTCAATTGTGCTGAGTGGGACTCGAACCCAGCACCACAGATCCCAAGGCAAGTGCCTTAACCACTTGGCCACGGAGCTGCTGAATAGCACACATCGTTTCTTGTATTTATCCTTTAAGAATTCAATTGTGCTGAATGGGACTCGAACCCAACAACTCTGATGCCAAGGTAAGTGCCTTAACCACTTGGCCATTGAGCTGCTGAATAGCACACATCGTTTCTTATATTTATCATTTAAGAATCTTGACAGTTAATCTAATACACAACTGAGTGAATTCAATTGTGCTGAGTGGGACTCGAACCCAGCACCGCGGATCCCAAGGCAAGTGCCTTAACCACTTGGCCATTGAGCTGCTGAATAGCACACATCGTTTCTTATATTTATCATTTAAGAATCTTGACAGTTAATCTAATACACAACTGAGTGAATTCAATTGTGCTGAGTGGGACTCGAACCCAGCACCATAGATCCCAAGGCAAGTGCCTTAACCACTTGGCCACGGAGCTGCTGAATAGCACACATCGTTTCTTGTATTTATCCTTTAAGAATTCAATTGTGCTGAATGGGACTCGAACCCAACAACTCTGATGCCAAGGTAAGTGCCTTAACCACTTGGCCATTGAGCTGCTGAATAGCACACATCGTTTCTTATATTTATCATTTAAGAATCTTGACAGTTAATCTAATACACAACTGAGTGAATTCAATTGTGCTGAGTGGGACTCGAACCCAACACCGCGGATCCCAAGGCAAGTGCCTTAACCACTTGGCCACGGAGCTGCTGAATAGCACACATTGTTTCTTATATTTATCATTTAAGAATCTTGACAGTTAATCTAATACACAACTGAGTGAATTCAATTGTGCTGAGTGGGACTCGAACCCAGCACCGCGGATCCCAAGGCAAGTGCCTTAACCACTTGGCCACGGAGCTGCTGAATAGCACACATCGTTTCTTGTATTTATCCTTTAAGAATTCAATTGTGCTGAATGGGACTCGAACCCAACAACTCTGATGCCAAGGTAAGTGCCTTAACCACTTGGCCATTGAGCTGCTGAATAGCACACATCGTTTCTTATATTTATCATTAAAGAATCTTGACAGTTAATCTAATACACAACTGAGTGAATTCAATTGTGCTGAGTGGGACTCGAACCCAACACCGCGGATCCCAAGGCAAGTGCCTTAACCACTTGGCCACGGAGCTGCTGAATAGCACACATCGTTTCTTGTATTTATCCTTTAAGAATTCAATTGTGCTGAGTGGGACTCGAACCCAGCACCGCGGATCCCAAGGCAAGTGCCTTAACCACTTGGCCACGGAGTTCCTGAATAGCACACATCGTTTCTTGTATTTATCCTTTAAGAATTCAATTGTGCTGAATGGGACTCGAACCCAACAACTCTGATGCCAAGGTAAGTGCCTTAACCACTTGGCCATTGAGCTGCTGAATAGCACACATCGTTTCTTATATTTATCATTAAGAATCTTGACAGTTAATCTAATACTCAACTGAGTGAATTCAATTGTGCTGAGTGGGACTCGAACCCAGCACCGCGGATCCCAAGGCAAGTGCCTTAACCACTTGGCCACGGAGCTGCTGAATAGCACACATCGTTTCTTGTATTTATCCTTTAAGAATTCAATTGTGCTGAATGGGACTCGAACCCAACAACTCTGATGCCAAGGTAAGTGCCTTAACAACTTGGCCATTGAGCTGCTGAATAGCACACATCGTTTCTTATATTTATCATTAAAGAATCTTGACAGTTAATCTAATACACAACTGAGTGAATTCAATTGTGCTGAGTGGGACTCGAACCCAACACCGCGGATCCCACTTGGCCTTAACCACTTGGCCACGTGGGATCCAAGCTGCTGAATAGCACACATCGTTTCTTGTATTTATCCTTTAAGAATTCAATTGTGCTGAGTGGGACTCGAACCCAGCACCGCGGATCCCAAGGCAAGTGCCTTAACCACTTGGCCACGGAGTTGCTGAATAGCACACATCGTTTCTTGTATTTATCCTTTAAGAATTCAATTGTGCTGAATGGGACTCGAACCCAACAACTCTGATGCCAAGGTAAGTGCCTTAACCACTTGGCCATTGAGCTGCTGAATAGTACACATCGTTTTATATTTATCATTTAAGAATCTTGACAGTTAATCTAATACACAACTGAGTGAATTCAATTGTGCTGAGTGGGACTCGAACCCAACACTGTGGATCCCAAGGCAAGTGCCTTAACCACTTGGCCACGGAGCTGCTGAATAGCACACATCGTTTCTTGTATTTATCCTTTAAGAATTCAATTGTGCTGAGTGGGACTCAAACCCAGCACCGCGGATCCCAAGGCAAGTGCCTTAACCACTTGGCCACGGAGTTCCTGAATAGCACACATCGTTTCTTGTATTTATCCTTTAAGAATTCAATTGTGCTGAATGGGACTCGAACCCAACAACTCTGATGCCAAGGTAAGTGCCTTAACCACTTGGCCATTGAGCTGCTGAATAGCACACATCGTTTCTTATATTTATCATTTAAGAATCTTGACAGTTAATCTAATACTCAACTGAGTGAATTCAATTGTGCTGAGTGGGACTCGAACCCAGCACCGCGGATCCCAAGGCAAGTGCCTTAACCACTTGGCCACGGAGCTGCTGAATAGCACACATCGTTTCTTGTATTTATCCTTTAAGAATTCAATTGTGCTGAATGGGACTCGAACCCAACAACTCTGATGCCAAGGTAAGTGCCTTAACCACTTGGCCATTGAGCTGCTGAATAGCACACATCGTTTCTTATATTTATCATTTAAGAATCTTGACAGTTAATCTAATACACAACTGAGTGAATTCAATTGTGCTGAGTGGGACTCGAACCCAACACTGTGGATCCCAAGGCAAGTGCCTTAACCACTTGGCCACGTGGGATCCAAGCTGCTGAATAGCACACATCGTTTCTTGTATTTATCCTTTAAGAATTCAATTGTGCTGAGTGGGACTCGAACCCAGCACCGCGGATCCCAAGGCAAGTGCCTTAACCACTTGGCCACGGAGTTGCTGAATAGCACACATCGTTTCTTGTATTTATCCTTTAAGAATTCAATTGTGCTGAATGGGACTCGAACCCAACAACTCTGATGCCAAGGTAAGTGCCTTAACCACTTGGCCATTGAGCTGCTGAATAGCACACATCGTTTCTTATATTTATCATTTAAGAATCTTGACAGTTAATCTAATACACAACTGAGTGAATTCAATTGTGCTGAGTGGGACTCGAACCCAACACTGTGGATCCCAAGGCAAGTGCCTTAACCACTTGGCCACCGAGCTGCTGAATAGCACACATCGTTTCTTGTATTTATCCTTTAAGAATTCAATTGTGCTGAGTGGGACTCGAACCCAGCACCGCGGATCCCAAGGCAAGTGCCTTAACCACTTGGCCACGGAGTTCCTGAATAGCACACATCGTTTCTTGTATTTATCCTTTAAGAATTCAATTGTGCTGAATGGGACTCGAACCCAACAACTCTGATGCCAAGGTAAGTGCCTTAACCACTTGGCCATTGAGCTGCTGAATAGCACACATCGTTTTATATTTATCATTTAAGAATCTTGACAGTTAATCTAATACACAACTGAGTGAATTCAATTGTGCTGAGTGGGACTCGAACCCAACACTGTGGATCCCAAGGCAAGTGCCTTAACCACTTGGCCACGGAGCTGCTGAATAGCACACATCGTTTCTTGTATTTATCCTTTAAGAATTCAATTGTGCTGAGTGGGACTCGAACCCAGCACCGCGGATCCCAAGGCAAGTGCCTTAACCACTTGGCCACGGAGTTCCTGAATAGCACACATCGTTTCTTGTATTTATCCTTTAAGAATTCAATTGTGCTGAATGGGACTCGAACCCAACAACTCTGATGCCAAGGTAAGTGCCTTAACCACTTGGCCATTGAGCTGCTGAATAGCACACATCGTTTCTTATATTTATCATTAAAGAATCTTGACAGTTAATCTAATACACAACTGAGTGAATTCAATTGTGCTGAGTGGGACTCGAACCCAACACCGCAGATCCCAAGGCAAGTGCCTTAACCACTTGGCCACGGAGTTGCTGAATAGCACACATCGTTTCTTGTATTTATCCTTTAAGAATTCAATTGTGCTGTATGGGACTCGAACCCAACAACTCTGATGCCAAGGTAAGTGCCTTAACCACTTGGCCATTGAGCTGCTGAATAGCACACATCGTTTCTTATATTTATCATTTAAGAATCTTGACAGTTAATCTAATACTCAACTGAGTGAATTCAATTGTGCTGAGTGGGACTCGAACCCAGCACCGCGGATCCCAAGGCAAGTGCCTTAACCACTTGGCCACGGAGCTGCTGAATAGCACACATCGTTTCTTGTATTTATCCTTAAAGAATTCAATTGTGCTGAATGGGACTCGAACCCAACAACTCTGATGCCAAGGTAAGTGCCTTAACAACTTGGCCATTGAGCTGCTGAATAGCACACATCGTTTCTTATATTTATCATTAAAGAATCTTGACAGTTAATCTAATACACAACTGAGTGAATTCAATTGTGCTGAGTGGGACTCGAACCCAACACCGCGGATCCCACTTGGCCTTAACCACTTGGCCACGTGGGATCCAAGCTGCTGAATAGCACACATCGTTTCTTGTATTTATCCTTTAAGAATTCAATTGTGCTGAGTGGGACTCGAACCCAGCACCGCGGATCCCAAGGCAAGTGCCTTAACCACTTGGCCACGGAGTTGCTGAATAGCACACATCGTTTCTTGTATTTATCCTTTAAGAATTCAATTGTGCTGAATGGGACTCGAACCCAACAACTCTGATGCCAAGGTAAGTGCCTTAACCACTTGGCCATTGAGCTGCTGAATAGCACACATCGTTTCTTATATTTATCATTTAAGAATCTTGACAGTTAATCTAATACACAACTGAGTGAATTCAATTGTGCTGAGTGGGACTCGAACCCAGCACCACAGATCCCAAGGCAAGTGCCTTAACCACTTGGCCACGGAGCTGCTGAATAGCACACATCGTTTCTTGTATTTATCCTTTAAGAATTCAATTGTGCTGAATGGGACTCGAACGCAACAACTCTGATGCCAAGGTAAGTGCCTTAACCACTTGGCCATTGAGCTGCTGAATAGCACACATCGTTTCTTATATTTAACATTTAAGAATCATGACAGTTAATCTAATACACAACTGAGTGAATTCAATTGTGCTGAGTGGGACTCGAACCCAGCACCGCGGATCCCAAGGCAAGTGCCTTAACCACTTGGCCATTGAGCTGCTGAATAGCACACATCGTTTCTTATATTTATCATTTAAGAATCTTGACAGTTAATCTAATACACAACTGAGTGAATTCAATTGTGCTGAGTGGGACTCGAACCCAGCACCGCGGATCCCAAGGCAAGTGCCTTAACCACTTGGCCACGGAGCTGCTGAATAGCACACATCGTTTCTTGTATTTATCTTTTAAGAATTCAATTGTGCTGAATGGGACTCGAACCCAACAACTCTGATGCCAAGGTAAGTGCCTTAACCACTTGGCCGTTGAGCTGCTGAATAGCACACATCGTTTCTTATATTTATCATTTAAGAATCTTGACAGTTAATCTAATACACAACTGAGTGAATTCAATTGTGCTGAGTGGGACTCGAACCCAGCACCACAGATCCCAAGGCAAGTGCCTTAACCACTTGGCCACGGAGCTGCTGAATAGCACACATCGTTTCTTGTATTTATCCTTTAAGAATTCAATTGTGCTGAATGGGACTCGAACCCAACAACTCTGATGCCAAAGTAAGTGCCTTAACCACTTGGCCATTGAGCTGCTGAATAGCACACATCGTTTCTTATATTTATCATTTAAGAATCTTGACAGTTAATCTAATACACAACTGAGTGAATTCAATTGTGCTGAGTGGGACTCGAACCCAGCACCACAGATCCCAAGGCAAGTGCCTTAACCACTTGGCCACGGAGCTGCTGAATAGCACACATCGTTTCTTGTATTTATCCTTTAAGAATTCAATTGTGCTGAATGGGACTCGAACCCAGCACCACAGATCCCAAGGCAAGTGCCTTAACCACTTGGCCACTTGGCCACGGAGCTGCTGAATAGCACACATCGTTTCTTGTATTTATCCTTTAAGAATTCAATTGTGCTGAATGGGACTCGAACCCAACAACTCTGATCCCAAGGTAAGTGCCTTAACCACTTGGCAATTGAGCTGCTGAATAGAACACATCGTTTCTTGTATTTATCATTTAAGAATCTTGAGAGTTAATCTAATACACAACTGAGTGAATTCAATTGTGCTGAGTGGGACTCGAACCCAGCACCACAGATCCCAAGGCAAGTGCCTTAACCACTTGGCCACGGAGCTGCTGAATAGCACACATCGTTTCTTGTATTTATCCTTTAAGAATTCAATTGTGCTGAATGGGACTCGAACCCAACAACTCTGATGCCAAAGTAAGTGCCTTAACCACTTGGCCATTGAGCTGCTGAATAGCACACATCGTTTCTTATATTTATCATTTAAGAATCTTGACAGTTAATCTAATACACAACTGAGTGAATTCAATGGTGCTGAGTGGGACTCGAACCCAGCACCACAGATCCCAAGGCAAGTGCCTTAACCACTTGGCCACGGAGCTGCTGAATAGCACACATCGTTTCTTGTATTTATCCTTTAAGAATTCAATTGTGCTGAATGGGACTCGAACCCAGCACCACAGATCCCAAGGCAAGTGCCTTAACCACTTGGCCACGGAGCTGCTGAATAGCACACATCGTTTCTTGTATTTATCCTTTAAGAATTCAATTGTGCTGAATGGGACTCGAACCCAACAACTCTGATCCCAAGGTAAGTGCCTTAACCACTTGGCAATTGAGCTGCTGAATAGAACACATCGTTTCTTGTATTTATCATTTAAGAATCTTGACAGTTAATCTAATACACAACTGAGTGAATTCAATTGTGCTGAGTGGGACTCGAACCCAGCACCGCGGATCCCAAGGCAAGTGCCTTAACCACTTGGCCATTGAGCTGCTGAATAGCACACATCGTTTCTTATATTTATCATTTAAGAATCTTGACAGTTAATCTAATACTCAACTGAGTGAATTCAATTGTGCTGAGTGGGACTCGAACCCAGCACCGCGGATCCCAAGGCAAGTGCCTTAACCACTTGGCCACGGAGCTGCTGAATAGCACACATCGTTTCTTGTATTTATCCTTAAAGAATTCAATTGTGCTGAATGGGACTCGAACCCAACAACTCTGATGCCAAGGTAAGTGCCTTAACAACTTGGCCATTGAGCTGCTGAATAGCACACATCGTTTCTTATATTTATCATTAAAGAATCTTGACAGTTAATCTAATACACAACTGAGTGAATTCAATTGTGCTGAGTGGGACTCGAACCCAACACCGCGGATCCCACTTGGCCTTAACCACTTGGCCACGTGGGATCCAAGCTGCTGAATAGCACACATCGTTTCTTGTATTTATCCTTTAAGAATTCAATTGTGCTGAGTGGGACTCGAACCCAGCACCGCGGATCCCAAGGCAAGTGCCTTAACCACTTGGCCACGGAGTTGCTGAATAGCACACATCGTTTCTTGTATTTATCCTTTAAGAATTCAATTGTGCTGAATGGGACTCGAACCCAACAACTCTGATGCCAAGGTAAGTGCCTTAACCACTTGGCCATTGAGCTGCTGAATAGCACACATCGTTTCTTATATTTATCATTTAAGAATCTTGACAGTTAATCTAATACACAACTGAGTGAATTCAATTGTGCTGAGTGGGACTCGAACCCAGCACCACAGATCCCAAGGCAAGTGCCTTAACCACTTGGCCACGGAGCTGCTGAATAGCACACATCGTTTCTTGTATTTATCCTTTAAGAATTCAATTGTGCTTAATGGGACTCGAACCCAACAACTCTGATCCCAAGGTAAGTGCCTTAACCACTTGGCAATTGAGCTGCTGAATAGAACACATCGTTTCTTGTATTTATCATTTAAGAATCTTGACAGTTAATCTAATACACAACTGAGTGAATTCAATTGTGCTGAGTGGGACTCGAACCCAGCACCGCGGATCCCAAGGCAAGTGCCTTAACCACTTGGCCATTGAGCTGCTGAATAGCACACATCGTTTCTTATATTTATCATTTAAGAATCTTGACAGTTAATCTAATACACAACTGAGTGAATTCAATTGTGCTGAGTGGGACTCGAACCCAGCACCACAGATCCCAAGGCAAGTGCCTTAACCACTTGGCCACGGAGCTGCTGAATAGCACACATCGTTTCTTGTATTTATCCTTTAAGAATTCAATTGTGCTTAATGGGACTCGAACCCAACAACTCTGATCCCAAGGTAAGTGCCTTAACCACTTGACAATTGAGCTGCTGAATAGAACACATCGTTTCTTGTATTTATCATTTAAGAATCTTGACAGTTAATCTAATACACAACTGAGTGAATTCAATTGTGCTGAGTGGGACTCGAACCCAGCACCGCGGATCCCAAGGCAAGTGCCTTAACCACTTGGCCATTGAGCTGCTGAATAGCACACATCGTTTCTTATATTTATCATTTAAGAATCTTGACAGTTAATCTAATACACAACTGAGTGAATTCAATTGTGCTGAGTGGGACTCGAACCCAGCACCACAGATCCCAAGGCAAGTGCCTTAACCACTTGGCCACGGAGCTGCTGAATAGCACACATCGTTTCTTGTATTTATCCTTTAAGAATTCAATTGTGCTGAATGGGACTCGAACCCAACAACTCTGATGCCAAGGTAAGTGCCTTAACCACTTGGCCATTGAGCTGCTGAATAGCACACATCGTTTCTTATATTTATCATTTAAGAATCTTGACAGTTAATCTAATACACAACTGAGTGAATTCAATTGTGCTGAGTGGGACTCGAACCCAGCACCACAGATCCCAAGGCAAGTGCCTTAACCACTTGGCCACGGAGCTGCTAAATAGCACACATCGTTTCTTGTATTTATCCTTTAAGAATTCAATTGTGCTGAATGGGACTCGAACCCAGCACCACAGATCCCAAGGCAAGTGCCTTAACCACTTGGCCACGGAGCTGCTGAATAGCACACATCGTTTCTTGTATTTATCCTTTAAGAATTCAATTGTGCTGAATGGGACTCGAACCCAACAACTCTGATCCCAAGGTAAGTGCCTTAACAACTTGGCAATTGAGCTGCTGAATAGAACACATCGTTTCTTGTATTTATCATTTAAGAATCTTGACAGTTAATCTAATACACAACTGACTTAATTCAATTGTGCTGAGTGGGACTCGAACCCAGCACCGCGGATCCCAAGGCAAGTGCCTTAACCACTTGGCCATTGAGCTGCTGAATAGCACACATCGTTTCTTATATTTATCATTTAAGAATCTTGACAGTTAATCTAATACACAACTGAGTGAATTCAATTGTGCTGAGTGGGACTCGAACCCAGCACCGCGGATCCCAAGGCAAGTGCCTTAACCACTTGGCCACGGAGCTGCTGAATAGCACACATCGTTTCTTGTATTTATCTTTTAAGAATTCAATTGTGCTGAACGGGACTCGAACCCAACAACTCTGATGCCAAGGTAAGTGCCTTAACCACTTGGCCATTGAGCTGCTGAATAGCACACATCGTTTCTTATATTTATCATTTAAGAATCTTGACAGTTAATCTAATACACAACTGAGTGAATTCAATTGTGCTGAGTGGGACTCGAACCCAGCACCACAGATCCCAAGGCAAGTGCCTTAACCACTTGGCCACGGAGCTGCTGAATAGCACACATCGTTTCTTGTATTTATCCTTTAAGAATTCAATTGTGCTGAATGGGACTCGAACCCAACAACTCTGATGCCAAGGTAAGTGCCTTAACCACTTGGCCATTGAGCTGCTGAATAGCACACATCGTTTCTTATATTTATCATTTAAGAATCTTGACAGTTAATCTAATACACAACTGAGTGAATTCAATTGTGCTGAGTGGGACTCGAACCCAGCACCACAGATCCCAAGGCAAGTGCCTTAACCACTTGGCCACGGAGCTGCTGAATAGCACACATCGTTTCTTGTATTTATCCTTTAAGAATTCAATTGTGCTGAATGGGACTCGAACCCAACAACTCTGATGCCAAGGTAAGTGCCTTAACCACTTGGCCATTGAGCTGCTGAATAGCACACATCGTTTCTTATATTTATCATTTAAGAATCTTGACAGTTAATCTAATACACAACTGAGTGAATTCAATTGTGCTGAGTGGGACTCGAACCCAACACCGCGGATCCCAAGGCAAGTGCCTTAACCACTTGGCCACGGAGCTGCTGAATAGCACACATTGTTTCTTATATTTATCATTTAAGAATCTTGACAGTTAATCTATTACACAACTGAGTGAATTCAATTGTGCTGAGTGGGACTCGAACCCAGCACCACAGATCCCAAGGCAAGTGCCTTAACCACTTGGCCACGGAGCTGCTGAATAGCACACATCGTTTCTTGTATTTATCCTTTAAGAATTCAATTGTGCTGAATGGGACTCGAACCCAACAACTCTGATGCCAAGGTAAGTGCCTTAACCACTTGGCCATTGAGCTGCTGAATAGCACACATCGTTTCTTATATTTATCATTTAAGAATCTTGACAGTTAATCTAATACACAACTGAGTGAATTCAATTGTGCTGAGTGGGACTCGAACCCAACACCGCGGATCCCAAGGCAAGTGCCTTAACCACTTGGCCACGGAGCTGCTGAATAGCACACATTGTTTCTTATATTTATCATTTAAGAATCTTGACAGTTAATCTAATACACAACTGAGTGAATTCAATTGTGCTGAGTGGGACTCGAACCCAGCACCGCGGATCCCAAGGCAAGTGCCTTAACCACTTGGCCACGGAGCTGCTGAATAGCACACATCGTTTCTTGTATTTATCCTTTAAGAATTCAATTGTGCTGAATGGGACTCGAACCCAACAACTCTGATGCCAAGGTAAGTGCCTTAACAACTTGGCCATTGAGCTGCTGAATAGCACACATCGTTTCTTATATTTATCATTAAAGAATCTTGACAGTTAATCTAATACACAACTGAGTGAATTCAATTGTGCTGAGTGGGACTCGAACCCAACACCGCGGATCCCAAGGCAAATGCCTTAACCACTTGGCCACGGAGCTGCTGAATAGCACACATCGTTTCTTCTATTTATCCTTTAAGAATTCAATTGTGCTGAGTGGGACTCGAATCCAACAACTCTGATGCCAAGGTAAGTGCCTTAACCACTTGGCCATTGAGCTGCTGAATAGCACACATCGTTTTATATTTATCATTTAAGAATCTTGACAGTTAATCTAATACACAACTGAGTGAATTCAATTGTGCTGAGTGGGACTCGAACCCAACACTGTGGATCCCAAGGCAAGTGCCTTAACCACTTGGCCACGGAGCTGCTGAATAGCACACATCGTTTCTTGTATTTATCCTTTAAGAATTCAATTGTGCTGAGTGGGACTCGAACCCAGCACCGCGGATCCCAAGGCAAGTGCCTTAACCACTTGGCCACGGAGTTCCTGAATAGCACACATCGTTTCTTGTATTTATCCTTTAAGAATTCAATTGTGCTGAATGGGACTCGAACCCAACAACTCTGATGCCAAGGTAAGTGCCTTAACCACTTGGCCATTGAGCTGCTGAATAGCACACATCGTTTCTTATATTTATCATTTAAGAATCTTGACAGTTAATCTAATACTCAACTGAGTGAATTCAATTGTGCTGAGTGGGACTCGAACCCAGCACCGCGGATCCCAAGGCAAGTGCCTTAACCACTTGGCCACGGAGCTGCTGAATAGCACACATCGTTTCTTGTATTTATCCTTTAAGAATTCAATTGTGCTGAATGGGACTCGAACCCAACAACTCTGATGCCAAGGTAAGTGCCTTAACAACTTGGCCATTGAGCTGCTGAATAGCACACATCGTTTCTTATATTTATCATTAAAGAATCTTGACAGTTAATCTAATACACAACTGAGTGAATTCAATTGTGCTGAGTGGGACTCGAACCCAACACCGCGGATCCCACTTGGCCTTAACCACTTGGCCACGTGGGATCCAAGCTGCTGAATAGCACACATCGTTTCTTGTATTTATCCTTTAAGAATTCAATTGTGCTGAGTGGGACTCGAACCCAGCACCGCGGATCCAAAGGCAAGTGCCTTAACCACTTGGCCACGGAGTTGCTGAATAGCACACATCGTTTCTTGTATTTATCCTTTAAGAATTCAATTGTGCTGAATGGGACTCGAACCCAACAACTCTGATGCCAAGGTAAGTGCCTTAACCACTTGGCCATTGAGCTGCTGAATAGCACACATCGTTTCTTATATTTATCATTTAAGAATCTTGACAGTTAATCTAATACACAACTGAGTGAATTCAATTGTGCTGAGTGGGACTCGAACCCAGCACCACAGATCCCAAGGCAAGTGCCTTAACCACTTGGCCACGGAGCTGCTGAATAGCACACATCGTTTCTTGTATTTATCCTTTAAGAATTCAATTGTGCTGAATGGGACTCGAACCCAACAACTCTGATGCCAAGGTAAGTGCCTTAACCACTTGGCCATTGAGCTGCTGAATAGCACACATCGTTTCTTATATTTATCATTTAAGAATCTTGACAGTTAATCTAATACACAACTGAGTGAATTCAATTGTGCTGAGTGGGACTCGAACCCAGCACCGCGGATCCCAAGGCAAGTGCCTTAACCACTTGGCCACGGAGCTGCTGAATAGCACACATCGTTTCTTGTATTTATCCTTTAAGAATTCAATTGTGCTGAATGGGACTCGAACCCAACAACTCTGATGCCAAGGTAAGTGCCTTAACCACTTGGCCATTGAGCTGCTGAATAGCACACATCGTTTCTTATATTTATCATTTAAGAATCTTGACAGTTAATCTAATACACAACTGAGTGAATTCAATTGTGCTGAGTGGGACTCGAACCCAACACCGCGGATCCCAAGGCAAGTGCCTTAACCACTTGGCCACGGAGCTGCTGAATAGCACACATTGTTTCTTATATTTATCATTTAAGAATCTTGACAGTTAATCTAATACACAACTGAGTGAATTCAATTGTGCTGAGTGGGACTCGAACCCAACAACTCTGATGCCAAGGTAAGTGCCTTAACCACTTGGCCATTGAGCTGCTGAATAGCACACATCGTTACTTATATTTATCATTTAAGAATCTTGACAGTTAATCTAATACACAACTGAGTGAATTCAATTGTGCTGAGTGGGACTCGAACCCAACACCGCGGATCCCAAGGCAAGTGCCTTAACCACTTGGCCATTGAGCTGCTGAATAGCACACATCGTTTCTTATATTTATCATTTAAGAATCTTGACAGTTAATCTAATACACAACTGAGTGAATTCAATTGTGCTGAGTGGGACTCGAACCCAGCACCGCGGATCCCAAGGCAAGTGCCTTAACCACTTGGCCATTGAGCTGCTGAATAGCACACATCGTTTCTTATATTTATCATTTAAGAATCTTGACAGTTAATCTAATACTCAACTGAGTGAATTCAATTGTGCTGAGTGGGACTCGAACCCAGCACCACAGATCCCAAGGCAAGTGCCTTAACCACTTGGCCACGGAGCTGCTGAATAGCACACATCGTTTCTTGTATTTATCCTTTAAGAATTCAATTGTGCTGAATGGGACTCGAACCCAACAACTCTGATGCCAAGGTAAGTGCCTTAACCACTTGGCCATTGAGCTGCTGAATAGCACACATCGTTTCTTATATTTATCATTTAAGAATCTTGACAGTTAATCTAATACACAACTGAGTGAATTCAATTGTGCTGAGTGGGACTCGAACCCAGCACCACAGATCCCAAGGCAAGTGCCTTAACCACTTGGCCACGGAGCTGCTGAATAGCACACATCGTTTCTTGTATTTATCCTTTAAGAATTCAATTGTGCTGAATGGGACTCGAACCCAGCACCACAGATCCCAAGGCAAGTGCCTTAACCACGGAGCTGCTGAATAGCACACATCGTTTCTTGTATTTATCCTTTAAGAATTCAATTGTGCTGAATGGGACTCGAACCCAACAACTCTGATCCCAAGGTAAGTGCCTTAACAACTTGGCAATTGAGCTGCTGAATAGAACACATCGTTTCTTGTATTTATCATTTAAGAATCTTGACAGTTAATCTAATACACAACTGACTTAATTCAATTGTGCTGAGTGGGACTCGAACCCAGCACCGCGGATCCCAAGGCAAATGCCTTAACCACTTGGCCATTGAGCTGCTGAATAGCACACATCGTTTCTTATATTTATCATTTAAGAATCTTGACAGTTAATCTAATACACAACTGAGTGAATTCAATTGTGCTGAGTGGGACTCGAACCCAGCACCGCGGATCCCAAGGCAAGTGCCTTAACCACTTGGCCACGGAGCTGCTGAATAGCACACATCGTTTCTTGTATTTATCTTTTAAGAATTCAATTGTGCTGAATGGGACTCGAACCCAACAACTCTGATGCCAAGGTAAGTGCCTTAACCACTTGGCCATTGAGCTGCTGAATAGCACACATCGTTTCTTATATTTATCATTTAAGAATCTTGACAGTTAAACTAATACACAACTGAGTGAATTCAATTGTGCTGAGTGGGACTCGAACCCAGCACCACAGATCCCAAGGCAAGTGCCTTAACCACTTGGCCACGGAGCTGCTGAATAGCACACATCGTTTCTTGTATTTATCCTTTAAGAATTCAATTGTGCTGAATGGGACTCGAACCCAACAACTCTGATGCCAAGGTAAGTGCCTTAACCACTGAGCTGCTGAATAGCACACATCGTTTCTTATATTTATCATTTAAGGATCTTGACAGTTAATCTAATACACAACTGAGTGAATTCAATTGTGCTGAGTGGGACTCGAACCCAGCACCACAGATCCCAAGGCAAGTGCCTTAACCACTTGGCCACGGAGCTGCTGAATAGCACACATCGTTTCTTGTATTTATCCTTTAAGAATTCAATTGTGCTGAATGGGACTCGAACCCAACAACTCTGATGCCAAGGTAAGTGCCTTAACCACTTGGCCATTGAGCTGCTGAATAGCACACATCGTTTCTTATATTTATCATTTAAGAATCTTGACAGTTAATCTAATACACAACTGAGTGAATTCAATTGTGCTGAGTGGGACTCGAACCCAACACCGCGGATCCCAAGGCAAGTGCCTTAACCACTTGGCCACGGAGCTGCTGAATAGCACACATTGTTTCTTATATTTATCATTTAAGAATCTTGACAGTTAATCTAATACACAACTGAGTGAATTCAATTGTGCTGAGTGGGACTCGACCCCAGCACCACAGATCCCAAGGCAAGTGCCTTAACCACTTGGCCACGGAGCTGCTGAATAGCACACATCGTTTTATATTTATCATTTAAGAATCTTGACAGTTAATCTAATACACAACTGAGTGAATTCAATTGTGCTGAGTGGGACTCGAACCCAACACCGCGGATCCCAAGGCAAGTGCCTTAACCACTTGGCCACGGAGCTGCTGAATAGCACACATTGTTTCTTATATTTATCATTTAAGAATCTTGACAGTTAATCTAATACACAACTGAGTGAATTCAATTGTGCTGAGTGGGACTCGAACCCAGCACCGCGGACCCCAAGGCAAGTGCCTTAACCACTTGGCCACGGAGCTGCTGAATAGCACACATCGTTTCTTGTATTTATCCTTTAAGAATTCAATTGTGCTGAATGGGACTCGAACCCAACAACTCTGATGCCAAGGTAAGTGCCTTAACAACTTGGCCATTGAGCTGCTGAATAGCACACATCGTTTCTTATATTTATCATTAAAGAATCTTGACAGTTAATCTAATACACAACTGAGTGAATTCAATTGTGCTGAGTGGGACTCGAACCCAACACCGCGGATCCCAAGGCAAGTGCCTTAACCACTTGGCCACGGAGCTGCTGAATAGCACACATCGTTTCTTCTATTTATCCTTTAAGAATTCAATTGTGCTGAGTGGGACTCGAATCCAACAACTCTGATGCCAAGGTAAGTGCCTTAACCACTTGGCCATTGAGCTGCTGAATAGCACACATCGTTTTATATTTATCATTTAAGAATCTTGACAGTTAATCTAATACACAACTGAGTGAATTCAATTGTGCTGAGTGGGACTCGAACCCAACACTGTGGATCCCAAGGCAAGTGCCTTAACCACTTGGCCACGGAGCTGCTGAATAGCACACATCGTTTCTTGTATTTATCCTTTAAGAATTCAATTGTGCTGAGTGGGACTCGAACCCAGCACCGCGGATCCCAAGGCAAGTGCCTTAACCACTTGGCCACGGAGTTCCTGAATAGCACACATCGTTTCTTGTATTTATCTTTTAAGAATTCAATTGTGCTGAATGGGACTCGAACCCAACAACTCTGATGCCAAGGTAAGTGCCTTAACCACTTGGCCATTGAGCTGCTGAATAGCACACATCGTTTCTTATATTTATCATTTAAGAATCTTGACAGTTAAACTAATACACAACTGAGTGAATTCAATTGTGCTGAGTGGGACTCGAACCCAGCACCACAGATCCCAAGGCAAGTGCCTTAACCACTTGGCCACGGAGCTGCTGAATAGCACACATCGTTTCTTGTATTTATCCTTTAAGAATTCAATTGTGCTGAATGGGACTCGAACCCAACAACTCTGATGCCAAGGTAAGTGCCTTAACCACTGAGCTGCTGAATAGCACACATCGTTTCTTATATTTATCATTTAAGAATCTTGACAGTTAATCTAATACACAACTGAGTGAATTCAATTGTGCTGAGTGGGACTCGAACCCAGCACCGCGGATCCCAAGGCAAGTGCCTTAACCACTTGGCCACGGAGCTGCTGAATAGCACACATCGTTTCTTGTATTTATCTTTTAAGAATTCAATTGTGCTGAATGGGACTCGAACCCAACAACTCTGATGCCAAGGTAAGTGCCTTAACCACTTGGCCATTGAGCTGCTGAATAGCACACATCGTTTCTTATATTTATCATTTAAGAATCTTGACAGTTAAACTAATACACAACTGAGTGAATTCAATTGTGCTGAGTGGGACTCGAACCCAGCACCACAGATCCCAAGGCAAGTGCCTTAACCACTTGGCCACGGAGCTGCTGAATAGCACACATCGTTTCTTGTATTTATCCTTTAAGAATTCAATTGTGCTGAATGGGACTCGAACCCAACAACTCTGATGCCAAGGTAAGTGCCTTAACCACTTGGCCATTGAGCTGCTGAATAGCACACATCGTTTCTTATATTTATCATTTAAGAATCTTGACAGTTAATCTAATACACAACTGAGTGAATTCAATTGTGCTGAGTGGGACTCGAACCCAGCACCACAGATCCCAAGGCAAGTGCCTTAACCACTTGGCCACGGAGCTGCTGAATAGCACACATCGTTTCTTGTATTTATCCTTTAAGAATTCAATTGTGCTGAATGGGACTCGAACCCAACAACTCTGATGCCAAGGTAAGTGCCTTAACCACTTGGCCATTGAGCTGCTGAATAGCACACATCGTTTCTTATATTTATCATTTAAGAATCTTGACAGTTAATCTAATACACAACTGAGTGAATTCAATTGTGCTGAGTGGGACTCGAACCCAACACCGCGGATCCCAAGGCAAGTGCCTTAACCACTTGGCCACGGAGCTGCTGAATAGCACACATTGTTTCTTATATTTATCATTTAAGAATCTTGACAGTTAATCTAATACACAACTGAGTGAATTCAATTGTGCTGAGTGGGACTCGACCCCAGCACCACAGATCCCAAGGCAAGTGCCTTAACCACTTGGTCACGGAGCTGCTGAATAGCACACATCGTTTTATATTTATCATTTAAGAATCTTGACAGTTAATCTAATACACAACTGAGTGAATTCAATTGTGCTGAGTGGGACTCGAACCCAACACCGCGGATCCCAAGGCAAGTGCCTTAACCACTTGGCCACGGAGCTGCTGAATAGCACACATTGTTTCTTATATTTATCATTTAAGAATCTTGACAGTTAATCTAATACACAACTGAGTGAATTCAATTGTGCTGAGTGGGACTCGAACCCAGCACCGCGGACCCCAAGGCAAGTGCCTTAACCACTTGGCCACGGAGCTGCTGAATAGCACACATCGTTTCTTGTATTTATCCTTTAAGAATTCAATTGTGCTGAATGGGACTCGAACCCAACAACTCTGATGCCAAGGTAAGTGCCTTAACAACTTGGCCATTGAGCTGCTGAATAGCACACATCGTTTCTTATATTTATCATTAAAGAATCTTGACAGTTAATCTAATACACAACTGAGTGAATTCAATTGTGCTGAGTGGGACTCGAACCCAACACCGCGGATCCCAAGGCAAGTGCCTTAACCACTTGGCCACGGAGCTGCTGAATAGCACACATCGTTTCTTCTATTTATCCTTTAAGAATTCAATTGTGCTGAGTGGGACTCGAATCCAACAACTCTGATGCCAAGGTAAGTGCCTTAACCACTTGGCCATTGAGCTGCTGAATAGCACACATCGTTTTATATTTATCATTTAAGAATCTTGACAGTTAATCTAATACACAACTGAGTGAATTCAATTGTGCTGAGTGGGACTCGAACCCAACACTGTGGATCCCAAGGCAAGTGCCTTAACCACTTGGCCACGGAGCTGCTGAATAGCACACATCGTTTCTTGTATTTATCCTTTAAGAATTCAATTGTGCTGAGTGGGACTCGAACCCAGCACCGCGGATCCCAAGGCAAGTGCCTTAACCACTTGGCCACGGAGTTCCTGAATAGCACACATCGTTTCTTGTATTTATCCTTTAAGAATTCAATTGTGCTGAATGGGACTCGAACCCAACAACTCTGATGCCAAGGTAAGTGCCTTAACCACTTGGCCATTGAGCTGCTGAATAGCACACATCGTTTCTTATATTTATCATTAAAGAATCTTGACAGTTAATCTAATACACAACTGAGTGAATTCAATTGTGCTGAGTGGGACTCGAACCCAACACCGCGGATCCCAAGGCAAGTGCCTTAACCACTTGGCCACGGAGCTGCTGAATAGCACACATTGTTTCTTATATTTATCATTTAAGAATCTTGACAGTTAATCTAATACACAACTGAGTGAATTCAATTGTGCTGAGTGGGACTCGACCCCAGCACCACAGATCCCAAGGCAAGTGCCTTAACCACTTGGCCACGGAGCTGCTGAATAGCACACATCGTTTTATATTTATCATTTAAGAATCTTGACAGTTAATCTAATACACAACTGAGTGAATTCAATTGTGCTGAGTGGGACTCGAACCCAACACCGCGGATCCCAAGGCAAGTGCCTTAACCACTTGGCCACGGAGTTCCTGAATAGCACACATCGTTTCTTGTATTTATCCTTTAAGAATTCAATTGTGCTGAATGGGACTCGAACCCAACAACTCTGATGCCAAGGTAAGTGCCTTAACCACTTGGCCATTGAGCTGCTGAATAGCACACATCGTTTCTTATATTTATCATTAAAGAATCTTGACAGTTAATCTAATACACAACTGAGTGAATTCAATTGTGCTGAGTGGGACTCGAACCCAGCACCGCGGATCCCAAGGCAAGTGCCTTAACCACTTGGCCACGGAGTTCCTGAATAGCACACATCGTTTCTTGTATTTATCCTTTAAGAATTCAATTGTGCTGAATGGGACTCGAACCCAACAACTCTGATGCCAAGGTAAGTGCCTTAACAACTTGGCCATTGAGCTGCTGAATAGCACACATCGTTTCTTATATTTATCATTAAAGAATCTTGACAGTTAATCTAATACACAACTGAGTGAATTCAATTGTGCTGAGTGGGACTCGAACCCAACACCGCGGATCCCACTTGGCCTTAACCACTTGGCCACGTGGGATCCAAGCTGCTGAATAGCACACATCGTTTCTTGTATTTATCCTTTAAGAATTCAATTGTGCTGAGTGGGACTCGAACCCAGCACCGCGGATCCCAAGGCAAGTGCCTTAACCACTTGGCCACGGAGTTGCTGAATAGCACACATCGTTTCTTGTATTTATCCTTTAAGAATTCAATTGTGCTGAATGGGACTCGAACCCAACAACTCTGATGCCAAGGTAAGTGCCTTAACCACTTGGCCATTGAGCTGCTGAATAGCACACATCGTTTCTTATATTTATCATTTAAGAATCTTGACAGTTAATCTAATACACAACTGAGTGAATTCAATTGTGCTGAGTGGGACTCGAACCCAACACTGTGGATCCCAAGGCAAGTGCCTTAACCACTTGGCCACGGAGCTGCTGAATAGCACACATCGTTTCTTGTATTTATCCTTTAAGAATTCAATTGTGCTGAGTGGGACTCGAACCCAGCACCGCGGATCCCAAGGCAAGTGCCTTAACCACGGAGCTCCTGAATAGCACACATCGTTTCTTGTATTTATCCTTTAAGAATTCAATTGTGCTGAATGGGACTCGAACCCAACAACTCTGATGCCAAGGTAAGTGCCTTAACCACTTGGCCATTGAGCTGCTGAATAGCACACATCGTTTCTTATATTTATCATTAAAGAATCTTGACAGTTAATCTAATACACAACTGAGTGAATTCAATTGTGCTGAGTGGGACTCGAACCCAACACCGCGGATCCCAAGGCAAGTGCCTTAACCACTTGGCCACGGAGCTGCTGAATAGCACACATCGTTTCTTGTATTTATCCTTTAAGAATTCAATTGTGCTGAGTGGGACTCAAACCCGGCACCGCGGATCCCAAGGCAAGTGCCTTAACCACTTGGCCACTTGGCCACAGAGTTGCTGAATAGCACACATCGTTTCTTGTATTTATCCTTTAAGAATTCAATTGTGCTGAATGGGACTCGAACCCAACAACTCTGATGCCAAGGTAAGTGCCTTAACCACTTGGCCATTGAGCTGCTGAATAGCACACATCGTTTCTTATATTTATCATTTAAGAATCTTGACAGTTAATCTAATACTCAACTGAGTGAATTCAATTGTGCTGAGTGGGACTCGAACCCAGCACCGCGGATCCCAAGGCAAGTGCCTTAACCACTTGGCCACGGAGCTGCTGAATAGCACACATCGTTTCTTGTATTTATCCTTAAAGAATTCAATTGTGCTGAATGGGACTCGAACCCAACAACTCTGATGCCAAGGTAAGTGCCTTAACAACTTGGCCATTGAGCTGCTGAATAGCACACATCGTTTCTTATATTTATCATTTAAGAATCTTGACAGTTAATCTAATACACAACTGAGTGAATTCAATTGTGCTGAGTGGGACTCGAACCCAACACCGCGGATCCCACTTGGCCTTAACCACTTGGCCACGTGGGATCCAAGCTGCTGAATAGCACACATCGTTTCTTGTATTTATCCTTTAAGAATTCAATTGTGCTGAGTGGGACTCGAACCCAGCACCGCGGATCCCAAGGCAAGTGCCTTAACCACTTGGCCACAGAGTTGCTGAATAGCACACATCGTTTCTTGTATTTATCCTTTAAGAATTCAATTGTGCTGAATGGGACTCGAACCCAACAACTCTGATGCCAAGGTAAGTGCCTTAACCACTTGGCCATTGAGCTGCTGAATAGCACACATCGTTTCTTATATTTATCATTTAAGAATCTTGACAGTTAATCTAATACACAACTGAGTGAATTAAATTGTGCTGAGTGGGACTCGAACCCAACACTGTGGATCCCAAGGCAAGTGCCTTAACCACTTGGCCACGGAGCTGCTGAATAGCACACATCGTTTCTTGTATTTATCCTTTAAGAATTCAATTGTGCTGAGTGGGACTCGAACCCAGCACCGCGGATCCCAAGGCAAGTGCCTTAACCACTTGGCCACGGAGTTCCTGAATAGCACACATCGTTTCTTGTATTTATCCTTTAAGAATTCAATTGTGCTGAATGGGACTCGAACCCAACAACTCTGATGCCAAGGTAAGTGCCTTAACCACTTGGCCATTGAGCTGCTGAATAGCACACATCGTTTTATATTTATCATTTAAGAATCTTGACAGTTAATCTAATACACAACTGAGTGAATTCAATTGTGCTGAGTGGGACTCGAACCCAACACTGTGGATCCCAAGGCAAGTGCCTTAACCACTTGGCCACGGAGCTGCTGAATAGCACACATCGTTTCTTGTATTTATCCTTTAAGAATTCAATTGTGCTGAGTGGGACTCGAACCCAGCACCGCGGATCCCAAGGCAAGTGCCTTAACCACTTGGCCACGGAGTTGCTGAATAGCACACATCGTTTCTTGTATTTATCCTTTAAGAATTCAATTGTGCTGAATGGGACTCGAACCCAACAACTCTGATGCCAAGGTAAGTGCCTTAACCACTTGGCCATTGAGCTGCTGAATAGCACACATCGTTTCTTATATTTATCATTTAAGAATCTTGACAGTTAATCTAATACACAACTGAGTGAATTAAATTGTGCTGAGTGGGACTCGAACCCAACACTGTGGATCCCAAGGCAAGTGCCTTAACCACTTGGCCACGGAGCTGCTGAATAGCACACATCGTTTCTTGTATTTATCCTTTAAGAATTCAATTGTGCTGAGTGGGACTCGAACCCAGCACCGCGGATCCCAAGGCAAGTGCCTTAACCACTTGGCCACGGAGTTCCTGAATAGCACACATCGTTTCTTGTATTTATCCTTTAAGAATTCAATTGTGCTGAATGGGACTCGAACCCAACAACTCTGATGCCAAGGTAAGTGCCTTAACCACTTGGCCATTGAGCTGCTGAATAGCACACATCGTTTTATATTTATCATTTAAGAATCTTGACAGTTAATCTAATACACAACTGAGTGAATTCAATTGTGCTGAGTGGGACTCGAACCCAACACTGTGGATCCCAAGGCAAGTGCCTTAACCACTTGGCCACGGAGCTGCTGAATAGCACACATCGTTTCTTGTATTTATCCTTTAAGAATTCAATTGTGCTGAGTGGGACTCGAACCCAGCACCGCGGATCCCAAGGCAAGTGCCTTAACCACTTGGCCACGGAGTTCCTGAATAGCACACATCGTTTCTTGTATTTATCCTTTAAGAATTCAATTGTGCTGTATGGGACTCGAACCCAACAACTCTGATGCCAAGGTAAGTGCCTTAACCACTTGGCCATTGAGCTGCTGAATAGCAGCTCAATGGCCAAGCTGCTATTCAGCTTGGCCATTGAGCAGCTCAATGGCCAAGCTGCTATTCAGCTTGGCCATTGAGCAGCTCAATGGCCACTTGGCCATTGAGCTGCTGAATAGCACACATCGTTTCTTATATTTATCATTTAAGAATCTTGACAGTTAATCTAATACTCAACTGAGTGAATTCAATTGTGCTGAGTGGTACTCGAACCCAGCACCGCGGATCCCAAGGCAAGTGCCTTAACCACTTGGCCACGGAGCTGCTGAATAGCACACATCGTTTCTTGTATTTATCCTTAAAGAATTCAATTGTGCTGAATGGGACTCGAACCCAACAACTCTGATGCCAAGGTAAGTGCCTTAACAACTTGGCCATTGAGCTGCTGAATAGCACACATCGTTTCTTATATTTATCATTAAAGAATCTTGACAGTTAATCTAATACACAACTGAGTGAATTCAATTGTGCTGAGTGGGACTCGAACCCAACACCGCGGATCCCACTTGGCCTTAACCACTTGGCCACGTGGGATCCAAGCTGCTGAATAGCACACATCGTTTCTTGTATTTATCCTTTAAGAATTCAATTGTGCTGAGTGGGACTCGAACCCAGCACCGCGGATCCCAAGGCAAGTGCCTTAACCACTTGGCCACGGAGTTGCTGAATAGCACACATCGTTTCTTGTATTTATCCTTTAAGAATTCAATTGTGCTGAATGGGACTCGAACCCAACAACTCTGATGCCAAGGTAAGTGCCTTAACCACTTGGCCATTGAGCTGCTGAATAGCACACATCGTTTCTTATATTTATCATTTAAGAATCTTGACAGTTAATCTAATACACAACTGAGTGAATTCAATTGTGCTGAGTGGGACTCGAACCCAGCACCACAGATCCCAAGGCAAGTGCCTTAACCACTTGGCCACGGAGCTGCTGAATAGCACACATCGTTTCTTGTATTTATCCTTTAAGAATTCAATTGTGCTGAATGGGACTCGAACCCAACAACTCTGATGCCAAGGTAAGTGCCTTAACCACTTGGCCATTGAGCTGCTGAATAGCACACATCGTTTCTTATATTTAACATTTAAGAATCATGACAGTTAATCTAATACACAACTGAGTGAATTCAATTGTGCTGAGTGGGACTCGAACCCAGCACCGCGGATCCCAAGGCAAGTGCCTTAACCACTTGGCCATTGAGCTGCTGAATAGCACACATCGTTTCTTATATTTATCATTTAAGAATCTTGACAGTTAATCTAATACACAACTGAGTGAATTCAATTGTGCTGAGTGGGACTCGAACCCAGCACCGCGGATCGCAAGGCAAGTGCCTTAACCACTTGGCCACGGAGCTGCTGAATAGCACACATCGTTTCTTGTATTTATCTTTTAAGAATTCAATTGTGCTGAATGGGACTCGAACCCAACAACTCTGATGCCAAGGTAAGTGCCTTAACCACTTGGCCATTGAGCTGCTGAATAGCACACATCGTTTCTTATATTTATCATTTAAGAATCTTGACAGTTAATCTAATACACAACTGAGTGAATTCAATTGTGCTGAGTGGGACTCGAACCCAGCACCACAGATCCCAAGGCAAGTGCCTTAACCACTTGGCCACGGAGCTGCTGAATAGCACACATCGTTTCTTGTATTTATCCTTTAAGAATTCAATTGTGCTGAATGGGACTCGAACCCAACAACTCTGATGCCAAGGTAAGTGCCTTAACCACTTGGCCATTGAGCTGCTGAATAGCACACATCGTTTCTTATATTTATCATTTAAGAATCTTGACAGTTAATCTAATACACAACTGAGTGAATTCAATTGTGCTGAGTGGGACTCGAACCCAGCACCACAGATCCCAAGGCAAGTGCCTTAACCACTTGGCCACGGAGCTGCTGAATAGCACACATCGTTTCTTGTATTTATCCTTTAAGAATTCAATTGTGCTGAATGGGACTCGAACCCAGCACCACAGATCCCAAGGCAAGTGCCTTAACCACTTGGCCACGGAGCTGCTGAATAGCACACATCGTTTCTTGTATTTATCCTTTAAGAATTCAATTGTGCTGAATGGGACTCGAACCCAACAACTCTGATCCCAAGGTAAGTGCCTTAACCACTTGGCAATTGAGCTGCTGAATAGAACACATCGTTTCTTGTATTTATCATATAAGAATCTTGACAGTTAATCTAATACACAACTGAGTGAATTCAATTGTGCTGAGTGGGACTCGAACCCAGCACCGCGGATCCCAAGGCAAGTGCCTTAACCACTTGGCCATTGAGCTGCTGAATAGCACACATCGTTTCTTATATTTATCATTTAAGAATCTTGACAGTTAATCTAATACTCAACTGAGTGAATTCAATTGTGCTGAGTGGGACTCGAACCCAGCACCGCGGATCCCAAGGCAAGTGCCTTAACCACTTGGCCACGGAGCTGCTGAATAGCACACATCGTTTCTTGTATTTATCCTTAAAGAATTCAATTGTGCTGAATGGGACTCGAACCCAACAACTCTGATGCCAAGGTAAGTGCCTTAACAACTTGGCCATTGAGCTGCTGAATAGCACACATCGTTTCTTATATTTATCATTAAAGAATCTTGACAGTTAATCTAATACACAACTGAGTGAATTCAATTGTGCTGAGTGGGACTCGAACCCAACACCGCGGATCCCACTTGGCCTTAACCACTTGGCCACGTGGGATCCAAGCTGCTGAATAGCACACATCGTTTCTTGTATTTATCCTTTAAGAATTCAATTGTGCTGAGTGGGACTCGAACCCAGCACCGCGGATCCCAAGGCAAGTGCCTTAACCACTTGGCCACGGAGTTGCTGAATAGCACACATCGTTTCTTGTATTTATCCTTTAAGAATTCAATTGTGCTGAATGGGACTCGAACCCAACAACTCTGATGCCAAGGTAAGTGCCTTAACCACTTGGCCATTGAGCTGCTGAATAGCACACATCGTTTCTTATATTTATCATTTAAGAATCTTGACAGTTAATCTAATACACAACTGAGTGAATTAAATTGTGCTGAGTGGGACTCGAACCCAACACTGTGGATCCCAAGGCAAGTGCCTTAACCACTTGGCCACGGAGCTGCTGAATAGCACACATCGTTTCTTGTATTTATCCTTTAAGAATTCAATTGTGCTGAGTGGGACTCGAACCCAGCACCGCGGATCCCAAGGCAAGTGCCTTAACCACTTGGCCACGGAGTTGCTGAATAGCACACATCGTTTCTTGTATTTATCCTTTAAGAATTCAATTGTGCTTAATGGGACTCGAACCCAACAACTCTGATGCCAAGGTAAGTGCCTTAACCACTTGGCCATTGAGCTGCTGAATAGCACACATCGTTTCTTATATTTAACATTTAAGAATCATGACAGTTAATCTAATACACAACTGAGTGAATTCAATTGTGCTGAGTGGGACTCGAACCCAGCACCGCGGATCCCAAGGCAAGTGCCTTAACCACTTGGCCATTGAGCTGCTGAATAGCACACATCGTTTCTTATATTTATCATTTAAGAATCTTGACAGTTAATCTAATACACAACTGAGTGAATTCAATTGTGCTGAGTGGGACTCGAACCCAGCACCGCGGATCCCAAGGCAAGTGCCTTAACCACTTGGCCACGGAGCTGCTGAATAGCACACATCGTTTCTTGTATTTATCTTTTAAGAATTCAATTGTGCTGAATGGGACTCGAACCCAACAACTCTGATGCCAAGGTAAGTGCCTTAACCACTTGGCCATTGAGCTGCTGAATAGCACACATCGTTTCTTATATTTATCATTTAAGAATCTTGACAGTTAATCTAATACACAACTGAGTGAATTCAATTGTGCTGAGTGGGACTCGAACCCAGCACCACAGATCCCAAGGCAAGTGCCTTAACCACTTGGCCACGGAGCTGCTGAATAGCACACATCGTTTCTTGTATTTATCCTTTAAGAATTCAATTGTGCTGAATGGGACTCGAACCCAACAACTCTGATGCCAAGGTAAGTGCCTTAACCACTTGGCCATTGAGCTGCTGAATAGCACACATCGTTTCTTATATTTATCATTTAAGAATCTTGACAGTTAATCTAATACACAACTGAGTGAATTCAATTGTGCTGAGTGGGACTCGAACCCAGCACCACAGATCCCAAGGCAAGTGCCTTAACCACTTGGCCACGGAGCTGCTGAATAGCACACATCGTTTCTTGTATTTATCCTTTAAGAATTCAATTGTGCTGAATGGGACTCGAACCCAGCACCACAGATCCCAAGGCAAGTGCCTTAACCACTTGGCTGCTGAATAGCACACATCGTTTCTTGTATTTATCCTTTAAGAATTCAATTGTGCTGAATGGGACTCGAACCCAACAACTCTGATCCCAAGGTAAGTGCCTTAACCACTTGGCAATTGAGCTGCTGAATAGAACACATCGTTTCTTGTATTTATCATTTAAGAATCTTGACAGTTAATCTAATACACAACTGAGTGAATTCAATTGTGCTGAGTGGGACTCGAACCCAGCACCGCGGATCCCAAGGCAAGTGCCTTAACCACTTGGCCATTGAGCTGCTGAATAGCACACATCGTTTCTTATATTTATCACTTAAGAATCTTGACAGTTAATCTAATACACAACTGAGTGAATTCAATTGTGCTGAGTGGGACTCGAACCCAGCACCGCGGATCCCAAGGCAAGTGCCTTAACCACTTGGCCACGGAGCTGCTGAATAGCACACATCGTTTCTTGTATTTATCTTTTAAGAATTCAATTGTGCTGAATGGGACTCGAACCCAACAACTCTGATGCCAAGGTAAGTGCCTTAACCACTTGGCCATTGAGCTGCTGAATAGCACACATCGTTTCTTATATTTATCATTTAAGAATCTTGACAGTTAATCTAATACACAACTGAGTGAATTCAATTGTGCTGAGTGGGACTCGAACCCAGCACCACAGATCCCAAGGCAAGTGCCTTAACCACTTGGCCACGGAGCTGCTGAATAGCACACATCGTTTCTTGTATTTATCCTTTAAGAATTCAATTGTGCTGAATGGGACTCGAACCCAACAACTCTGATGCCAAGGTAAGTGCCTTAACCACTTGGCCATTGAGCTGCTGAATAGCACACATCGTTTCTTATATTTATCATTTAAGAATCTTGACAGTTAATCTAATACACAACTGAGTGAATTCAATTGTGCTGAGTGGGACTCGAACCCAGCACCACAGATCCCAAGGCAAGTGCCTTAACCACTTGGCCACGGAGCTGCTGAATAGCACACATCGTTTCTTGTATTTATCCTTTAAGAATTCAATTGTGCTGAATGGGACTCAAACCCAGCACCACAGATCCCAAGGCAAGTGCCTTAACCACTTGGCCACGGAGCTGCTGAATAGCACACATCGTTTCTTGTATTTATCCTTTAAGAATTCAATTGTGCTGAATGGGACTCGAACCCAACAACTCTGATCCCAAGGTAAGTGCCTTAACCACTTGGCAATTGAGCTGCTGAATAGAACACATCGTTTCTTGTATTTATCATTTAAGAATCTTGACAGTTAATCTAATACACAACTGAGTGAATTCAATTGTGCTGAGTGGGACTCGAACCCAGCACCGCGGATCCCAAGGCAAGTGCCTTAACCACTTGGCCATTGAGCTGCTGAATAGCACACATCGTTTCTTATATTTATCATTTAAGAATCTTGACAGTTAATCTAATACTCAACTGAGTGAATTCAATTGTGCTGAGTGGGACTCGAACCCAGCACCGCGGATCCCAAGGCAAGTGCCTTAACCACTTGGCCACGGAGCTGCTGAATAGCACACATCGTTTCTTGTATTTATCCTTAAAGAATTCAATTGTGCTGAATGGGACTCGAACCCAACAACTCTGATGCCAAGGTAAGTGCCTTAACAACTTGGCCATTGAGCTGCTGAATAGCACACATCGTTTCTTATATTTATCATTAAAGAATCTTGACAGTTAATCTAATACACAACTGAGTGAATTCAATTGTGCTGAGTGGGACTCGAACCCAACACCGCGGATCCCACTTGGCCTTAACCACTTGGCCACGTGGGATCCAAGCTGCTGAATAGCACACATCGTTTCTTGTATTTATCCTTTAAGAATTCAATTGTGCTGAGTGGGACTCGAACCCAGCACCGCGGATCCCAAGGCAAGTGCCTTAACCACTTGGCCACGGAGTTGCTGAATAGCACACATCGTTTCTTGTATTTATCCTTTAAGAATTCAATTGTGCTGAATGGGACTCGAACCCAACAACTCTGATGCCAAGGTAAGTGCCTTAACCACTTGGCCATTGAGCTGCTGAATAGCACACATCGTTTCTTATATTTATCATTTAAGAATCTTGACAGTTAATCTAATACACAACTGAGTGAATTCAATTGTGCTGAGTGGGACTCGAACCCAGCACCACAGATCCCAAGGCAAGTGCCTTAACCACTTGGCCATTGAGCTGCTGAATAGCACACATCGTTTCTTATATTTAACATTTAAGAATCATGACAGTTAATCTAATACACAACTGAGTGAATTCAATTGTGCTGAGTGGGACTCGAACCCAGCACCGCGGATCCCAAGGCAAGTGCCTTAACCACTTGGCCATTGAGCTGCTGAATAGCACACATCGTTTCTTATATTTATCATTTAAGAATCTTGACAGTTAATCTAATACACAACTGAGTGAATTCAATTGTGCTGAGTGGGACTCGAACCCAGCACCGCGGATCCCAAGGCAAGTGCCTTAACCACTTGGCCACGGAGCTGCTGAATAGCACACATCGTTTCTTGTATTTATCTTTTAAGAATTCAATTGTGCTGAATGGGACTCGAACCCAACAACTCTGATGCCAAGGTAAGTGCCTTAACCACTTGGCCATTGAGCTGCTGAATAGCACACATCGTTTCTTATATTTATCATTTAAGAATCTTGACAGTTAATCTAATACACAACTGAGTGAATTCAATTGTGCTGAGTGGGACTCGAACCCAGCACCACAGATCCCAAGGCAAGTGCCTTAACCACTTGGCCACGGAGCTGCTGAATAGCACACATCGTTTCTTGTATTTATCCTTTAAGAATTCAATTGTGCTGAATGGGACTCGAACCCAACAACTCTGATGCCAAGGTAAGTGCCTTAACCACTTGGCCATTGAGCTGCTGAATAGCACACATCGTTTCTTATATTTATCATTTAAGAATCTTGACAGTTAATCTAATACACAACTGAGTGAATTCAATTGTGCTGAGTGGGACTCGAACCCAGCACCACAGATCCCAAGGCAAGTGCCTTAACCACTTGGCCACGGAGCTGCTGAATAGCACACATCGTTTCTTGTATTTATCCTTTAAGAATTCAATTGTGCTGAATGGGACTCGAACCCAGCACCACAGATCCCAAGGCAAGTGCCTTAACCACTTGGCCACGGAGCTGCTGAATAGCACACATCGTTTCTTGTATTTATCCTTTAAGAATTCAATTGTGCTGAATGGGACTCGAACCCAACAACTCTGATCCCAAGGTAAGTGCCTTAACCACTTGGCAATTGAGCTGCTGAATAGAACACATCGTTTCTTGTATTTATCATTTAAGAATCTTGACAGTTAATCTAATACACAACTGAGTGAATTCAATTGTGCTGAGTGGGACTCGAACCCAGCACCGCGGATCCCAAGGCAAGTGCCTTAACCACTTGGCCATTGAGCTGCTGAATAGCACACATCGTTTCTTATATTTATCACTTAAGAATCTTGACAGTTAATCTAATACACAACTGAGTGAATTCAATTGTGCTGAGTGGGACTCGAACCCAGCACCGCGGATCCCAAGGCAAGTGCCTTAACCACTTGGCCACGGAGCTGCTGAATAGCACACATCGTTTCTTGTATTTATCTTTTAAGAATTCAATTGTGCTGAATGGGACTCGAACCCAACAACTCTGATGCCAAGGTAAGTGCCTTAACCACTTGGCCATTGAGCTGCTGAATAGCACACATCGTTTCTTATATTTATCATTTAAGAATCTTGACAGTTAATCTAATACACAACTGAGTGAATTCAATTGTGCTGAGTGGGACTCGAACCCAGCACCACAGATCCCAAGGCAAGTGCCTTAACCACTTGGCCACGGAGCTGCTGAATAGCACACATCGTTTCTTGTATTTATCCTTTAAGAATTCAATTGTGCTGAATGGGACTCGAACCCAGCACCACAGATCCCAAGGCAAGTGCCTTAACCACTTGGCCACGGAGCTGCTGAATAGCACACATCGTTTCTTGTATTTATCCTTTAAGAATTCAATTGTGCTGAATGGGACTCGAACCCAACAACTCTGATCCCAAGGTAAGTGCCTTAACCACTTGGCAATTGAGCTGCTGAATAGAACACATCGTTTCTTGTATTTATCATTTAAGAATCTTGACAGTTAATCTAATACACAACTGAGTGAATTCAATTGTGCTGAGTGGGACTCGAACCCAGCACCGCGGATCCCAAGGCAAGTGCCTTAACCACTTGGCCATTGACCTGCTGAATAGCACACATCGTTTCTTATATTTATCATTTAAGAATCTTGACAGTTAATATAATACACAACTGAGTGAATTCAATTGTGCTGAGTGGGACTCGAACCCAGCACCGCGGATCCCAAGGCAAGTGCCTTAACCACTTGGCCACGGAGCTGCTGAATAGCACACATCGTTTCTTGTATTTATCTTTTAAGAATTCAATTGTGCTGAATGGGACTCAAACCCAACAACTCTGATGCCAAGGTAAGTGCCTTAACCACTTGGCCATTGAGCTGCTGAATAGCACACATCGTTTCTTATATTTATCATTTAAGAATCTTGACAGTTAATCTAATACACAACTGAGTGAATTCAATTGTGCTGAGTGGGACTCGAACCCAGCACCACAGATCCCAAGGCAAGTGCCTTAACCACTTGGCCACGGAGCTGCTGAATAGCACACATCGTTTCTTGTATTTATCCTTTAAGAATTCAATTGTGCTGAATGGGACTCGAACCCAACAACTCTGATGCCAAGGTAAGTGCCTTAACCACTTGGCCATTGAGCTGCTGAATAGCACACATCGTTTCTTATATTTATCATTTAAGAATCTTGACAGTTAATCTAATACACAACTGAGTGAATTCAATTGTGCTGAGTGGGACTCGAACCCAGCACCACAGATCCCAAGGCAAGTGCCTTAACCACTTGGCCACGGAGCTGCTGAATAGCACACATCGTTTCTTGTATTTATCCTTTAAGAATTCAATTGTGCTGAATGGGACTCGAACCCAACAACTCTGATGCCAAGGTAAGTGCCTTAACCACTTGGCCATTGAGCTGCTGAATAGCACACATCGTTTCTTATATTTATCATTTAAGAATCTTGACAGTTAATCTAATACACAACTGAGTGAATTCAATTGTGCTGAGTGGGACTCGAACCCAACACCGCGGATCCCAAGGCAAGTGCCTTAACCACTTGGCCACGGAGCTGCTGAATAGCACACATTGTTTCTTATATTTATCATTTAAGAATCTTGACAGTTAATCTAATACACAACTGAGTGAATTCAATTGTGCTGAGTGGGACTCGAACCCAGCACCACAGATCCCAAGGCAAGTGCCTTAACCACTTGGCCACGGAGCTGCTGAATACTACACATCGTTTCTTGTATTTATCCTTTAAGAATTCAATTGTGCTGAATGGGACTCGAACCCAACAACTCTGATGGCAAGGTAAGTGCCTTAACCACTTGGCCATTGAGCTGCTGAATAGCACACATCGTTTCTTATATTTATCATTAAAGAATCTTGACAGTTAATCTAATACACAACTGAGTGAATTCAATTGTGCTGAGTGGGACTCGAACCCAACACCGCGGATCCCACTTGGCCTTAACCACTTGGCCACGTGGGATCCAAGCTGCTGAATAGCACACATCGTTTCTTGTATTTATCCTTTAAGAATTCAATTGTGCTGAGTGGGACTCGAACCCAGCACCGCGGATCCCAAGGCAAGTGCCTTAACCACTTGGCCACGGAGTTGCTGAATAGCACACATCGTTTCTTGTATTTATCCTTTAAGAATTCAATTGTGCTGAATGGGACTCGAACCCAACAACTCTGATGCCAAGGTAAGTGCCTTAACCACTTGGCCATTGAGCTGCTGAATAGCACACATCGTTTCTTATATTTATCATTTAAGAATCTTGACAGTTAATCTAATACACAACTGAGTGAATTCAATTGTGCTGAGTGGGACTCGAACCCAGCACCACAGATCCCAAGGCAAGTGCCTTAACCACTTGGCCACGGAGCTGCTGAATAGCACACATCGTTTCTTGTATTTATCCTTTAAGAATTCAATTGTGCTGAATGGGACTCGAACCCAACAACTCTGATGCCAAGGTAAGTGCCTTAACCACTTGGCCATTGAGCTGGTGAATAGCACACATCGTTTCTTATATTTAACATTTAAGAATCATGACAGTTAATCTAATACACAACTGAGTGAATTCAATTGTGCTGAGTGGGACTCGAACCCAACACCGCGGATCCCAAGGCAAGTGCCTTAACCACTTGGCCACGGAGCTGCTGAATAGCACACATTGTTTCTTATATTTAACATTTAAGAATCTTGACAGTTAATCTAATACACAACTGAGTGAATTCAATTGTGCTGAGTGGGACTCGAACCCAGCACCACAGATCCCAAGGCAAGTGCCTTAACCACTTGGCCACGGAGCTGCTGAATAGCACACATCGTTTCTTGTATTTATCCTTTAAGAATTCAATTGTGCTGAATGGGACTCGAACCCAACAACTCTGATCCCAAGGTAAGTGCCTTAACCACTTGGCAATTGAGCTGCTGAATAGAACACATCGTTTCTTGTATTTATCATTTAAGAATCTTGACAGTTAATCTAATACACAACTGAGTGAATTCAATTGTGCTGAGTGGGACTCGAACCCAGCACCGCGGATCCCAAGGCAAGTGCCTTAACCACTTGGCCATTGAGCTGCTGAATAGCACACATCGTTTCTTATATTTATCATTTAAGAATCTTGACAGTTAATCTAATACACAACTGAGTGAATTCAATTGTGCTGAGTGGGACTCGAACCCAGCACCGCGGATCCCAAGGCAAGTGCCTTAACCACTTGGCCACGGAGCTGCTGAATAGCACACATCGTTTCTTGTATTTATCTTTTAAGAATTCAATTGTGCTGAATGGGACTCGAACCCAACAACTCTGATGCCAAGGTAAGTGCCTTAACCACTTGGCCATTGAGCTGCTGAATAGCACACATCGTTTCTTATATTTATCATTTAAGAATCTTGACAGTTAATCTAATACACAACTGAGTGAATTCAATTGTGCTGAGTGGGACTCGAACCCAGCACCACAGATCCCAAGGCAAGTGCCTTAACCACTTGGCCACGGAGCTGCTGAATAGCACACATCGTTTCTTGTATTTATCCTTTAAGAATTCAATTGTGCTGAATGGGACTCGAACCCAACAACTCTGATGCCAAGGTAAGTGCCTTAACCACTTGGCCATTGAGCTGCTGAATAGCACACATCGTTTCTTATATTTATCATTTAAGAATCTTGACAGTTAATCTAATACACAACTGAGTGAATTCAATTGTGCTGAGTGGGACTCGAACCCAGCACCACAGATCCCAAGGCAAGTGCCTTAACCACTTGGCCACGGAGCTGCTGAATAGCACACATCGTTTCTTGTATTTATCCTTTAAGAATTCAATTGTGCTGAATGGGACTCGAACCCAGCACCACAGATCCCAAGGCAAGTGCCTTAACCACTTGGCCACGGAGCTGCTGAATAGCACACATCGTTTCTTGTATTTATCCTTTAAGAATTCAATTGTGCTGAATGGGACTCGAACCCAACAACTCTGATCCCAAGGTAAGTGCCTTAACCACTTGGCAATTGAGCTGCTGAATAGAACACATCGTTTCTTGTATTTATCATTTAAGAATCTTGACAGTTAATCTAATACACAACTGAGTGAATTCAATTGTGCTGAGTGGGACTCGAACCCAGCACCGCGGATCCCAAGGCAAGTGCCTTAACCACTTGGCCATTGAGCTGCTGAATAGCACACATCGTTTCTTATATTTATCATTTAAGAATCTTGACAGTTAATCTAATACACAACTGAGTGAATTCAATTGTGCTGAGTGGGACTCGAACCCAGCACCGCGGATCCCAAGGCAAGTGCCTTAACCACTTGGCCACGGAGCTGCTGAATAGCACACATCGTTTCTTGTATTTATCTTTTAAGAATTCAATTGTGCTGAATGGGACACGAACCCAACAACTCTGATGCCAAGGTAAGTGCCTTAACCACTTGGCCATTGAGCTGCTGAATAGCACACATCGTTTCTTATATTTATCATTTAAGAATCTTGACAGTTAATCTAATACACAACTGAGTGAATTCAATTGTGCTGAGTGGGACTCGAACCCAGCACCACAGATCCCAAGGCAAGTGCCTTAACCACTTGGCCACGGAGCTGCTGAATAGCACACATCGTTTCTTGTATTTATCCTTTAAGAATTCAATTGTGCTGAATGGGACTCGAACCCAACAACTCTGATGCCAAGGTAAGTGCCTTAACCACTTGGCCATTGAGCTGCTGAATAGCACACATCGTTTCTTATATTTATCATTTAAGAATCTTGACAGTTAATCTAATACACAACTGAGTGAATTCAATTGTGCTGAGTGGGACTCGAACCCAGCACCGCGGATCCCAAGGCAAGTGCCTTAACCACTTGGCCACGGAGCTGCTGAATAGCACACATCGTTTCTTGTATTTATCTTTTAAGAATTCAATTGTGCTGAATGGGACTCGAACCCAACAACTCTGATGCCAAGGTAAGTGCCTTAACCACTTGGCCATTGAGCTGCTGAATAGCACACATCGTTTCTTATATTTATCATTAAAGAATCTTGACAGTTAATCTAATACACAACTGAGTGAATTCAATTGTGCTGAGTGGGACTCGAACCCAACACTTTGGATCCCAAGGCAAGTGCCTTAACCACTTGGCCACGGAGCTGCTGAATAGCACACATCGTTTCTTGTATTTATCCTTTAAGAATTCAATTGTGCTGAGTGGGACTCGAACCCAGCACCGCGGATCCCAAGGCAAGTGCCTTAACCACTTGGCCACGGAGTTCCTGAATAGCACACATCGTTTCTTGTATTTATCCTTTAAGAAATCAATTGTGCTGAATGGGACTCGAACCCAACAACTCTGATGCCAAGGTAAGTGCCTTAACCACTTGGCCATTGAGCTGCTGAATAGCACACATCGTTTTATATTTATCATTTAAGAATCTTGACAGTTAATCTAATACACAACTGAGTGAATTCAATTGTGCTGAGTGGGACTCGAACCCAACACTGTGGATCCCAAGGCAAGTGCCTTAACCACTTGGCCACGGAGCTGCTGAATAGCACACATCGTTTCTTGTATTTATCCTTTAAGAATTCAATTGTGCTGAGTGGGACTCGAACCCAGCACCGCGGATCCCAAGGCAAGTGCCTTAACCACTTGGCCACGGAGTTCCTGAATAGCACACATCGTTTCTTGTATTTATCCTTTAAGAATTCAATTGTGCTGAATGGGACTCGAACCCAACAACTCTGATGCCAAGGTAAGTGCCTTAACCACTTGGCCATTGAGCTGCTGAATAGCACACATCGTTTTATATTTATCATTTAAGAATCTTGACAGTTAATCTAATACACAACTGAGTGAATTCAATTGTGCTGAGTGGGACTCGAACCCAACACTGTGGATCCCAAGGCAAGTGCCTTAACCACTTGGCCACGGAGCTGCTGAATAGCACACATCGTTTCTTGTATTTATCCTTTAAGAATTCAATTGTGCTGAGTGGGACTCGAACCCAGCACCGCGGATCCCAAGGCAAGTGCCTTAACCACTTGGCCACGGAGTTCCTGAATAGCACACATCGTTTCTTGTATTTATCCTTTAAGAATTCAATTGTGCTGAATGGGACTCGAACCCAACAACTCTGATGCCAAGGTAAGTGCCTTAACCACTTGGCCATTGAGCTGCTGAATAGCACACATCGTTTTATATTTATCATTTAAGAATCTTGACAGTTAATCTAATACACAACTGAGTGAATTCAATTGTGCTGAGTGGGACTCGAACCCAACACTGTGGATCCCAAGGCAAGTGCCTTAACCACTTGGCCACGGAGCTGCTGAATAGCACACATCGTTTCTTGTATTTATCCTTTAAGAATTCAATTGTGCTGAGTGGGACTCAAACCCAGCACCGCGGATCCCAAGGCAAGTGCCTTAACCACTTGGCCACGGAGTTCCTGAATAGCACACATCGTTTCTTGTATTTATCCTTTAAGAATTCAATTGTGCTGAATGGGACTCGAACCCAACAACTCTGATGCCAAGGTAAGTGCCTTAACCACTTGGCCATTGAGCTGCTGAATAGCACACATCGTTTCTTATATTTATCATTTAAGAATCTTGACAGTTAATCTAATACTCAACTGAGTGAATTCAATTGTGCTGAGTGGGACTCGAACCCAACACCGCGGATCCCAAGGCAAGTGCCTTAACCACTTGGCCACGGAGCTGCTGAATAGCACACATCGTTTCTTGTATTTATCCTTTAAGAATTCAATTGTGCTGAATGGGACTCGAACCCAACAACTCTGATGCCAAGGTAAGTGCCTTAACAACTTGGCCATTGAGCTGCTGAATAGCACACATCGTTTCTTATATTTATCATTAAAGAATCTTGACAGTTAATCTAATACACAACTGAGTGAATTCAATTGTGCTGAGTGGGACTCGAACCCAACACCGCGGATCCCACTTGGCCTTAACCACTTGGCCACGTGGGATCCAAGCTGCTGAATAGCACACATCGTTTCTTGTATTTATCCTTTAAGAATTCAATTGTGCTGAGTGGGACTCGAACCCAGCACCGCGGATCCCAAGGCAAGTGCCTTAACCATTTGGCCACGGAGTTGCTGAATAGCACACATCGTTTCTTGTATTTATCCTTTAAGAATTCAATTGTGCTGAATGGGACTCGAACCCAACAACTCTGATGCCAAGGTAAGTGCCTTAACCACTTGGCCATTGAGCTGCTGAATAGCACACATCGTTTCTTATATTTATCATTTAAGAATCTTGACAGTTAATCTAATACACAACTGAGTGAATTCAATTGTGCTGAGTGGGACTCGAACCCAACACTGTGGATCCCAAGGCAAGTGCCTTAACCACTTGGCCACGGAGCTGCTGAATAGCACACATCGTTTCTTGTATTTATCCTTTAAGAATTCAATTGTGCTGAGTGGGACTCGAACCCAGCACCGCGGATCCCAAGGCAAGTGCCTTAACCACTTGGCCACGGAGTTCCTGAATAGCACACATCGTTTCTTGTATTTATCCTTTAAGAATTCAATTGTGCTGAATGGGACTCGAACCCAACAACTCTGATGCCAAGGTAAGTGCCTTAACCACTTGGCCATTGAGCTGCTGAATAGCACACATCGTTTTATATTTATCATTTAAGAATCTTGACAGTTAATCTAATACACAACTGAGTGAATTCAATTGTGCTGAGTGGGACTCGAACCCAGCACCGCAGATCCCAAGGCAAGTGCCTTAACCACTTGGCCACGGAGCTGCTGAATAGCACACATCGTTTCTTGTATTTATCTTTTAAGAATTCAATTGTGCTGAATGGGACTCGAACCCAACAACTCTGATGCCAAGGTAAGTGCCTTAACCACTTGGCCATTGAGCTGCTGAATAGCACACATCGTTTCTTATATTTATCATTAAAGAATCTTGACAGTTAATCTAATACACAACTGAGTGAATTCAATTGTGCTGAGTGGGACTCGAACCCAGCACCGCGGATCCCAAGGCAAGTGCCTTAACCACTTGGCCACGGAGCTGCTGAATAGCACACATCGTTTCTTGTATTTATCTTTTAAGAATTCAATTGTGCTGAATGGGACTCGAACCCAACAACTCTGATGCCAAGGTAAGTGCCTTAACCACTTGGCCATTGAGCTGCTGAATAGCACACATCGTTTCTTATATTTATCATTTAAGAATCTTGACAGTTAATCTAATACACAACTGAGTGAATTCAATTGTGCTGAGTGGGACTTGAACCCAGCACCACAGATCCCAAGGCAAGTGCCTTAACCACTTGGCCACGGAGCTGCTGAATAGCACACATCGTTTCTTGTATTTATCCTTTAAGAATTCAATTGTGCTGAATGGGACTCGAACCCAACAACTCTGATGCCAAGGTAAGTGCCTTAACCACTTGGCCATTGAGCTGCTGAATAGCACACATCGTTTCTTATATTTATCATTTAAGAATCTTGACAGTTAATCTAATACACAACTGAGTGAATTCAATTGTGCTGAGTGGGACTCGAACCCAGCACCACAGATCCCAAGGCAAGTGCCTTAACCACTTGGCCACGGAGCTGCTGAATAGCACACATCGTTTCTTGTATTTATCCTTTAAGAATTCAATTGTGCTGAATGGGACTCGAACCCAGCACCACAGATCCCAAGGCAAGTGCCTTAACCACTTGGCCACGGAGCTGCTGAATAGCACACATCGTTTCTTGTATTTATCCTTTAAGAATTCAATTGTGCTGAATGGGACTCGAACCCAACAACTCTGATCCCAAGGTAAGTGCCTTAACCACTTGGCAATTGAGCTGCTGAATAGAACACATCGTTTCTTGTATTTATCATTTAAGAATCTTGACAGTTAATCTAATACACAACTGAGTGAATTCAATTGTGCTGAGTGGGACTCGAACCCAGCACCGCGGATCCCAAGGCAAGTGCCTTAACCACTTGGCCATTGAGCTGCTGAATAGCACACATCGTTTCTTATATTTATCATTTAAGAATCTTGACAGTTAATCTAATACACAACTGAGTGAATTCAATTGTGCTGAGTGGGACTCGAACCCAGCACCGCGGATCCCAAGGCAAGTGCCTTAACCACTTGGCCACGGAGCTGCTGAATAGCACACATCGTTTCTTGTATTTATCTTTTAAGAATTCAATTGTGCTGAATGGGACACGAACCCAACAACTCTGATGCCAAGGTAAGTGCCTTAACCACTTGGCCATTGAGCTGCTGAATAGCACACATCGTTTCTTATATTTATCATTTAAGAATCTTGACAGTTAATCTAATACACAACTGAGTGAATTCAATTGTGCTGAGTGGGACTCGAACCCAGCACCACAGATCCCAAGGCAAGTGCCTTAACCACTTGGCCACGGAGCTGCTGAATAGCACACATCGTTTCTTGTATTTATCCTTTAAGAATTCAATTGTGCTGAATGGGACTCGAACCCAACAACTCTGATGCCAAGGTAAGTGCCTTAACCACTTGGCCATTGAGCTGCTGAATAGCACACATCGTTTCTTATATTTATCATTTAAGAATCTTGACAGTTAATCTAATACACAACTGAGTGAATTCAATTGTGCTGAGTGGGACTCGAACCCAGCACCGCGGATCCCAAGGCAAGTGCCTTAACCACTTGGCCACGGAGCTGCTGAATAGCACACATCGTTTCTTGTATTTATCTTTTAAGAATTCAATTGTGCTGAATGGGACTCGAACCCAACAACTCTGATGCCAAGGCAAGTGCCTTAACCACTTGGCCACGGAGCTGCTGAATAGCACACATCGTTTCTTGTATTTATCCTTTAAGAATTCAATTGTGCTGAATGGGACTCGAACCCAGCACCACAGATCCCAAGGCAAGTGCCTTAACCACTTGGCCACGGAGCTGCTGAATAGCACACATCGTTTCTTGTATTTATCCTTTAAGAATTCAATTGTGCTGAATGGGACTCGAACCCAACAACTCTGATCCCAAGGTAAGTGCCTTAACCACTTGGCAATTGAGCTGCTGAATAGAACACATCGTTTCTTGTATTTATCATTTAAGAATCTTGACAGTTAATCTAATACACAACTGAGTGAATTCAATTGTGCTGAGTGGGACTCGAACCCAGCACCGCGGATCCCAAGGCAAGTGCCTTAACCACTTGGCCATTGAGCTGCTGAATAGCACACATCGTTTCTTATATTTATCATTTAAGAATCTTGACAGTTAATCTAATACACAACTGAGTGAATTCAATTGTGCTGAGTGGGACTCGAACCCAGCACCGCGGATCCCAAGGCAAGTGCCTTAACCACTTGGCCACGGAGCTGCTGAATAGCACACATCGTTTCTTGTATTTATCTTTTAAGAATTCAATTGTGCTGAATGGGACACGAACCCAACAACTCTGATGCCAAGGTAAGTGCCTTAACCACTTGGCCATTGAGCTGCTGAATAGCACACATCGTTTCTTATATTTATCATTTAAGAATCTTGACAGTTAATCTAATACACAACTGAGTGAATTCAATTGTGCTGAGTGGGACTCGAACCCAGCACCACAGATCCCAAGGCAAGTGCCTTAACCACTTGGCCACGGAGCTGCTGAATAGCACACATCGTTTCTTGTATTTATCCTTTAAGAATTCAATTGTGCTGAATGGGACTCGAACCCAACAACTCTGATGCCAAGGTAAGTGCCTTAACCACTTGGCCATTGAGCTGCTGAATAGCACACATCGTTTCTTATATTTATCATTTAAGAATCTTGACAGTTAATCTAATACACAACTGAGTGAATTCAATTGTGCTGAGTGGGACTCGAACCCAGCACCGCGGATCCCAAGGCAAGTGCCTTAACCACTTGGCCACGGAGCTGCTGAATAGCACACATCGTTTCTTGTATTTATCTTTTAAGAATTCAATTGTGCTGAATGGGACTCGAACCCAACAACTCTGATGCCAAGGTAAGTGCCTTAACCACTTGGCCATTGAGCTGCTGAATAGCACACATCGTTTCTTATATTTATCATTAAAGAATCTTGACAGTTAATCTAATACACAACTGAGTGAATTCAATTGTGCTGAGTGGGACTCGAACCCAACACTGTGGATCCCAAGGCAAGTGCCTTAACCACTTGGCCACGGAGCTGCTGAATAGCACACATCGTTTCTTGTATTTATCCTTTAAGAATTCAATTGTGCTGAGTGGGACTCGAACCCAGCACCGCGGATCCCAAGGCAAGTGCCTTAACCACTTGGCCACGGAGTTCCTGAATAGCACACATCGTTTCTTGTATTTATCCTTTAAGAAATCAATTGTGCTGAATGGGACTCGAACCCAACAACTCTGATGCCAAGGTAAGTGCCTTAACCACTTGGCCATTGAGCTGCTGAATAGCACACATCGTTTTATATTTATCATTTAAGAATCTTGACAGTTAATCTAATACACAACTGAGTGAATTCAATTGTGCTGAGTGGGACTCGAACCCAACACTGTGGATCCCAAGGCAAGTGCCTTAACCACTTGGCCACGGAGCTGCTGAATAGCACACATCGTTTCTTGTATTTATCCTTTAAGAATTCAATTGTGCTGAGTGGGACTCGAACCCAGCACCGCGGATCCCAAGGCAAGTGCCTTAACCACTTGGCCACGGAGTTGCTGAATAGCACACATCGTTTCTTGTATTTATCCTTTAAGAATTCAATTGTGCTGAATGGGACTCGAACCCAACAACTCTGATGCCAAGGTAAGTGCCTTAACCACTTGGCCATTGAGCTGCTGAATAGCACACATCGTTTCTTATATTTATCATTTAAGAATCTTGACAGTTAATCTAATACACAACTGAGTGAATTCAATTGTGCTGAGTGGGACTCGAACCCAACACTGTGGATCCCAAGGCAAGTGCCTTAACCACTTGGCCACGGAGCTGCTGAATAGCACACATCGTTTCTTGTATTTATCCTTTAAGAATTCAATTGTGCTGAGTGGGACTCGAACCCAGCACCGCGGATCCCAAGGCAAGTGCCTTAACCACTTGGCCACGGAGTTCCTGAATAGCACACATCGTTTCTTGTATTTATCCTTTAAGAATTCAATTGTGCTGAATGGGACTCGAACCCAACAACTCTGATGCCAAGGTAAGTGCCTTAACCACTTGGCCATTGAGCTGCTGAATAGCACACATCGTTTTATATTTATCATTTAAGAATCTTGACAGTTAATCTAATACACAACTGAGTGAATTCAATTGTGCTGAGTGGGACTCGAACCCAGCACCGCAGATCCCAAGGCAAGTGCCTTAACCACTTGGCCACGGAGCTGCTGAATAGCACACATCGTTTCTTGTATTTATCTTTTAAGAATTCAATTGTGCTGAATGGGACTCGAACCCAACAACTCTGATGCCAAGGTAAGTGCCTTAACCACTTGGCCATTGAGCTGCTGAATAGCACACATCGTTTCTTATATTTATCATTAAAGAATCTTGACAGTTAATCTAATACACAACTGAGTGAATTCAATTGTGCTGAGTGGGACTCGAACCCAACACTGTGGATCCCAAGGCAAGTGCCTTAACCACTTGGCCACGGAGCTGCTGAATAGCACACATCGTTTCTTGTATTTATCCTTTAAGAATTCAATTGTGCTGAATGGGACTCGAACCCAGCACCGCGGATCCCAAGGCAAGTGCCTTAACCACTTGGCCACGGAGTTCCTGAATAGCACACATCGTTTCTTGTATTTATCCTTTAAGAATTCAATTGTGCTGAATGGGACTCGAACCCAACAACTCTGATGCCAAGGTAAGTGCCTTAACCACTTGGCCATTGAGCTGCTGAATAGCACACATCGTTTTATATTTATCATTTAAGAATCTTGACAGTTAATCTAATACACAACTGAGTGAATTCAATTGTGCTGAGTGGGACTCGAACCCAACACTGTGGATCCCAAGGCAAGTGCCTTAACCACTTGGCCACGGAGCTGCTGAATAGCACACATCGTTTCTTGTATTTATCCTTTAAGAATTCAATTGTGCTTAATGGGACTCGAACCCAACAACTCTGATGCCAAGGTAAGTGCCTTAACCACTTGGCCATTGAGCTGCTGAATAGCACACATCGTTTCTTATATTTAACATTTAAGAATCATGACAGTTAATCTAATACACAACTGAGTGAATTCAATTGTGCTGAGTGGGACTCGAACCCAGCACCACGGATCCCAAGGCAAGTGCCTTAACCACTTGGCCATTGAGCTGCTGAATAGCACACATCGTTTCTTATATTTATCATTTAAGAATCTTGACAGTTAATCTAATACACAACTGAGTGAATTCAATTGTGCTGAGTGGGACTCGAACCCAGCACCGCGGATCCCAAGGCAAGTGCCTTAACCACTTGGCCACGGAGCTGCTGAATAGCACACATCGTTTCTTGTATTTATCTTTTAAGAATTCAATTGTGCTGAATGGGACTCGAACCCAACAACTCTGATGCCAAGGTAAGTGCCTTAACCACTTGGCCATTGAGCTGCTGAATAGCACACATCGTTTCTTATATTTATCATTTAAGAATCTTGACAGTTAATCTAATACACAACTGAGTGAATTCAATTGTGCTGAGTGGGACTCGAACCCAGCACCGCGGATCCCAAGGCAAGTGCCTTAACCACTTGGCCACGGAGCTGCTGAATAGCACACATCGTTTCTTGTATTTATCTTTTAAGAATTCAATTGTGCTGAATGGGACTCGAACCCAGCACCGCGGATCCCAAGGCAAGTGCCTTAACCACTTGGCCACGGAGCTGCTGAATAGCACACATCGTTTCTTGTATTTATCTTTTAAGAATTCAATTGTGCTGAATGGGACTCGAACCCAACAACTCTGATGCCAAGGTAAGTGCCTTAACCACTTGGCCATTGAGCTGCTGAATAGCACACATCGTTTCTTATATTTATCATTTAAGAATCTTGACAGTTAATCTAATACACAACTGAGTGAATTCAATTGTGCTGAGTGGGACTCGAACCCAGCACCACAGATCCCAAGGCAAGTGCCTTAACCACTTGGCCACGGAGCTGCTGAATAGCACACATCGTTTCTTGTATTTATCCTTTAAGAATTCAATTGTGCTGAATGGGACTCGAACCCAACAACTCTGATGCCAAGGTAAGTGCCTTAACCACTTGGCCATTGAGCTGCTGAATAGCACACATCGTTTCTTATATTTATCATTTAAGAATCTTGACAGTTAATCTAATACACAACTGAGTGAATTCAATTGTGCTGAGTGGGACTCGAACCCAGCACCACAGATCCCAAGGCAAGTGCCTTAACCACTTGGCCACGGAGCTGCTGAATAGCACACATCGTTTCTTGTATTTATCCTTTAAGAATTCAATTGTGCTGAATGGGACTCGAACCCAGCACCACAGATCCCAAGGCAAGTGCCTTAACCACTTGGCCACGGAGCTGCTGAATAGCACACATCGTTTCTTGTATTTATCCTTTAAGAATTCAATTGTGCTGAATGGGACTCGAACCCAACAACTCTGATCCCAAGGTAAGTGCCTTAACCACTTGGCAATTGAGCTGCTGAATAGAACACATCGTTTCTTGTATTTATCATTTAAGAATCTTGACAGTTAATCTAATACACAACTGAGTGAATTCAATTGTGCTGAGTGGGACTCGAACCCAGCACCGCGGATCCCAAGGCAAGTGCCTTAACCACTTGGCCATTGAGCTGCTGAATAGCACACATCGTTTCTTATATTTATCATTTAAGAATCTTGACAGTTAATCTAATACACAACTGAGTGAATTCAATTGTGCTGAGTGGGACTCGAACCCAGCACCACAGATCCCAAGGCAAGTGCCTTAACCACTTGGCCACGGAGCTGCTGAATAGCACACATCGTTTCTTGTATTTATCCTTTAAGAATTCAATTGTGCTGAATGGGACTCGAACCCAGCACCACAGATCCCAAGGCAAGTGCCTTAACCACTTGGCCACGGACCTGCTGAATAGCACACATCGTTTCTTGTATTTATCCTTTAAGAATTCAATTGTGCTGAATGGGACTCGAACCCAACAACTCTGATCCCAAGGTAAGTGCCTTAACCACTTGGCAATTGAGCTGCTGAATAGAACACATCGTTTCTTGTATTTATCATTTAAGAATCTTGACAGTTAATCTAATACACAACTGAGTGAATTCAATTGTGCTGAGTGGGACTCGAACCCAGCACCGCGGATCCCAAGGCAAGTGCCTTAACCACTTGGCCACGGAGCTGCTGAATAGCACACATCGTTTCTTGTATTTATCTTTTAAGAATTCAATTGTGCTGAATGGGACTCGAACCCAGCACCGCGGATCCCAAGGCAAGTGCCTTAACCACTTGGCCACAGAGCTGCTGAATAGCACACATCGTTTCTTGTATTTATCTTTTAAGAATTCAATTGTGCTGAATGGGACACGAACCCAACAACTCTGATGCCAAGGTAAGTGCCTTAACCACTTGGCCATTGAGCTGCTGAATAGCACACATCGTTTCTTATATTTATCATTTAAGAATCTTGACAGTTAATCTAATACACAACTGAGTGAATTCAATTGTGCTGAGTGGGACTCGAACCCAGCACCACAGATCCCAAGGCAAGTGCCTTAACCACTTGGCCACGGAGCTGCTGAATAGCACACATCGTTTCTTGTATTTATCCTTTAAGAATTCAATTGTGCTGAATGGGACTCAAACCCAACAACTCTGATGCCAAGGTAAGTGCCTTAACCACTTGGCCATTGAGCTGCTGAATAGCACACATCGTTTCTTATATTTATCATTTAAGAATCTTGACAGTTAATCTAATACACAACTGAGTGAATTCAATTGTGCTGAGTGGGACTCGAACCCAGCACCACGGATCCCAAGGCAAGTGCCTTAACCACTTGGCCACGGAGCTGCTGAATAGCACACATCGTTTCTTGTATTTATCTTTTAAGAATTCAATTGTGCTGAATGGGACTCGAACCCAACAACTCTGATGCCAAGGTAAGTGCCTTAACCACTTGGCCATTGAGCTGCTGAATAGCACACATCGTTTCTTATATTTATCATTAAAGAATCTTGACAGTTAATCTAATACACAACTGAGTGAATTCAATTGTGCTGAGTGGGACTCGAACCCAACACCGCGGATCCCAAGGCAAGTGCCTTAACCACTTGGCCACGGAGCTGCTGAATAGCACACATCGTTTCTTGTATTTATCCTTTAAGAATTCAATTGTGCTGAGTGGGACTCGAACCCAGCACCGCGGATCCCAAGGCAAGTGCCTTAACCACTTGGCCACGGAGTTCCTGAATAGCACACATCGTTTCTTGTATTTATCCTTTAAGAATTCAATTGTGCTGAATGGGACTCGAACCCAACAACTCTGATGCCAAGGTAAGTGCCTTAACCACTTGGCCATTGAGCTGCTGAATAGCACACATCGTTTTATAATTATCATTTAAGAATCTTGACAGTTAATCTAATACACAACTGAGTGAATTCAATTGTGCTGAGTGGGACTCGAACCCAACACTGTGGATCCCAAGGCAAGTGCCTTAACCACTTGGCCACGGATATGCTGAATAGCACACATCGTTTCTTGTATTTATCCTTTAAGAATTCAATTGTGCTTAATGGGACTCGAACCCAACAACTCTGATGCCAAGGTAAGTGCCTTAACCACTTGGCCATTGAGCTGCTGAATAGCACACATCGTTTCTTATATTTAACATTTAAGAATCATGACAGTTAATCTAATACACAACTGAGTGAATTCAATTGTGCTGAGTGGGACTCGAACCCAGCACCGCGGATCCCAAGGCAAGTGCCTTAACCACTTGGCCATTGAGCTGCTGAATAGCACACATCGTTTCTTATATTTATCATTTAAGAATCTTGACAGTTAATCTAATACACAACTGAGTGAATTCAATTGTGCTGAGTGGGACTCGAACCCAGCACCGCGGATCCCAAGGCAAGTGCCTTAACCACTTGGCCACGGAGCTGCTGAATAGCACACATCGTTTCTTGTATTTATCTTTTAAGAATTCAATTGTGCTGAATGGGACTCGAACCCAACAACTCTGATGCCAAGGTAAGTGCCTTAACCACTTGGCCACGGAGCTGCTGAATAGCACACATCGTTTCTTGTATTTATCCTTTAAGAATTCAATTGTGCTGAATGGGACTCGAACCCAACAACTCTGATGCCAAGGTAAGTGCCTTAACCACTTGGCCATTGAGCTGCTGAATAGCACACATCGTTTCTTATATTTATCATTTAAGAATCTTGACAGTTAATCTAATACACAACTGAGTGAATTCAATTGTGCTGAGTGGGACTCGAACCCAGCACCACAGATCCCAAGGCAAGTGCCTTAACCACTTGGCCACGGAGCTGCTGAATAGCACACATCGTTTCTTGTATTTATCCTTTAAGAATTCAATTGTGCTGAATGGGACTCGAACCCAGCACCACAGATCCCAAGGCAAGTGCCTTAACCACTTGGCCACGGAGCTGCTGAATAGCACACATCGTTTCTTGTATTTATCCTTTAAGAATTCAATTGTGCTGAATGGGACTCGAACCCAACAACTCTGATCCCAAGGTAAGTGCCTTAACCACTTGGCAATTGAGCTGCTGAATAGAACACATCGTTTCTTGTATTTATCATTTAAGAATCTTGACAGTTAATCTAATACACAACTGAGCAAATTCAATTGTGCTGAGTGGGACTCGAACCCAGCACCGCGGATCCCAAGGCAAGTGCCTTAACCACTTGGCCATTGAGCTGCTGAATAGCACACATCGTTTCTTATATTTATCATTTAAGAATCTTGACAGTTAATCTAATACACAACTGAGTGAATTCAATTGTGCTGAGTGGGACTCGAACCCAGCACCACAGATCCCAAGGCAAGTGCCTTAACCACTTGGCCACGGAGCTGCTGAATAGCACACATCGTTTCTTGTATTTATCCTTTAAGAATTCAATTGTGCTGAATGGGACTCGAACCCAGCACCACAGATCCCAAGGCAAGTGCCTTAACCACTTGGCCACGGAGCTGCTGAATAGCACACATCGTTTCTTGTATTTATCCTTTAAGAATTCAATTGTGCTGAATGGGACTCGAACCCAACAACTCTGATCCCAAGGTAAGTGCCTTAACCACTTGGCAATTGAGCTGCTGAATAGAACACATCGTTTCTTGTATTTATCATTTAAGAATCTTGACAGTTAATCTAATACACAACTGAGTGAATTCTATTGTGCTGAGTGGGACTCGAACCCAGCACCACAGATCCCAAGGCAAGTGCCTTAACCACTTGGCCACGGAGCTGCTGAATAGCACACATCGTTTCTTGTATTTATCCTTTAAGAATTCAATTGTGCTGAATGGGACTCGAACCCAACAACTCTGATGCCAAGGTAAGTGCCTTAACCACTTGGCCATTGAGCTGCTGAATAGCACACATCGTTTCTTATATTTATCATTTAAGAATCTTGACAGTTAATCTAATACACAACTGAGTGAATTCAATTGTGCTGAGTGGGACTCGAACCCAGCACCACAGATCCCAAGGCAAGTGCCTTAACCACTTGGCCACGGAGCTGCTGAATAGCACACATCGTTTCTTGTATTTATCCTTTAAGAATTCAATTGTGCTGAATGGGACTCGAACCCAGCACCACAGATCCCAAGGCAAGTGCCTTAACCACTTGGCCACGGAGCTGCTGAATAGCACACATCGTTTCTTGTATTTATCCTTTAAGAATTCAATTGTGCTGAATGGGACTCGAACCCAACAACTCTGATCCCAAGGTAAGTGCCTTAACCACTTGGCAATTGAGCTGCTGAATAGAACACATCGTTTCTTGTATTTATCATTTAAGAATCTTGACAGTTAATCTAATACACAACTGAGTGAATTCAATTGTGCTGAGTGGGACTCGAACCCAGCACCGCGGATCCCAAGGCAAGTGCCTTAACCACTTGGCCACGGAGCTGCTGAATAGCACACATCGTTTCTTGTATTTATCCTTTAAGAATTCAATTGTGCTGAATGGGACTCGAACCCAGCACCACAGATCCCAAGGCAAGTGCCTTAACCACTTGGCCACGGAGCTGCTGAATAGCACACATCGTTTCTTGTATTTATCCTTTAAGAATTCAATTGTGCTGAATGGGACTCGAACCCAACAACTCTGATCCCAAGGTAAGTGCCTTAACCACTTGGCAATTGAGCTGCTGAATAGAACACATCGTTTCTTGTATTTATCATTTAAGAATCTTGACAGTTAATCTAATACACAACTGAGCAAATTCAATTGTGCTGAGTGGGACTCGAACCCAGCACCGCGGATCCCAAGGCAAGTGCCTTAACCACTTGGCCATTGAGCTGCTGAATAGCACACATCGTTTCTTATATTTATCATTTAAGAATCTTGACAGTTAATCTAATACACAACTGAGTGAATTCAATTGTGCTGAGTGGGACTCGAACCCAGCACCACAGATCCCAAGGCAAGTGCCTTAACCACTTGGCCACGGAGCTGCTGAATAGCACACATCGTTTCTTGTATTTATCCTTTAAGAATTCAATTGTGCTGAATGGGACTCGAACCCAGCACCACAGATCCCAAGGCAAGTGCCTTAACCACTTGGCCACGGAGCTGCTGAATAGCACACATCGTTTCTTGTATTTATCCTTTAAGAATTCAATTGTGCTGAATGGGACTCGAACCCAACAACTCTGATCCCAAGGTAAGTGCCTTAACCACTTGGCAATTGAGCTGCTGAATAGAACACATCGTTTCTTGTATTTATCATTTAAGAATCTTGACAGTTAATCTAATACACAACTGAGTGAATTCTATTGTGCTGAGTGGGACTCGAACCCAGCACCACAGATCCCAAGGCAAGTGCCTTAACCACTTGGCCACGGAGCTGCTGAATAGCACACATCGTTTCTTGTATTTATCCTTTAAGAATTCAATTGTGCTGAATGGGACTCGAACCCAACAACTCTGATGCCAAGGTAAGTGCCTTAACCACTTGGCCATTGAGCTGCTGAATAGCACACATCGTTTCTTATATTTATCATTTAAGAATCTTGACAGTTAATCTAATACACAACTGAGTGAATTCAATTGTGCTGAGTGGGACTCGAACCCAGCACCACAGATCCCAAGGCAAGTGCCTTAACCACTTGGCCACGGAGCTGCTGAATAGCACACATCGTTTCTTGTATTTATCCTTTAAGAATTCAATTGTGCTGAATGGGACTCGAACCCAGCACCACAGATCCCAAGGCAAGTGCCTTAACCACTTGGCCACGGAGCTGCTGAATAGCACACATCGTTTCTTGTATTTATCCTTTAAGAATTCAATTGTGCTGAATGGGACTCGAACCCAACAACTCTGATCCCAAGGTAAGTGCCTTAACCACTTGGCAATTGAGCTGCTGAATAGAACACATCGTTTCTTGTATTTATCATTTAAGAATCTTGACAGTTAATCTAATACACAACTGAGTGAATTCAATTGTGCTGAGTGGGACTCGAACCCAGCACCGCGGATCCCAAGGCAAGTGCCTTAACCACTTGGCCATTGAGCTGCTGAATAGCACACATCGTTTCTTATATTTATCATTTAAGAATCTTGACAGTTAATCTAATACACAACTGAGTGAATTCAATTGTGCTGAGTGGGACTCGAACCCAGCACCACAGATCCCAAGGCAAGTGCCTTAACCACTTGGCCACGGAGCTGCTGAATAGCACACATCGTTTCTTGTATTTATCCTTTAAGAATTCAATTGTGCTGAATGGGACTCGAACCCAGCACCACAGATCCCAAGGCAAGTGCCTTAACCACTTGGCCACGGAGCTGCTGAATAGCACACATCGTTTCTTGTATTTATCCTTTAAGAATTCAATTGTGCTGAATGGGACTCGAACCCAACAACTCTGATCCCAAGGTAAGTGCCTTAACCACTTGGCAATTGAGCTGCTGAATAGAACACATCGTTTCTTGTATTTATCATTTAAGAATCTTGACAGTTAATCTAATACACAACTGAGTGAATTCAATTGTGCTGAGTGGGACTCGAACCCAGCACCGCGGATCCCAAGGCAAGTGCCTTAACCACTTGGCCACGGAGCTGCTGAATAGCACACATCGTTTCTTGTATTTATCTTTTAAGAATTCAATTGTGCTGAATGGGACTCGAACCCAGCACCGCGGATCCCAAGGCAAGTGCCTTAACCACTTGGCCACAGAGCTGCTGAATAGCACACATCGTTTCTTGTATTTATCTTTTAAGAATTCAATTGTGCTGAATGGGACACGAACCCAACAACTCTGATGCCAAGGTAAGTGCCTTAACCACTTGGCCATTGAGCTGCTGAATAGCACACATCGTTTCTTATATTTATCATTTAAGAATCTTGACAGTTAATCTAATACACAACTGAGTGAATTCAATTGTGCTGAGTGGGACTCGAACCCAGCACCACGGATCCCAAGGCAAGTGCCTTAACCACTTGGCCACGGAGCTGCTGAATAGCACACATCGTTTCTTGTATTTATCTTTTAAGAATTCAATTGTGCTGAATGGGACTCGAACCCAACAACTCTGATGCCAAGGTAAGTGCCTTAACCACTTGGCCATTGAGCTGCTGAATAGCACACATCGTTTCTTATATTTATCATTAAAGAATCTTGACAGTTAATCTAATACACAACTGAGTGAATTCAATTGTGCTGAGTGGGACTCGAACCCAACACCGCGGATCCCAAGGCAAGTGCCTTAACCACTTGGCCACGGAGCTGCTGAATAGCACACATCGTTTCTTGTATTTATCCTTTAAGAATTCAATTGTGCTGAGTGGGACTCGAACCCAGCACCGCGGATCCCAAGGCAAGTGCCTTAACCACTTGGCCACGGAGTTCCTGAATAGCACACATCGTTTCTTGTATTTATCCTTTAAGAATTCAATTGTGCTGAATGGGACTCGAACCCAACAACTCTGATGCCAAGGTAAGTGCCTTAACCACTTGGCCATTGAGCTGCTGAATAGCACACATCGTTTTATATTTATCATTTAAGAATCTTGACAGTTAATCTAATACACAACTGAGTGAATTCAATTGTGCTGAGTGGGACTCGAACCCAACACTGTGGATCCCAAGGCAAGTGCCTTAACCACTTGGCCACGGATATGCTGAATAGCACACATCGTTTCTTGTATTTATCCTTTAAGAATTCAATTGTGCTTAATGGGACTCGAACCCAACAACTCTGATGCCAAGGCAAGTGCCTTAACCACTTGGCCACAGAGCTGCTGAATAGCACACATCGTTTCTTGTATTTATCTTTTAAGAATTCAATTGTGCTGAATGGGACACGAACCCAACAACTCTGATGCCAAGGTAAGTGCCTTAACCACTTGGCCATTGAGCTGCTGAATAGCACACATCGTTTCTTATATTTATCATTTAAGAATCTTGACAGTTAATCTAATACACAACTGAGTGAATTCAATTGTGCTGAGTGGGACTCGAACCCAGCACCACGGATCCCAAGGCAAGTGCCTTAACCACTTGGCCACGGAGCTGCTGAATAGCACACATCGTTTCTTGTATTTATCTTTTAAGAATTCAATTGTGCTGAATGGGACTCGAACCCAACAACTCTGATGCCAAGGTAAGTGCCTTAACCACTTGGCCATTGAGCTGCTGAATAGCACACATCGTTTCTTATATTTATCATTAAAGAATCTTGACAGTTAATCTAATACACAACTGAGTGAATTCAATTGTGCTGAGTGGGACTCGAACCCAACACCGCGGATCCCAAGGCAAGTGCCTTAACCACTTGGCCACGGAGCTGCTGAATAGCACACATCGTTTCTTGTATTTATCCTTTAAGAATTCAATTGTGCTGAGTGGGACTCGAACCCAGCACCGCGGATCCCAAGGCAAGTGCCTTAACCACTTGGCCACGGAGTTCCTGAATAGCACACATCGTTTCTTGTATTTATCCTTTAAGAATTCAATTGTGCTGAATGGGACTCGAACCCAACAACTCTGATGCCAAGGTAAGTGCCTTAACCACTTGGCCATTGAGCTGCTGAATAGCACACATCGTTTTATATTTATCATTTAAGAATCTTGACAGTTAATCTAATACACAACTGAGTGAATTCAATTGTGCTGAGTGGGACTCGAACCCAACACTGTGGATCCCAAGGCAAGTGCCTTAACCACTTGGCCACGGATATGCTGAATAGCACACATCGTTTCTTGTATTTATCCTTTAAGAATTCAATTGTGCTTAATGGGACTCGAACCCAACAACTCTGATGCCAAGGTAAGTGCCTTAACCACTTGGCCATTGAGCTGCTGAATAGCACACATCGTTTCTTATATTTAACATTTAAGAATCATGACAGTTAATCTAATACACAACTGAGTGAATTCAATTGTGCTGAGTGGGACTCGAACCCAGCACCGCGGATCCCAAGGCAAGTGCCTTAACCACTTGGCCATTGAGCTGCTGAATAGCACACATCGTTTCTTATATTTATCATTTAAGAATCTTGACAGTTAATCTAATACACAACTGAGTGAATTCAATTGTGCTGAGTGGGACTCGAACCCAGCACCGCGGATCCCAAGGCAAGTGCCTTAACCACTTGGCCACGGAGCTGCTGAATAGCACACATCGTTTCTTGTATTTATCTTTTAAGAATTCAATTGTGCTGAATGGGACTCGAACCCAACAACTCTGATGCCAAGGTAAGTGCCTTAACCACTTGGCCACGGAGCTGCTGAATAGCACACATCGTTTCTTGTATTTATCCTTTAAGAATTCAATTGTGCTGAATGGGACTCGAACCCAACAACTCTGATGCCAAGGTAAGTGCCTTAACCACTTGGCCATTGAGCTGCTGAATAGCACACATCGTTTCTTATATTTATCATTTAAGAATCTTGACAGTTAATCTAATACACAACTGAGTGAATTCAATTGTGCTGAGTGGGACTCGAACCCAGCACCACAGATCCCAAGGCAAGTGCCTTAACCACTTGGCCACGGAGCTGCTGAATAGCACACATCGTTTCTTGTATTTATCCTTTAAGAATTCAATTGTGCTGAATGGGACTCGAACCCAGCACCACAGATCCCAAGGCAAGTGCCTTAACCACTTGGCCACGGAGCTGCTGAATAGCACACATCGTTTCTTGTATTTATCCTTTAAGAATTCAATTGTGCTGAATGGGACTCGAACCCAACAACTCTGATCCCAAGGTAAGTGCCTTAACCACTTGGCAATTGAGCTGCTGAATAGAACACATCGTTTCTTGTATTTATCATTTAAGAATCTTGACAGTTAATCTAATACACAACTGAGCGAATTCAATTGTGCTGAGTGGGACTCGAACCCAGCACCGCGGATCCCAAGGCAAGTGCCTTAACCACTTGGCCATTGAGCTGCTGAATAGCACACATCGTTTCTTATATTTATCATTTAAGAATCTTGACAGTTAATCTAATACACAACTGAGTGAATTCAATTGTGCTGAGTGGGACTCGAACCCAGCACCACAGATCCCAAGGCAAGTGCCTTAACCACTTGGCCACGGAGCTGCTGAATAGCACACATCGTTTCTTGTATTTATCCTTTAAGAATTCAATTGTGCTGAATGGGACTCGAACCCAGCACCACAGATCCCAAGGCAAGTGCCTTAACCACTTGGCCACGGAGCTGCTGAATAGCACACATCGTTTCTTGTATTTATCCTTTAAGAACTCAATTGTGCTGAATGGGACTCGAACCCAACAACTCTGATCCCAAGGTAAGTGCCTTAACCACTTGGCAATTGAGCTGCTGAATAGAACACATCGTTTCTTGTATTTATCATTTAAGAATCTTGACAGTTAATCTAATACACAACTGAGTGAATTCTATTGTGCTGAGTGGGACTCGAACCCAGCACCGCGGATCCCAAGGCAAGTGCCTTAACCACTTGGCCATTGAGCTGCTGAATAGCACACATCGTTTCTTATATTTATCATTTAAGAATCTTGACAGTTAATCTAATACACAACTGAGTGAATTCAATTGTGCTGAGTGGGACTCGAACCCAGCACCGCGGATCCCAAGGCAAGTGCCTTAACCACTTGGCCACGGAGCTGCTGAATAGCACACATCGTTTCTTGTATTTATCTTTTAAGAATTCAATTGTGCTGAATGGGACTCGAACCCAACAACTCTGATGCCAAGGTAAGTGCCTTAACCACTTGGCCATTGAGCTGCTGAATAGCACACATCGTTTCTTATATTTATCATTTAAGAATCTTGACAGTTAATCTAATACACAACTGAGTGAATTCAATTGTGCTGAGTGGGACTCGAACCCAGCACCACAGATCCCAAGGCAAGTGCCTTAACCACTTGGCCACGGAGCTGCTGAATAGCACACATCGTTTCTTGTATTTATCCTTTAAGAATTCAATTGTGCTGAATGGGACTCGAACCCAACAACTCTGATGCCAAGGTAAGTGCCTTAACCACTTGGCCATTGAGCTGCTGAATAGCACACATCGTTTCTTATATTTATCCTTTAAGAATTCAATTGTGCTGAATGGGACTCGAACCCAACAACTCTGATGCCAAGGTAAGTGCCTTAACCACTTGGCCATTGAGCTGCTGAATAGCACACATCGTTTCTTATATTTATCATTTAAGAATCTTGACAGTTAATCTAATACACAACTGAGTGAATTCAATTGTGCTGAGTGGGACTCGAACCCAGCACCACAGATCCCAAGGCAAGTGCCTTAACCACTTGGCAATTGAGCTGCTGAATAGAACACATCGTTTCTTGTATTTATCATTTAAGAATCTTGACAGTTAATCTAATACACAACTGAGCAAATTCAATTGTGCTGAGTGGGACTCGAACCCAGCACCGCGGATCCCAAGGCAAGTGCCTTAACCACTTGGCCATTGAGCTGCTGAATAGCACACATCGTTTCTTATATTTATCATTTAAGAATCTTGACAGTTAATCTAATACACAACTGAGTGAATTCAATTGTGCTGAGTGGGACTCGAACCCAGCACCACAGATCCCAAGGCAAGTGCCTTAACCACTTGGCCACGGAGCTGCTGAATAGCACACATCGTTTCTTGTATTTATCCTTTAAGAATTCAATTGTGCTGAATGGGACTCGAACCCAGCACCACAGATCCCAAGGCAAGTGCCTTAACCACTTGGCCACGGAGCTGCTGAATAGCACACATCGTTTCTTGTATTTATCCTTTAAGAATTCAATTGTGCTGAATGGGACTCGAACCCAACAACTCTGATCCCAAGGTAAGTGCCTTAACCACTTGGCAATTGAGCTGCTGAATAGAACACATCGTTTCTTGTATTTATCATTTAAGAATCTTGACAGTTAATCTAATACACAACTGAGTGAATTCTATTGTGCTGAGTGGGACTCGAACCCAGCACCACAGATCCCAAGGCAAGTGCCTTAACCACTTGGCCACGGAGCTGCTGAATAGCACACATCGTTTCTTGTATTTATCCTTTAAGAATTCAATTGTGCTGAATGGGACTCGAACCCAACAACTCTGATGCCAAGGTAAGTGCCTTAACCACTTGGCCATTGAGCTGCTGAATAGCACACATCGTTTCTTATATTTATCATTTAAGAATCTTGACAGTTAATCTAATACACAACTGAGTGAATTCAATTGTGCTGAGTGGGACTCGAACCCAGCACCACAGATCCCAAGGCAAGTGCCTTAACCACTTGGCCACGGAGCTGCTGAATAGCACACATCGTTTCTTGTATTTATCCTTTAAGAATTCAATTGTGCTGAATGGGACTCGAACCCAGCACCACAGATCCCAAGGCAAGTGCCTTAACCACTTGGCCACGGAGCTGCTGAATAGCACACATCGTTTCTTGTATTTATCCTTTAAGAATTCAATTGTGCTGAATGGGACTCGAACCCAACAACTCTGATCCCAAGGTAAGTGCCTTAACCACTTGGCAATTGAGCTGCTGAATAGAACACATCGTTTCTTGTATTTATCATTTAAGAATCTTGACAGTTAATCTAATACACAACTGAGTGAATTCAATTGTGCTGAGTGGGACTCGAACCCAGCACCGCGGATCCCAAGGCAAGTGCCTTAACCACTTGGCCATTGAGCTGCTGAATAGCACACATCGTTTCTTATATTTATCATTTAAGAATCTTGACAGTTAATCTAATACACAACTGAGTGAATTCAATTGTGCTGAGTGGGACTCGAACCCAGCACCACAGATCCCAAGGCAAGTGCCTTAACCACTTGGCCACGGAGCTGCTGAATAGCACACATCGTTTCTTGTATTTATCCTTTAAGAATTCAATTGTGCTGAATGGGACTCGAACCCAGCACCACAGATCCCAAGGCAAGTGCCTTAACCACTTGGCCACGGAGCTGCTGAATAGCACACATCGTTTCTTGTATTTATCCTTTAAGAATTCAATTGTGCTGAATGGGACTCGAACCCAACAACTCTGATCCCAAGGTAAGTGCCTTAACCACTTGGCAATTGAGCTGCTGAATAGAACACATCGTTTCTTGTATTTATCATTTAAGAATCTTGACAGTTAATCTAATACACAACTGAGTGAATTCAATTGTGCTGAGTGGGACTCGAACCCAGCACCGCGGATCCCAAGGCAAGTGCCTTAACCACTTGGCCACGGAGCTGCTGAATAGCACACATCGTTTCTTGTATTTATCTTTTAAGAATTCAATTGTGCTGAATGGGACTCGAACCCAGCACCGCGGATCCCAAGGCAAGTGCCTTAACCACTTGGCCACAGAGCTGCTGAATAGCACACATCGTTTCTTGTATTTATCTTTTAAGAATTCAATTGTGCTGAATGGGACACGAACCCAACAACTCTGATGCCAAGGTAAGTGCCTTAACCACTTGGCCATTGAGCTGCTGAATAGCACACATCGTTTCTTATATTTATCATTTAAGAATCTTGACAGTTAATCTAATACACAACTGAGTGAATTCAATTGTGCTGAGTGGGACTCGAACCCAGCACCACGGATCCCAAGGCAAGTGCCTTAACCACTTGGCCACGGAGCTGCTGAATAGCACACATCGTTTCTTGTATTTATCTTTTAAGAATTCAATTGTGCTGAATGGGACTCGAACCCAACAACTCTGATGCCAAGGTAAGTGCCTTAACCACTTGGCCATTGAGCTGCTGAATAGCACACATCGTTTCTTATATTTATCATTAAAGAATCTTGACAGTTAATCTAATACACAACTGAGTGAATTCAATTGTGCTGAGTGGGACTCGAACCCAACACCGCGGATCCCAAGGCAAGTGCCTTAACCACTTGGCCACGGAGCTGCTGAATAGCACACATCGTTTCTTGTATTTATCCTTTAAGAATTCAATTGTGCTGAGTGGGACTCGAACCCAGCACCGCGGATCCCAAGGCAAGTGCCTTAACCACTTGGCCACGGAGTTCCTGAATAGCACACATCGTTTCTTGTATTTATCCTTTAAGAATTCAATTGTGCTGAATGGGACTCGAACCCAACAACTCTGATGCCAAGGTAAGTGCCTTAACCACTTGGCCATTGAGCTGCTGAATAGCACACATCGTTTTATATTTATCATTTAAGAATCTTGACAGTTAATCTAATACACAACTGAGTGAATTCAATTGTGCTGAGTGGGACTCGAACCCAACACTGTGGATCCCAAGGCAAGTGCCTTAACCACTTGGCCACGGATATGCTGAATAGCACACATCGTTTCTTGTATTTATCCTTTAAGAATTCAATTGTGCTTAATGGGACTCGAACCCAACAACTCTGATGCCAAGGCAAGTGCCTTAACCACTTGGCCACAGAGCTGCTGAATAGCACACATCGTTTCTTGTATTTATCTTTTAAGAATTCAATTGTGCTGAATGGGACACGAACCCAACAACTCTGATGCCAAGGTAAGTGCCTTAACCACTTGGCCATTGAGCTGCTGAATAGCACACATCGTTTCTTATATTTATCATTTAAGAATCTTGACAGTTAATCTAATACACAACTGAGTGAATTCAATTGTGCTGAGTGGGACTCGAACCCAGCACCACGGATCCCAAGGCAAGTGCCTTAACCACTTGGCCACGGAGCTGCTGAATAGCACACATCGTTTCTTGTATTTATCCTTTAAGAATTCAATTGTGCTGAGTGGGACTCGAACCCAGCACCGCGGATCCCAAGGCAAGTGCCTTAACCACTTGGCCACGGAGTTCCTGAATAGCACACATCGTTTCTTGTATTTATCCTTTAAGAATTCAATTGTGCTGAATGGGACTCGAACCCAACAACTCTGATGCCAAGGTAAGTGCCTTAACCACTTGGCCATTGAGCTGCTGAATAGCACACATCGTTTTATATTTATCATTTAAGAATCTTGACAGTTAATCTAATACACAACTGAGTGAATTCAATTGTGCTGAGTGGGACTCGAACCCAACACTGTGGATCCCAAGGCAAGTGCCTTAACCACTTGGCCACGGAGCTGCTGAATAGCACACATCGTTTCTTGTATTTATCCTTTAAGAATTCAATTGTGCTGAGTGGGACTCAAACCCAGCACCGCGGATCCCAAGGCAAGTGGCTTAACCACTTGGCCACGGAGTTCCTGAATAGCACACATCGTTTCTTGTATTTATCCTTTAAGAATTCAATTGTGCTGAATGGGACTCGAACCCAACAACTCTGATGCCAAGGTAAGTGCCTTAACCACTTGGCCATTGAGCTGCTGAATAGCACACATCGTTTCTTATATTTATCATTTAAGAATCTTGACAGTTAATCTAATACTCAACTGAGTGAATTCAATTGTGCTGAGTGGGACTCGAACCCAGCACCGCGGATCCCAAGGCAAGTGCCTTAACCACTTGGCCACGGAGCTGCTGAATAGCACACATCGTTTCTTGTATTTATCCTTTAAGAATTCAATTGTGCTGAATGGGACTCGAACCCAACAACTCTGATGCCAAGGTAAGTGCCTTAACAACTTGGCCATTGAGCTGCTGAATAGCACACATCGTTTCTTATATTTATCATTAAAGAATCTTGACAGTTAATCTAATACACAACTGAGTGAATTCAATTGTGCTGAGTGGGACTCGAACCCAACACCGCGGATCCCACTTGGCCTTAACCACTTGGCCACGTGGGATCCAAGCTGCTGAATAGCACACATCGTTTCTTGTATTTATCCTTTAAGAATTCAATTGTGCTGAGTGGGACTCGAACCCAGCACCGCGGATCCCAAGGCAAGTGCCTTAACCACTTGGCCATGGAGTTGCTGAATAGCACACATCGTTTCTTGTATTTATCCTTTAAGAATTCAATTGTGCTGAATGGGACTCGAACCCAACAACTCTGATGCCAAGGTAAGTGCCTTAACCACTTGGCCATTGAGCTGCTGAATAGCACACATCGTTTCTTATATTTATCATTTAAGAATCTTGACAGTTAATCTAATACTCAACTGAGTGAATTCAATTGTGCTGAGTGGGACTCGAACCCAGCACCGCGGATCCCAAGGCAAGTGCCTTAACCACTTGGCCACGGAGCTGCTGAATAGCACACATCGTTTCTTGTATTTATCCTTTAAGAATTCAATTGTGCTGAATGGGACTCGAACCCAACAACTCTGATGCCAAGGTAAGTGCCTTAACAACTTGGCCATTGAGCTGCTGAATAGCACACATCGTTTCTTATATTTATCATTAAAGAATCTTGACAGTTAATCTAATACACAACTGAGTGAATTCAATTGTGCTGAGTGGGACTCGAACCCAACACCGCGGATCCCACTTGGCCTTAACCACTTGGCCACGTGGGATCCAAGCTGCTGAATAGCACACATCGTTTCTTGTATTTATCCTTTAAGAATTCAATTGTGCTGAGTGGGACTCGAACCCAGCACCGCGGATCCCAAGGCAAGTGCCTTAACCACTTGGCCACGGAGTTGCTGAATAGCACACATCGTTTCTTGTATTTATCCTTTAAGAATTCAATTGTGCTGAATGGGACTCGAACCCAACAACTCTGATGCCAAGGTAAGTGCCTTAACCACTTGGCCATTGAGCTGCTGAATAGCACACATCGTTTCTTATATTTATCATTTAAGAATCTTGACAGTTAATCTAATACACAACTGAGTGAATTCAATTGTGCTGAGTGGGACTCGAACCCAACACTGTGGATCCCAAGGCAAGTGCCTTAACCACTTGGCCACGGAGCTGCTGAATAGCACACATCGTTTCTTGTATTTATCCTTTAAGAATTCAATTGTGCTGAGTGGGACTCGAACCCAGCACCGCGGATCCCAAGGCAAGTGCCTTAACCACTTGGCCACGGAGTTGCTGAATAGCACACATCGTTTCTTGTATTTATCCTTTAAGAATTCAATTGTGCTGAATGGGACTCGAACCCAACAACTCTGATGCCAAGGTAAGTGCCTTAACCACTTGGCCATTGAGCTGCTGAATAGCACACATCGTTTTATATTTATCATTTAAGAATCTTGACAGTTAATCTAATACACAACTGAGTGAATTCAATTGTGCTGAGTGGGACTCGTACCCAGCACCGCGGATCCCAAGGCAAGTGCCTTAACCACTTGGCCACGGAGCTGCTGAATAGCACACATCGTTTCTTGTATTTATCTTTTAAGAATTCAATTGTGCTGAATGGGACTCGAACCCAACAACTCTGATGCCAAGGTAAGTGCCTTAACCACTTGGCCATTGAGCTGCTGAATAGCACACATCGTTTCTTATATTTATCATTTAAGAATCTTGACAGTTAATCTAATACACAACTGAATGAATTCAATTGTGCTGAGTGGGACTCGAACCCAGCACCACAGATCCCAAGGCAAGTGCCTTAACCACTTGGCCACGGAGCTGCTGAATAGCACACATCGTTTCTTGTATTTATCCTTTAAGAATTCAATTGTGCTGAATGGGACTCGAACCCAACAACTCTGATGCCAAGGTAAGTGCCTTAACCACTTGGCCATTGAGCTGCTGAATAGCACACATCGTTTCTTATATTTAACATTTAAGAATCATGACAGTTAATCTAATACACAACTGAGTGAATTCAATTGTGCTGAGTGGGACTCGAACCCAACACCGCGGATCCCAAGGCAAGTGCCTTAACCACTTGGCCACGGAGCTGCTGAATAGCACACATTGTTTCTTATATTTAACATTTAAGAATCTTGACAGTTAATCTAATACACAACTGAGTGAATTCAATTGTGCTGAGTGGGACTCGAACCCAGCACCACAGATCCCAAGGCAAGTGCCTTAACCACTTGGCCACGGAGCTGCTGAATAGCACACATCGTTTCTTGTATTTATCCTTTAAGAATTCAATTGTGCTGAATGGGACTCGAACCCAACAACTCTGATCCCAAGGTAAGTGCCTTAACCACTTGGCAATTGAGCTGCTGAATAGAACACATCGTTTCTTGTATTTATCATTTAAGAATCTTGACAGTTAATCTAATACACAACTGAGTGAATTCAATTGTGCTGAGTGGGACTCGAACCCAGCACCGCGGATCCCAAGGCAAGTGCCTTAACCACTTGGCCATTGAGCTGCTGAATAGCACACATCGTTTCTTATATTTATCATTTAAGAATCTTGACAGTTAATCTAATACACAACTGAGTGAATTCAATTGTGCTGAGTGGGACTCGAACCCAGCACCGCGGATCCCAAGGCGTTCGAGTGGTTAAGCACCACTTAACCACTTGGCCACGGAGCTGCTGAATAGCACACATCGTTTCTTGTATTTATCTTTTAAGAATTCAATTGTGCTGAATGGGACTCGAACCCAACAGCTCTGATGCCAAGGTAAGTGCCTTAACCACTTGGCCATTGAGCTGCTGAATAGCACACATCGTTTCTTATATTTATCATTTAAGAATCTTGACAGTTAATCTAATACACAACTGAGTGAATACAATTGTGCTGAGTGGGACTCGAACCCAGCACCACAGATCCCAAGGCAAGTGCCTTAACCACTTGGCCACGGAGCTGCTGAATAGCACACATCGTTTCTTGTATTTATCCTTTAAGAATTCAATTGTGCTGAATGGGACTCGAACCCAACAACTCTGATGCCAAGGTAAGTGCCTTAACCACTTGGCCATTGAGCTGCTGAATAGCACACATCGTTTCTTATATTTATCATTTAAGAATCTTGACAGTTAATCTAATGCACAACTGAGTGAATTCAATTGTGCTGAGTGGGACTCGAACCCAACACCGCGGATCCCAAGGCAAGTGCCTTAACCACTTGGCTACTGAGCTGCTGAATAGCACAAAAGATTGTTAATGGTCAAATCTGACTATATTTTGGCCTTAAACCTGCATCGGAGTGCTTTTGGAGCAAAATGACACAAGTTTGCAAAAATGAGCTTATCTCAGGGAAAGGCCTCTAAGTATGTGATTTCAGCTGAAATACATATGAAAGTTAGTAAAAACTTTATGTGTATTCATATTAAGCCAAATCTGACTATATTTCGGTCTGAAACTTGCTCCTGAGTGCTTTTGGAGCAAATAGACGTATGTTTGCTAAAATGAGCTTATCTCTGGGAAAGGCATCCAAAATGATTAAGCATGCCATTTCAGCTGAAAAATACGTGAGAGTTAGTGGAAAACTCATGTGTATTCATATTAAGCCAAATCTGACTATATTTCGGTCTGAAACCTGCTCCTGAGTGCTTTTGGAGGAAAATGACACATGTTTGCAAAAATGAGCTTATCTCAGGGAAAGGTCTCCAAAATGATGTATAAATGAGTATGTGATTTCAGCTGAAATACACATTCAGCTGAAAGGTTTTTACTGAATGTTAGTAAAAACCTTATGTGTATTCATATTAAGCCAAATCTGACTATATTTCGGTCTGAAACCTGCTCCTGAGTGCTTTTGGAGCAAATAGACGTATGTTTGCAAAAATGAGCTTATCTCTGGGAAAGGCATCCAAAATGATTAAGCATGCCATTTCAGCTGAAAAATACATGAAAGTTAGTGGAAAACTCATGTGTATTCATATTAAGCCAAATCTGACTATATTTCGGTCTGAAACCTGCTCCTGAGTGCTTTTGGAGCAAATAGACGTATGTTTGCAAAAATGAGCTTATCTCTGGGAAAGGCATCCAAAATGATTAAGCATGCCATTTCAGCTGAAAAATACATGAAAGTTAGTGGAAAACTCATGTGCCATTAAGCCAACTCATTAAGCCAAATCTGACTATATTTCGGTCTGAAACCTGTTCCTGAGTGCTTTTGGAGCAAATAGACGTATGTTTGCTAAAATGAGCTTATCTCTGGGAAAGGCATCCAAAATGATTAAGCATGCGATTTCAGCTGAAATACACATGAAAGTTAGTGGAAAACTCATTTGTATTCATATTAAGCCAAATCTGACTATATTTTGACCTGAAATCTGCTCCTGAGTGCTTTTGGAGGAAAATGACACATGTTTGCAAAAATGAGCTTATCTCAGGGAAAGGCCTCCAAAATGATATGTGATTTCAGCTGAAATACACATTCAGCTGAAAGGTTTTTACTGAATGTTAGTAAAAACCTTATGTGTATTCATATTAAGCCAAATCTGACTATATTTCGGTCTGAAACCTGCTCCTGAGTGCTTTTGGAGCAAATAGACGTATGTTTGCTAAAATGAGCTTATCTCTGGGAAAGGCATCCAAAATGATTAAGCATGCCATTTCAGCTGAAAAATACATGAAAGTTAGTGGAAAACTCATGTGTATTCATATTAAGCCAAATCTGACTATATTTCGGTCTGAAACCTGCTCCTGAGTGCTTTTGGAGCAAATAGACGTATGTTTGCTAAAATGAGCTTATCTCTGGGAAAGGCATCCAAAATGATTAAGCATGCGATTTCAGCTGAAATACACATGAAAGTTAGTGGAAAACTCATTTGTATTCATATTAAGCCAAATCTGACTATATTTCGACCTGAAACCTGCTCCTGAGTGCTTTTGGAGCAAATTGACGTATGTTTGCTAAAATGAGCTTATCTCTGGGAAAGGCATCCAAAATGATTAAGCATGCGATTTCAGCTGAAATACACATGAAAGTTAGTGGAAAACTCATTTGTATTCATATTAAGCCAAATCTGACTATATTTTGACCTGAAACCTGCTCCTGAGTGCTTTTGGAGGAAAATGACACATGTTTGCAAAAATGAGCTTATCTCAGGGATAGGCCTCCAAAATGATGTATAAATGAGTATGTGATTTCAGCTGAAATACACATTCAGCTGAAAGGTTTTTACTGAATGTTAGTAAAAACCTTATGTGTATTCATATTAAGCCAAATCTGACTATATTTCGGTCTGAAACCTGCTCCTGAGTGCTTTTGGAGCAAATGTATGTATGTTTGCAAAAATGAGCTTATCTCTGGGAAAGGCATCCAAAATGATTAAGCATGCCATTTCAGCTGAAAAATACATGAAAGTTAGTGGAAAACTCATGTGTATTCATATTAAGCCAAATCTGACTATATTTCGGTCTGAAACCTGCTCCTGAGTGCTTTTGGAGCAAATTGACGTATGTTTGCTAAAATGAGCTTATCTCTGGGAAAGGCATCCAAAATGATTAAGCATGCGATTTCAGCTGAAATACACATGAAAGTTAGTGGAAAACTCATTTGTATTCATATTAAGCCAAATCTGACTATATTTCGACCTGAAACCTGCTCCTGAGTGCTTTTGGAGGAAAATGACACATGTTTGCAAAAATGAGCTTATCTCAGGGATAGGCCTCCAAAATGATGTATAAATGAGTATGTGATTTCAGCTGAAATACACATTCAGCTGAAAGGTTTTTACTGAATGTTAGTAAAAACCTTATGTGTATTCATATTAAGCCAAATCTGACTATATTTCGGTCTGAAACCTGCTCCTGAGTGCTTTTGGAGCAAATAGACGTATGTTTGCAAAAATGAGCTTATCACTGGGAAAGGCATCCAAAATGATTAAGCATGCCATTTCAGCTGAAAAATACATGAAAGTTAGTGGAAAACTCATGTGTAGCTGATAGACATGAATCATTATTCATTAATCATTTCAGCTGAAATGAATCATTTCAGCTGAAATGATTCATTTCAGCTGAAAAATACATGAAAGTTAGTGGAAAACTCATGTGTATTCATATTAAGCCAAATCTGACTATTTTTCGGCCTGAAACCAGCTTTTGGAGCAAAATGCCATAAAATTCTTAAATGATAAATACAAGATATGATGTGTGCTATTCAGCAGCTCAGTGGCCAAGTGGTTAAGGCACTTGTCTTGGGATCCGCGGTGTTGGGTTCGAGTCCCATTCAGCACAATTGAATTCTTAAAGGATAAATACAAGAAACGATGTGTGCTATTCAGCAGCTCCGTGGCCAAGTGGTTAAGGCACTTGCCTTGGGATCCGCGGTGTTGGGTTCGAGTCCCACTCAGCACAATTGAATTCACTCAGTTGTGTATTAGATTAACTGTCAAGATTCTTAAATGATAAATATAAGAAACGATGTGTGCTATTCAGCAGCTCAATGGCCAAGTGGTTAAGGCACTTACCTTGGCATCAGAGTTGTTGGGTTCGAGTCCCATTCAGCACAATTGAATTCTTAAAGGATAAATACAAGAAACGATGTGTGCTATTCAGCAGCTCCGTGGCCAAGTGGTTAAGGCACTTGCCTTGGGATCCGCGGTGCTGGGTTCGAGTCCCACTCAGCACAATTGAATTCACTCAGTTGTGTATTAGATTAACTGTCAAGACTCTTAAATGATAAATATAAGAAACAATGTGTGCTATTCAGCAGCTCCGTGGCCAAGTGGTTAAGGCACTTGCCTTGGGATCCGCGGTGTTGGGTTCGAGTCCCACTCAGCACAATTGAATTCACTCAGTTGTGTATTAGATTAACTGTCAAGATTCTTAAATGATAAATATAAGAAACGATGTGTGCTATTCAGCAGCTCAGTGGCCAAGTGGTTAAGGCACTTACCTTGGCATCAGAGTTGTTGGGTTCGAGTCCCACTCAGCACAATTGAATTCACTCAGTTGTGTATTAGATTAACTGTCAAGATTCTTAAATGATAAATATAAGAAACAATGTGTGCTATTCAGCAGCTCCGTGGCCAAGTGGTTAAGGCACTTGCCTTGGGATCCGCGGTGTTGGGTTCGAGTCCCACTCAGCACAATTGAATTCACTCAGTTGTGTATTAGATCAACTGTCAAGATTCTTAAATGATAAATATAAGAAACGATGTGTGCTATTCAGCAGCTCAATGGCCAAGTGGTTAAGGCACTTACCTTGGCATCAGAGTTGTTGGGTTCGAGTCCCATTCAGCACAATTGAATTCTTAAAGGATAAATACAAGAAACGATGTGTGCTATTCAGCAGCTCCGTGGCCAAGTGGTTAAGGCACTTGCCTTGGGATCCGCGGTGCTGGGTTCGAGTCCCACTCAGCACAATTGAATTCTCTCAGTTGTGTATTAGATTAACTGTCAAGATTCTTAAATGATAAACATAAGAAACGATGTGTGCTATTCAGCAGCTCAATGGCCAAGTGGTTAAGGCACTTGCCTTGGGATCAGAGTTGTTGGGTTCGAGTCCCATTCAGCACAATTGAATTCTTAA